>OV788321.1:10782669-10989669 GCA_928718305.1 Tetramorium bicarinatum
AAGAGTGGAGGAGACTGGAAGGAGAGGTGAAAGGAATAAAGGAGGAGGTGATAGAGTGCAGGAGAGAACTGAAGGTGATAAGGGAATACTTGGAGGAGATAAGAGGACGAGGAGAAAGAAATGCGGCGGCTACGGGTGAGAGAAGAGGAGAGGAAGGGAAAGGAGAGAAACACGAGGAAGAGGGTGAGAGGGAGGAGAAGAGCGAGGAGATAAAGGTCAAAGAGCAAAAATCAGGGAGCAGGAAGGAAGACAGGCAAGGGGAGAAGAAACAGGAAGAGAGAGAGAAGAGCCGGAGAAGAGGAGAAGGAGGAGAAGAACAGGAGGAAGCGAAAAAGCAGGTGAATAAAGAGGGGAAGGAAAGTCGCACGGAGAACACAGAGAGAGAGAGGGAGAAAAGGGAGAGAGGTGGACATGAAGAGGACGAAGGTCAGAGAGGAGGAAAGGGAGAGGCACGGGAGGAAGCAGAGAAGCAGGAAAGCAGGGAGGAAGGAGAGGCAAGGGAGAGGAGATTAGATAAGGAAGAATGGACGGAGATGAGAAGAAGGAGCGGAAGTGAGAAAGAGGAGGAGGGCAAGAAGAAGGGGAATGGAAGAAGGGAAGAGGCAGAGAGAGTGGACAAAGGGAGAAAGAAGGAAAAGGCAGGGGGAGAGATAGAGGAGGAAGGAAGAGGAAGGAACAGAGAACTGGAGATGAGAGGAGAGAGAAGAGAGGCAGCAGAGAAGACGGCGTGGGAGGAGAAGAAAGAGGAGGAAAAGATGATAGAGTGGTGGAGGCTGATGGAAGAGGAAGAGGAGGAGAGGGCGAAGGAACAAGAGAAGAGAGAAGAGATAAAGAGGAAAATATAGGAAAGGGGGCGGAAGAGGCTGGAGGAAGGAGAGGCGAGGGAAAGAGCGGAAAGGAGAGAGGAAGAAAGAAGAAGGAAGAGGAACGTGGTGTGAAGGGGAGTGGAGGGAGAAGATAGAGAGGAAAGGACAATATACGCGAAGGCGCTGACAGAAGCTGCGCTAGGAAGAGAGGTAGATTTTGGGGAGATAGAGGAAAGGAAGGGAGAAGAGGGAACGTGGGTGATAATAGCGGAGATAAAAGGGGAAGCGGACAGGGAGGAATTACTGAGTAAAGGGTGGGAGATAAGAAGGAAGTGGGGGGTGGGAGTAGACGAGGACTTGACAATGGAAGAAAGGAGGATGAGGTGGAGGATGGTGGAGGTGGCAAGAAGGGAGAGAGTGAGAGGAAAAAGGGTTAGAGTTACGAATAGGGAGATCTGGGTAGAGGGAAAGAAATGGGAATGGAATAAGGATGAGATGAGGTGGGAGGAAGGGAAGGGAGAGCAGGAATAAAGAAATGAAAGGAAGGAGGAAGGAGGTAAGAGAGAGGGGAGGGAGCGTGGGAAGGGAGAGGGTCCTTAGAATGTAATGGCCAGCGAAGGTCAGGTCGGATGGGGAAAGGAAAGGATGAAAAATGTAAATAGAGAGGCGAATACGAAATGGAGAGAGAGTGTGAGTGAGTGAGAGAGAGAGAGGAGTGAGCGATGAGAAATGGAGAGGAGAGATGCGGGAAGGGAGTGGGTTT
The DNA here is from genome assembly GCA_928718305.1 of Tetramorium bicarinatum. NCBI lineage: Eukaryota > Metazoa > Arthropoda > Insecta > Hymenoptera > Formicidae > Tetramorium > Tetramorium bicarinatum. Next base: position 10,784,239 of record OV788321.1, read on the forward strand.
TTTAGAATGTAATGGCCAACGAAGGTCAGGTCGGAGGGGGAAGGAGAGAGAACGTAAAATGTAAAGGCGAGAGTAGCGAGCGAAGAGGTGAGAAAGAGAGAGAGAGAGAGAGAGAGAGAGAGAGAGAGAGAGAGAGAGAGAGAGAGAGAGAGAGAGAGAGAGAGAGAGAGAGAGAGAGAGAGAATAATGTGAGGAGGAGAGGGAGGAAAGTAGAGATGAAATTGTAAAGGGAGCGGGAGTCCCTGTGTACCCCGAAAGGGTTTAATAAACTTACTTACTTACATTAGTTATTCTAATATTATTTTAAAATGATTACTTACGTGATTAAATTTTCTAACCATTAATGTGAAGAGCTGGCTTTTATTTATTGTACTATCTTTAGTTTTATTTTTCAATAAAATGGTAGCACTTTTGAACGTAGCATCAGCAAATATCTCTTCCATCGTTCCTGTATTGCATAAATTTCTAACAAAATTTCTGTCATATAATAATAAATGTGATCTGCTGCCATCTTCAGTTTTTATAATTTTTGCGGTTAAAAAAAATTTTGTATTATACTTTAATAAATGTTTCCAGTTTTCACTTTTTAAAATTTTCGCGAAATCTTGTAATGATTTTGGACATACAGGTCTTAAAACTCTTCTCCATCGTACCATTGATCTCTTTACACTTTGAAAAGGTACTAGAGGAGACACAATTTCATATCTAAGAGAATATGACTACATTAAAAAGAGTATTTAGTAAGAACTACAGAATTGAAGAAACGGCGGACAACTTTAGTGTGTATGTTGAGTACATGTTATATACTTACTCCTTGCTTACTTCATCATATAGATCTTTTTATCTCGGAAATCATTTTGCACTTTCTGCTTTAAGATTTCTTTAAACGATCGTATGTCTTCTGCCTGGTTATCAGGTGGATGATCATGCCTTTTCGTTTGTCTAAATCTTTCATTTTTTAGTTTTCCTCGTCCAGTACATCCTTTTTTTTTTCTCTTTACATGACAAATATCTGTATTTAAAGATTAAACAACTAATTAGATATTTTGCAAGTTTAACAATAATATTAATCCTTGATGTTATTATTTCTGTATTTATAATGATCAAGTAATGTATATATTAAGATTAAGCGAAATGTTATATTATGACTGCTCGTTTTCCATGATAAACTTTATCACAAACATATGAATATCCCCCGTATTCATATCTATTGAGAATAAAATGTTCGTTTCTCGTGCTCTGATTCATAATAAATTATTTAAGAAAAAAAAACAAACGTTTCTCCAGACCACCCACAAACGACTAAAACGCGATATGAAGTTAGTTAATTAGAAAACAAGACAGGATGCTGTATTGTTTATTAGCTATTGAAAGCGTTGTCATGATGACTTAATATCATCCGTCTTGTCATTAACTAACTAATTTAGCCACTTTTAGAAATAATAATTCATATGTTTGTAGAAAATATTTATTGAATGTTCTACGATAATATGTAAAATAATCTATACATTTTGTAAAATTTTGTATTGCACGCACGTTCAATTAAGCATTCTATATACAATACTTACAAAATATTCTATAAATATACGTAATATGCATAAAATATTCTGCACAATATTTGATAGATTATTATTCTATTCACATCTAAAAAATATTTATAGGAATGTCATTCGAATATATTATGAATATAATATATATAAGAATGTAATCATATAAAAAATATTCATAAAGAATTTTTAGTACGATCTGGGTGTACATATATAAAACATGTATAGGATAAATAGAGAGGAAATATTATAATTAGAAAACATATTCATAATTTTATTTATATTTCATTCATAATTTTTACGTTTTTACGCAATATCTAATGGACGAGTCAAACCTCGAGCCGTCAACATGATTCTCGAGATCTCAAGGCGTCAAGTATAGCCGTATAGCTGTAACTCTCGAGAAAGAGATAGCAGATTGTCTGCGCTCTTCTACGACTCGAAGCTTGCCGAGCGCCGAACGTGTATCCCCACCACACGTGCTGGCAGCGGGCAGCGGATCCAAACTGGCATCCCTGATTCCTACGATACTTTGCCGTGGGGACATTATAGGGTACCATTGTAACACACATGTAAAGAATAAATTTTTTAAATATATTTATTAAAATGGTTTTGTGACATCGATCAAAAAAAAATAAATTGTATTGTATTCGCGAATGATACATTATTTTTTTACAATATATCCCTGTTGTTTATCCAAGAGTTGTGCGAATTGTCCATTCCCAGCCACTTCACGTACGCCTTGTCGCCCTGTTTTCGCAACACTTTTTCCACGAGGTAAACGTTAGGATCGGAGACTCGCTGCAACTCGTGCTCGTAGAATCCTCCGGCTATGGAGTCCCCGCGAGAGTCTATCAGCCGATACGTTGCGGGATTGGTTTGCTGTACCTTTGCAATACGGAAGATCTCTGTGGTCCAATTGGGTGTGTAACCTTTCTCGAAAATCGTCTTGAATTTACTCACGCATACCGGATAGTTTATTCTAAATCTCGCCGGAGCCGTGATCTTCGCGTGACTGTACACCATGGACAGGAGTCTCTCGGCGACGTCGGGCGTCACGTCCGTCGGGCGCATGCCGATCGTTTGATGTATGCGACGGTTGTAATCCGACAGCAGCCTCAGCAGCGAGTCGATCCATCTGTACGATCCGTTGAGCGTGAAGAGTCTCCACAAGAGTCGTTCTTCAGCGTGCGATTGAATCTCTCCACCACCGACGCCTTCATCACCGAGTACGTGGAGTAATGATTTATGTCTCGCTTCCTCATTATCGCCTGCACGTGGGAGTTGTAGAACTCCTTTCTCTTGTCCGTCTACAGGTTCCTCGAGTATCGCTCATTCTCGCGGAATATCTTGGACAGAGCCACGGCCACCTCTTTTCCGCCTTTGCTCTTGAGGGGGAGTGCCCACGCATACTTGCTCAATACATTTATGACTGTCAGTATGTAGTTATGACCTTTATTCTGTCGCGCGGACGCATCTCGACCACGTCGGCCTGCCATAGATCGTCGTATCCGCGAATTACGACGCGGCAACGTGGAAAGTTTCTTCGCGTCGGAGCGTGCAGCTCCCTCACGAGTCTGCGCTTCTCGAGGCTCACCGTTCGCTCACATGTCGTCTCTGTCTTGTTCCAACCATTTCACGATCTCCTCGTGTGACGCTTTAGCCACGTCGAACGGGATTTTGTCGTCGTCGTCGTCGTCTGCGGGATCCGCCTCGGCGTCACTCGGGTCTGTCTGTCTGGGTCTCTTTTTCCTCTCGGGTAGCGGGGGTATTACCGGTTCCTCCTCTCCGTAAGAGCCTGGATCCGCGAGTCTTCTGTGAAATTTCAAAACGACACTTTTAATCACTCTCAATTCAATTTTTACGAACGCTCGTAATTTGTTCATAAACTTGTCTAACTTTTCGTCTTGATTCAACAACGTCTTGGACTCTTTCCTCGCTTGTCGATACCTTCCCCGAGATCTCGTTCACCTTTGTCGACTGATCGTTCTGCACCGTCGTCAACGCCCTCAATTTTTCGTCGAACGATTTGGATGTCTTTTCGTGGTTGGTCGACAACGAGGTTGCTTTTTTCGAGAGTTCGTCCACCTTTTTCTCCAAATCGGTTACTCTTTTCGCGGTGTTGTCCACCTTTTTCGTTGCATCGTTCACTTTTCTCGCGGTGTCGTCCACCTTCTTCGCGACGTTGTTTAACTTTTTCGCGACGTCCTTCGACTGCGCGTCCGCTTTCGTCGAAAGTTCCTTCAGATCCTCGAACAATTTGTTCGCGGTGTCGCTCACCGACGTCAAGGATTGTCCCACGGTAAGGATCAATTCGACAGTCTCGGGCTTCAGATTTTCAACACAGTCTCTGCTGCTCTTGTCAGTCTCGTCTATCGCCTTTCGAATCGTACGCTCGACGTAGCTCCTGTTCGTCGCGTCGATCTCGTCTCTCGCCTCGCGAATCGTACGCTCGACGTAGCTCCTGTTCGTCGCGTCCGTGTCGTTCTCCGGCGCGAAGACTCGTCGTATCTTGCGATCTCGCGCGTCGTAGAAATCCGTGTCCAAACAGAGCGTTGATCACATGGTTTCTCAGAGAGTCGATTTTCGATCTGTCGCTGTTGTTGCGTCTCCCTCCCTCGAGAGACGTTCCAAACTTGTTCACCGACATTGCGTCATCGCCTCCGTCGGACTCGCACTACTCTCGAGATCGATTCGTTCGCTCAATTTATAATCAGTCCAGCCTCGCGGAGTTTCTCGATTATCGACAGAAACTCATTGTCGTGGGAGTCGTTGCCCGCCCGTCGAGAGGCGTCGAGCAATCGAAGACGTTCGACCAATTCGTTGGGATCGTCCCAATGAACGTAATCTATCGCGTTCTTGGTCAATTTCATGTTCGACGGCACGCTCGCGCCTCCCCCTCTTTTTTTCTCGCCGGACACGGGCGGAGCTATGACATATTTGTACTTGTGACCTTTATTACCCATCACTAGCGAATCCGCGTTGCGACTCCGTCTATGGGCGTTCATTGTCAACAGAATGCTCCTGTATCTCCGTTTGTCCTCGTCGGTGTAAACGGCGTTGTCGGGAATTCTCTTAAAGATCAATTCGTACAGTCCGGGTGTGCCCGCTTATCTCGTATCGCCGATGATCACGGAGACATCCGGGTTCACGTCGAACGTCTTGTCGCCCAGCATCGTGCCGCTCTCGCCGAAATACACTCCGTACACGTGATCGATTTCGGTGTCTCCGCTGAAAAGCGCACCTATCTACGTCCCAACAGTCCCAGTCGATAGATCAGGGCGTCGCGAATCTGATGCGTTTGCAGGCTCCGTCTGACGGATGTTTCGAACGACGGTAATGGCGAGTCCTGAAAAACCTCCTCCTCTTGAACGAACGGAGACAACGTCCGCGGTTCCCTCGGAGTCGCGGGCGGCGCGGAACCGACCGGCGTCGCGGGCGGCGCGGAATCGACCGGCGTCGCGGGCGACCCTCGCGAATCCATCGGCGCGGAATCGAACGACGAGGCGTTCAGTCGTTTTCTCCTCTTAGGATTAACACGATTCTTTTTCGCTCGATGTTTCCGTCATCATCGTCGTCGTCGCTGCATCTTTGCTTCTTTGTATCGACAGTGATGTCCGGTTTAGCCTCGTCGTCATCGTCGTGTCTCGAGATTCTGTTCGCGTCCATTTCCGTATTCTCGACGATTCGTTTCAACGGCTCGACGATCGGTTTGAACGTCCTCTCCAGAACGAGCTCGTCCTCCAACTTACCGGTCTTCAAAGCTCTGTGTTTCCTGAGAATCGACGCTCGCGTCCTCGCGATCTCTCTCGCCGTTCTCTCCCGTTCGGCGGTATCCTGCATCGTCCCCGTCGATCCTCGCGTAATGTTCGAGAACTACTGGTCATTCTACAGTATCGCGAAGTCGTTGAATCCACGTCGGTATTTACCGTTTCGCAACCCACTGTCCTTGTCCACCACTACGAATATTTGCGTCGCCAACATTCGCGACACAACGCGCTGAATTTTTCGTACGTCATGTCGCTGTTCACGTGATCGTTGTACACATGTTTCAAATTGGTATTGTCCTGCTTGAACAGAATCAACAGATTCGCGTTGTCGCGTATCAGATGCTTGGGTATTCTGGCGTACATTTGACACAGATAATAATAGTCGACGTTGGAGTGTCGAAATATGGAGAAGTACTCCCTGATCGTGTCCTGTTTGTCGCAGGCTACGTCGTCGAACACGAACACGAAATCGGGAGACGCCTCGCGAGGCGGCACGACCTCGCGATTGTTCGAGAACGCGTGATAACCGATTCCGTCGATCGACTCGAGCAGTTCCTCGAGGTATCGATATTTCGGTTGATGCAGGGATTTCGAGTACACGTACACCTTCTCGAAACGGAGTCCGTGCGGACTCTCCAGCAAACTTATCAGAACGTTCGTCTTACCGCAGTTGGAGGGTCCGCACACGATGCAGCGTATGGCGCTCGGCAATAGCGAGCCGTGTCTGCGAGTCTCTCTCAATTCTTTACACCCCGACATCAGTAGCGATCTACGATCAAGGTTCGACACTCCTATCGTTTGTGGTTGTCGCACGAATCACATCGTAGATGTGCGCCTGCGCCGCTTGCGATCGAACTATTTATACCCCGAACGACGGATCGGTTCTCGCAGTGATCAAAAATGTTTCTTCTGCTGACGGACAAACGCGACGTTCTCAGCCTGTCCGCGGAGCAGCTGCAGTACATACCGAAGATCGCTCTTCTGCGCGACTTCGGTGATTACGTCGAACTACTGTGGGACAGATTACCCGAACACCTGAGAACGGATTCCGAGGTACGGAGCTATCGCGCGTGTCTGAAACACTACAATCGTCCGTGGCAACGAGATCACATAGACGGTCCGCCGCCGCTTGTCAAAGATTGCGTCGTATGTCAGAGAGAGGCGCAGGTCTGCTCAATCGCGCCATAAACGCTCTGCCCTTCGAACTACATATTCCCGATCATCAGTTTTGCGGCCCCGGTACTCATCTCGCGAAGCGATTGGCGCGCGGTGATCGAGGCATTAATCCGTTGGACGCGGCGTGCCGCGAACACGACATCGCCTACTCGCAAAGCAACGATCTCGCTGATCGACACGTCGCCGATCGAGCGCTCGCCGAGAGGGCGCGCAAACGTGTCACGTCGAGAGACTCGACTCTCGGTGAGAGGGTCGCGGCGACCGCCGTATGGGCGGCTATGAGAGCAAAGACGAAGCTAGGCGTGGGTATGAAGAAAGAAAGGAAGACGAAGAGGAGGAAGAAAGTGCTGCCGATAGCGAAACGCGGAGGCTTCTTGCCTCTCCTGCCGATGCTCGGCGCGATCGGTTCTTTGATCGGTGAAGCGGCGGGCGTCGCGAAGGCGGTGAACGTCGGGAAGGCCGTGCGACGTCAACTCGAGGAACTGCAACGTCACAATCGCGCGACGGAGGGTCGCGGATTGTATCTCACCCCGTACAAACGCGGTAAGGGTGTAAAAAAATCGAGAAAAGGAGCAAAACAAAATCTCGTGGGAGAAGACGCAGGTGATGCTCCGTATACCGTCATCCGGCGTCACGACGAACGAACAGTTAGATCGATTCGCCCGTCGAATGCGCGTACCCTTCTTCAGAGGCGTGTTCATGTGCGACGCGTTGCCGACGAGAGTGCGACACAATGAGAGCGGTATCGTGAATCTCGACGACGCGACGGGACCGGGCACGCATTGGGTCGCCTACGCGAAGAGGGGAAACGACGTGATCTACTTCGACAATTTCGGCAACCTTCGACCCCCGAGAGAACTCGAGCGATACCTCGGTGACACGGCGAACGTGTTCTACAATCGTCGTTCGTATCAGACTTTCGATTAGAGTTTTTGCGGTCAGCTGTGTCTACGGTTTCTCCGGGATATCGATTGGACGCGTCGTTTCTCGTCCCTCATGTCGCTGACTCTCACGCTTATCAGAAGACGGAGCGTTCTCACGGCGAGCTATTTTCCCGCTATAGATCTGAGCGACGGAGATTACGAGTTGGATCTTACGAATTTCGAGACCTACAATACGATACCCAATGTCGACTCAACAAACAATGTATTTCATTTCGGCGACGACGAGACGATCGTCATTCCCGAGGGATCGTACGAACTGCCTGCTATAGACAAATATCTGAGAGCAGCGATATTTCGCAGGCGAGAATCGACGTTGACGAGCGGAACATCGACGAATGTGGACGGCGACGATGACGAGCGCGTCTTCGACGAGGAGAACAACGGACGTGTTGAACCGTCGATCGTTATTCGCGCCAACGAGAATACTATGAAGTGCGAGATCAAATGCGCCTATCGCGTAGATTTCACCAAACCGAACAATATCGGCTCTCTGCTAGGCTTCTCGGCGAATCGGATGTTGAAACCGAACAAATGGTACACGTCCGACAAATCGGTAAACATTTTGAAAGTGAACATCGTACGCGTGGAATGCAACATTATCGCGGGTGCCTACAGCAACGGCAAATCGGTGCACACGATACACGAATTCGCGCTGAACGTTTCACCTGGATGTAAACTGTCGGAGACTCCTACGCAGGTCATTTATCTCCCGATTATCGCGCGGAACGTTACTGACACAGCCGTGCGCGTCGTGGATCAAAACGGACATCCGATCGCGGGGAGGATAACGATTCGACTTTACGTGCGACGCAGAGGAGTGTAGATATGCGAGCATGAGAGGAAGATGCTTGTCCCGAACGAGTCGCACCCGAGACGAAGCCTACCTGTCCACGCGTGTGGAGGGGAAATCTGGTGAGAAACGCGGGTAAAACGGGAGCGAGGAGAGATGATTTGAACGCCGCGAACGTCGCTTTTCTCCGATCGTTAGGATTCGTCGTGAGAGAACGCTCGGCATCATGATCGACATATTGAACGTCGGTGGAGAACCGGTTTTCGACGACCGCATTGTCAAAATCGAGACTCATACGTACAATCCGTACGGCAACACTACATTCGAATACAACGACGAGATACGAATATCCATACAGTAACAGGATTTGTACACGTTGCCGTGCGAGAGTTTTCTGTACGTCGAGGGAAGATTGTCGGACGGTGGTCCGACCACGAGACTATCGGACAATTGCGTCGCGTACATGTTCGACGAGATCCGTTACGAATTGGACGGTGTGGAGATAGACAGATGTAGAAACGTCGGGATAACCAGCACGATCAAGAGCTATGTGTCGTTTCCCGGTGACAGAGCTACGAAGTTACTGAACGCGGGGTGGTATAACGCTGCGCCGACGAGTAATTTCAACTTCTGTGTGCCTCTCAGGATGCTCCTGGGTTTTTGCGAGGATTACAAACGCGTAGTGATAAGCGCGCGACACGAGCTCGTTCTGATACGCTCGCGAAACGACAACAATTGCATCGTGTCGAACGAGGAGTCGAAAGAACCTAAGATCGCTCTGTTGAAGATACAGTGGCGTATGCCGCACGTCATGTTAAATGACGTCAATAAATTGTCTCTACTGCGAATGTTGGAGAATGGACGATATCTGAGCGTAGGATTTCGTTCGTGGGATCTGTACGAGTTTCCTCTGCTGCAGAGCACGACCACTCATGGGCCGTGAAAGCGGCGACGCAGCTGGAGAAGCCGCACTACGTCTTCGCGTTGCAGACCGGACGAAGAAACGATTCGAAACAGGATGCGTCTAAATTCGACGATTGCAATCTTACCAACGTGAAACTCTATCTGAATTTCGAATTTTACCCCTACGACGACATGAATCTGGACTTCAAGAATAGCAAAGTCGCCGTATTGTACGACATGTATATCAATTTTCGAAAGGCGTACTACGGATACGGACATGAGGAGAACGCGTTTATGACTCAAAAGGGAGGGTCCCGATAGCGCACGGTGCGATAGCACACATCCCGGTAGCACACATAAAATTTAACTCATTTCCCGATAGCTCACATCCCGATAGCACACGTCCCGATATCGCACAAGATAAAAAACACATTTTCCCGATAGCGCACAAAGAAAGAAACATGTTATCCCGATAGCACACATCCCTGAATACCCTTTATCCCGATAGCGCACGTCCCGATAGCGCACGTCCCGATAGCGCACGTCCCGATAGCGCACATCTCGATAGGGACTGAGCCAGGCGACCCCCGTTAACCGGGGTGTCCAGGTCGCAAAGATCGAGACATAGGGATCCGCCACGAGAACCAACGGGCTCGGCAGCACCGGGGCACGCGTAGGGACCATGCTAGGCGATTCCCGTCAACCGGGATGTCCGGGTCGTGAAGATCACAATAAGAGGTGCGCCACGAGAACTAACGGGTTCGGCGGCACCGGGGCACGCGTAGGGACCGTACCAGGCTATTCCCATTAACCGGGGTGTCCAGGTCGCAAAGATCGCGACGTAGAGATCCGCCACGAGAACAAACGGGTTCGGCGGCACCGGAGCACGCGTAGGGACCGTACCAGGCTATTTCCGTTAACCGGGGTGTCCAGGTCGCAAAGATCGCGTCGTAGAGATCCGCCACGAGAACCAACGGGTTCGGCGGCACCGAGGCACACGTAGGGACCGTGCCAGGTGACCCTCGTCAACCGGGGTGTCCAGGTCGCGAAGATCACGACACAGAGGTGCGCCACGAGAACCAACGGGTTCTGCGGCACCGGGACACGCGTAGGGACCATGCCAGGCGATCCCCGTCAACCGCACGATTCGACACCGCACTTAATTTTCTTCTGTTTTTCATACAAAACTAAGTCCACGCTGTTCATTTCCACGTTGTTGAATGTGGGACTCTCTAGTTATGTTATAATTTTTCCGCGGGGATGCAGGGGGAAGGCGAAGCGTATTATCCAACCTCACTACTTCCACATAGGTTAACAACTTAAATTTTGCGCGTTTTCCCTACGGCGGATCCCTACGTCGCGACTTTCGCGACCTGGACATCCCGGTTAACGGGAGTCGCCTGGCACGGTCCTTACGCATGCCTCGGTGCTGCCGAACCCGTTGGTTCTCGTGGCGCACCTCTGTGTCGTGATCTTCGCGACCTGGACACCCCGGTTAACGGGGGTCACCTGGTACGGTCCCTACCCGTGCCCCGGTGCCGCCGAATCCGTTAGTTCTCGTGGCGCACCTCTGTGTTGTGATCTTCGCGACCCGGACATCCCGGTTGACGGGAATCGCCTAGCATGGTCCCTACACGTGCCCCGGTGTTGCCGAGCCTGTTGGTTCTCGTGGCGGATCCCTACGTCTCGATCTTTGGGACCTGGACACCCCGGTTAACGGGGATCGCCTGGCTCGGTCTCTATCGGGATGTGCGCTATCGGGACGTGCGCTATCGGGACGTGCGCTATCGGGACGTGCGCTATCGGAATGTGCGCTATCGGGACGTATACTATCGGGGCGTCCGCTATCGGGATGTGCGCTATCGGGATAAAGGGTATTCGGGAATGTGTGCTATCGGGATAACATGTTCTTTCTTTGTGCGTTATCGGGAAAATGTATTTTTTATCTTGTGCGATATCGGGACGTGTGCTATCGGGATGTGAGCTATCGGGAAATGAGTTAAATTTTATGTGTACTACCGGGATGTGTGCTATCGCACCGTGCGCTATCGGAACCCTCTCGACTCAAAATTCCTGACGTCGGGTCCACTCGTGGTGATCGACTGTTCTCATCAGAACGAATTGATAAAGAGCGCCACTGTGGACGTGCGCATAGAGTTCGAGATAACATTCCGGACAAGACCACGGCCTATTGCCTTATTATTCACGATCGAGTCATCGAGTACAATCCTCTGACCAATATCGTGCGCAAGATAATATAGGAACGATAACATTTCCTCTCTCGAGACGCAGCACACGATTCGCGATCGCGACGTTTTCCTCGTGCAGCGTGACTAATCGTTTATTTAGAAAAATCATCAGGATGCGTATTCCCTCCTTCGTCCTATCTCGGTGAGAGCTTCCTTTCTCGTACCGCACTCATCGTTCTAAATAAAAAAATTTTTTTCATCGTACCCGCGTGACAAATCGTTTCCTTTATTTAAACAATTTTTTCCACCAGGATGCGCACTTCCCTCGTCGTATCTCGGTAAAGAGCTTCCTTCCCTGACCTGCGTTCATCCTTTGTCCCCAAAATATATATAAACAAACGTTAGTCCCCTGAGTATCCTCAATCCATTTCATCGAGTCCGCGGAGAGCAGAACCATGTCGAACGTGCCGATCTTCGTCGATCTGCAGGGCTACATCGTGCGCGAGAAATTTGCGGCAAAGGAGGTGGCCATTCTGAGAGACAATAAAGTTTTGACCCACCACGTGTTCTGCGAACCGGTGCCGTGGATTCTGCTAACAACATCGGAAAAATCGCGGGCTTGCTGGCTCATGGCGAATCACCATGGCCTGCAGTGGGACGACGGGGACGTGGAGTATCGCAAGGCTAGAACGATCGTTCGCCGTGCCGTGTGCGATGGAATCGACAATGAAACGTTGCTCGGCGTCGTTTACGTCAAGGGCAACAGAAAGTGGAGTGGCTGAGGGAGACCCTGGGAGACGCTCTCGAGGATGCCGGTCTGTCGATCCAATCGATGGACGCGGATTTCGAGGATCGTCTGAGGAATCTGGACGCGACGGGAACGTTTCGTTGCGGCCGTCACGCGAGAAACTGCGCGATGGAGAACGTAGGCAAGATGTACAAATGGTGGACGGAACGCAGAGATAAGCTGTCGGATTTATAGCTTGCAGAGCATCGATCGTCTGAAGAATCTCAACACTGACCGGGAGGAAAAGTTTCGTTGCGACCGTCACGCGAGGAACTGCGCGATGGAGAACGTCGAAAAAAGAGATACATGAATGGTTATACTTACATACTAATCTAAATGTACTCGTTAGATTTTAATTATATATTTCATATACGTAAAAATATTTATATTGTTTATGTTATATTTATGTCATTTATGTTAATTTATAAAAATATTAATAATTATTAAATAAAAATACTATATATTTCATATACATAAAAATATTTATATCGTTTATGTTATATTTACGTCATTTATGTTATATTTATAAAAAAATATTAATAATTTTAAAATAAAAAATAAGTACACATATACTAATAATCATGTAATTTTTTTAGTAAGCACATGTATAAATAAAATAATCATTATGTATTTAAAAATTATTTTTATTAAAAATCAAGCCAAGTAAATTTGAATATAATTAAAATAATTCCGAACCAGCATACATAATTTTAAGGGAAATTGGTGATACGCCGACACCCTGATATTCAGCCTCAATAAAATCAAATAGTTTCACTTCACGTTGAATAGACATTTTTTCGACACTTGTATTCATTGCAGAAATAGATGAATACTGAGAGACTCGCGCGATGCATTTCCGGCGAGTCGCGTGATCTCGCGTCATCGCGGTCAGATAAGACGCGACGGATCCGCGTCTATTTTTATCATCGAGACGGAGCGTGGAAAAAAATAAGATTCCTCTCCGATTATAACCGGGGTGATCGATCGAGGGGATCGTCACTCGAGTCTCGATCTGCGCGTCCGCGATGTCGCGCCTCCCTCATATTCTTGCGCTATGCGCGATCGGCGTCGTCGTCAAATTTCACAGCGGCAAGACCGATACGGCGATAAATTTTCTGCACAAGTACGTTATCTGAACGACTCCGTGACGTCGTTCGCGACGATCGAGGCCTCGAAGCGTCTGCACCACGCCGTCGCGCTGTTTCAGGAGTATTACGGATTACGCGTTGACGGACGATTGAACAACGACACGCTGAATCTGATGCGAAAACCGCGCTGCGGTCTCCCCGATCTTCCGGATCACGCGATAAGACAACTCAGAAGGATATGGCTGAGGAGGCATCTCACGTGGAACTTTCACCTGGCCACCACGGAAGTCCTGATGACGACTCATATAGCGTTCGAGAGATGGGCGGAGAACTCGGCCCTGACGTTCGAGCGCGAGTCGAATAAACCGGACATATGTAATGTAGGCGTTTCGCGAGAACGATCACTTCAACGTCGAGAGGAAGCGAAACGGCAACAGATGCGGGTGGCCATTCGACGGAAAAGGTGGCACCATCGCTCACGCGTTCTATCCGAACGGAGCGAGCGACTTTGTCGCGAAGATACATATCGACTATGCGGAACCGTGGTACATAATTCTGAACGAGAATCCCCCGAACACGCATCATCTGTTCCAAACGTTGGTACACGAGATCGGTCACACCTTGGGATTGTCTCACAGCGAGAACAGGAAGTCGGTGATGTTCGCGTTCGCGCCCGATAAGGGTTATCCCGTGGAACTGAGGAGGACGTTCTCAATATTCAACAATTGTACAGTTCCAAAGGGAACGGCAGTGATCCACCGATCACGACACCGCCGACGACAACGACGACGACAACGACGACGCCGAGGAGCGTCGAGACGGATCTGTGCGCTCTGCGGCGCGTCGATTCCGTATTGGTGTTGGACGACAGAATCTTCGTCGCGCGCGGACGTCACGTTTGGTCGATCAACATCGAGGGAAAGACCTATGACAGACCGCTGTCGCTGACCGATTACATGAGATTTTTTCCGAAAAACTTCACGCGCGTCTCGGGCGCATATCAGACGCCCTCGGGCGACATCATGCTGTTCGTGGACAGAATGGTTTACAGGGTCAGATATCCGAGCTACGAGTTGGTGTCGGGTTGACCGAGATCCCTCGTCGATTTCGGACTTCCCGCTAATGCTAAGATCGACGCCGTAGTGAATACGAACAGGGGATGATCCTTCGTACTGTACAACAAAGGGAGACAAGTACGTGGGAGAGATAGACGACTGTCGGGCGACAGTCTTCGCGCACAACACGATCCAGACGATATTTCCGGGAATTCCGCAGGGTATCACGTCGGCCTTTCGATACATCGACGGTAATCTGTTCTTCGTAAACAGACATCAGTTTTACAAGTACAACGAAATTCACGCGAAGCGTGACAGCGGCGGACAAGATGGATCTACGAATCGTGGGCGTCATCTGTCCGGGAGACGGGCTGTTGGAGCAGATATGAAGTCTCCTGAGCCGCCTCGTTTGAATCAACGACGTTCTAGCGGAGGAAGAAAATGACGAAGAAAGATGATAAATATTTTTTTTTTGCATGCGAGAGAGAAAATGACATTTTTTATATCAACGTCTCGTTAGCGAGAGGTTCAGTCTAACGCTATTCGTCAACGGCGAAGGTACCGGGCGACAGTATGTTCTTCGTCGAACAGTCCCCCCTCTCCAACGGCGAGACCGCTAACGAGGAAACAAGAAAGAGAAAGGCGCAAAATCAGCGACGGCCGACCGATCAATTTCCGTAAGATACTTTTTTTCCTCTATCTCTCTTATCGAAACTGAATATTCGATAATTTTTTTAAACAGACACGACAACGATGTATTCCCCAATCGACCGATCAATATTCTAACGAGAAGATATCAGTTGATGAGAACGAGCTACAAGTACATAGACGTCTGCATCACCGTCAACCCTCCATCGTACGTGAACATCATAGTGGGAGATTGCAACGGCAAGGTGATTCCGATGTCGCCCGAAACGTGGAGAAGACTCGTCGAGCAGAAGGAAACTGTACTGTCCTACCTTCGAAACGGTAACGACGACGCTCAGATGCACGTCGGGGAACTGACCCTGCGATTCGGACGAATCAACAATCTGCCGATCCTGCGCCTCGAGTCGAGCACGGGCGCGTACCGCCTGCTTCTGTCTCTAAACACCGTGCTCGTCATGTACGGCCTCGAACACTGCGTGGATCGAATCGTCGCCTCGTTGAACGCGTTGGTGATGAAAGTCGACGAGAGGTACAAGCGTTTCTCCGAGTTCGCCTCAACCGTCGCGAGAACGGCGATCGTCTCCGAAGCGATACGCGAGACCGACTTTTACGATCGCGACGAGAGGCCAGTTCGCAATCGACGAATGTCGTCGATTGCGAACTGGCCTCTCTGTGTTTCTAAAATGTATTCTCTCTCTCTGACATGAGTAAATACAACAACTCTCTCTTGACATTGATTTTTTACATTTTATTTCTTATCCACGAATACACGTCTCTCTTCTTCTTCTCCTAAATCCCCCCCTTCGGCGATGCTCGATGAATCCTCTCGCTCCGCGCGGACTGAAAAAAAGAGCACATTTGAGTTATAATTACGATGATTCTCCTTCGTTCTATTTTTTTCAAAAATATTATCGTACCTTCTCTCCTCCTCCGGCTACATTCCACCGCCATCGTCGTCGTCACGCGCGACGCTCATCACCTCCGTCGCGACACCCGGAACCTTCATCAGATAGTCCGCGGCTTCGTTCAGCAGCTGACACAACAAACGCCGCTTGCGATCCGTACGCGCGGAGGAACACAGAACCTGAGCGCGCAACCTCGCGTGTTTCCACCAGACGCGTTTGTCTTGTTTCGCTATGTCCTTGACGTCGTACAGTTACAGACGAATCAACTGAGAGCCGATCTTCCCCGGTGATCTCGCGGTCAGCAACCGTCCGTTGTCCAGCTTCGTCACGTACTACGAGATACGATTCGCGTCGCGCTCGGACGTTCGATCGAACAGAGCGTCGATTCTGCGCGTTTCCCGCGCGCTCTCGTCCGACGATCCCTCGGGTCTCGGACTCGCGACGGTCGCGCGATTCGAAAGGTCAGGTTTCGAAACGTTGCAGTGCGAGTCTGCGGAGATAAATGGGCATTCGGCCCAGGAATACGCCATATTCTGGCGATCGAGTAGCACGAGTCTGCGATGTAAGATTTCAGGCCTCTTACATGATGACGAACAGCTCGGGGCTGTCTGGGAGTTTTACGACTACTCTATTTTACTGTGACTGTCCTTTTTTACTGCGACTGACCATACTGCGACTGCTCAGATTACCGCGACGGGTGGTTACCCTTTTTTAGCGTTTTTCTCTCTGCGCTTTCGGCGTACTACGTTCCTGTACTTTCTGCGCGCTGGTTTCCTGTACCCACAACGCGCCTTTCATCCTTGCGTTCTACGCTCCTGCCAACTGCACTTACTACGCGCTGGTTTCCTGCACCCACAGCGCGTCTTTCATCCTTGCCTTCTACGCTCCTACCAACTGTACTTCCTGCGCGCTGGTCATCTGCACCTTCTGCACGCCTGTCATTCTTGCGTGCTGCGCTCCTGTCAACTGTACTCCCTGCATGCTGGTTATCTGCACCTTCTGCGAGCTAGTCATCCAATGAGAAAATATAATCGGACTGACTCCTAGCTACTATTGTGTGTTCTGCATTTCCCTCACACGGCGCAACATGAATCAGATACTAATTCAAAAGATATAAATACATTCAGAGTAACTAGACGAAACCACTGGTAGAAAGATTCAACAAGTCATTTATTTTAAGATTTAAGTATTAACGCGCGAAAACATACAATTTATAAAGAAATACACAAAAAAAGAATAAAATAGATTGTTTCGAAAATAATTTGTATAAAATATCGAGTTTATTTTTTTGTATTTATCTAAATCTTCATAATATGTTAATAATGATTACGACTTTGTGACAATACTATCTGTTGTTGAAATTTTCTATAAAAAAGACTTCTAACAAGAAAAATATATTTCTTAATGCAAGAAAAAATATTGCACGATAGCGGTGTGCACGAAGACATACCAGATACCACCGTCGTGCCAGCGCGCCGCCCGCGCCATAGCGGCGAAGCGCTCACGCATACTACCAAGCGCGCGGCTCACTGACGTTCGTCCGGCTAAAGGTCGGCGCTGATTCGTTTAATTCTATTTGGTAATTACTGCTTTATTAAGCATGATAGAAAAAATGGTTCAGGACTTTTCGACTCAGTTTTTCATAAAGAATAACACTATGTGCTTAGTGGGCGGTCTTTAAGAAACACCCTGTATATTCATTATAAATGTATTTCATACGTACATACAGTGCACTACATTTAATGTATATACATTACATATATATAATTTGAATATACATAATAATACACAACATGTATACCGATGTATTCAATATGTATACAGGGTGTCCCAGAATATTGGGTACTATTTTCGCGTGCAGGTAGAGCGGACGAAACTGAGTCGAAATGTCCTCTACCATTTTGCGATTTTCGCAATAGGTAACGAGTTATTAATTATTGAAAATCGCCGTATTAGCCTACCGCCGAATGCAAGCGCGCGGCGAGATACGACCGCCCAGCGTCGGCGTTGCTAGGCACTCGAGGAATTGTTTACTGCGAGCGGCAGCGGCTGTGCACGGTCGGCGCGTAACAGCAGACCCCCGTTCGAAGCTATAATAATTCCTCGCTTTTAAATGAAAATGAAATTTTTTTAATAGAATTATTTGTGCGGATGTGTACGTGCATACATACATAAATAGTAATCGCGAGTCGAAAAATAATAATTTTTTTTGTGGCAAGAAAATGATAAAGCGCTATCATTTCCACACCACCTTGCGGTAGATAGCATGGCGCATTTTTTTTAAAGTGATATCCCCAATAGGTCTAATCCACTTTGCATTAAAATATGAAAATATTTTAATGCAAAAACTGCAACTGTTCGAAGTGCCTTCCTCGTTCTCGTAAACAGAGTTCGGCTCTCCGAGTAATATTGCGCGTAGCGCGGTACGCCATTTCTGGCGTGATAGTATTGAAAGCTGCGAGAATTTCTTCTCGTACCTCAGCTTCTGTACTATCACGCCTGTGTTCGACTAAATCTTTGATGTGACCCCAAATGAAATAGTCGAGTACGTTAAGATCCGGCGACCGTGCCGGCCAAATGATTGGGCCACCTCGACCCATCCACCTGTCCGGATGTCGCGCGTTCAAGATATTTCGCGCCTGTCGCGAAAAATGCGCAGGAGCGCCGTCGTGTTGAAAAATGTAACACAATTTGCCGAGCCTTATACAGAGGAATAAAAGAGAAGATAGGATTTTGAAATAATTATATAAACAGAGAATTTTTTTTTAATATAAAACATTTTATTTGGCAGAAATTATAAAGAACACCAGCATTCGTTGCAGGAATAAGGAAAACTGCCAAAAACCTTACCAGTATTCTCAAAACAAAAATACATTCTTTTAATAAATATTAAACTTAAAAATATAAGTATATATGATTTAAATATAATAAAATATTAAACGTAGTAAAATAAAACATAAAGCATTAACATTACGTTATTTAATTATGAAATTATTTCTAATTATCACACTTGTATCACATATAATAATTATAATTAATATTGCATCGCGCATATCAGCGTACTTGAGGCACTTATCTGAAACAAATTAAACTCAACAAAAAAATAATTAGTAATACTGTGTATTTATAAAATTAGTATATATAAAATAAAAAACTACTAAAAAAATAAAGACTAAGCATTTTTTTATGTAATTGAAATTAAATAATGAGTAACTTTAATAATTAAAATGAAAATTAAAATATAATATTATTTAAACATAAATAATTATCAATAATTAAATATTAATACTAAACTAAATATTTCTGAAAAAATAAACGAAAGGACCACGCACTAATTATATGAAAAAAGTGGCCGTTAAAATTGACCAAAACTACGGAAAAGTGTAGTTTGTGTGATGCCGATCAAAAGTTCAAATGGGCACAACCCTCAAAATATGCTAGTTTTTAAGCTAAGAGCCCATCAAGGTAATATTCATGGTGTAAAACGTACACATATTATACATAGTATACCCACTCTTAGCGTTACCCAAGATCAACCAGCGTGAAGGTGGTGAGCGTCTGATCTCCCTTTTGTTCTTGTTTTTTGTTTTTATTTTTAATGGATGAAAATGGTATAATTGATGAGGAACCTATATTGGGTTATTAAAAAACAAGAACAAAAAAGGAGATCAGAAGCTCACCACCTCCACGCTGGTTGATCTTGGGTAACGCTAAGAGTGGGTACACTATGTATAATATGTATACGTTTTATAGCACAAATATTACCTTTATGGGCTCGTAGCTTAAAAACTAGCATATTTTGAGGGTTGTGCCCATTTGAACTTTTGATCGGCATCACACAAACTACATTTTTCCGTAGTTTTGGTCAATTTTAACGGCGGCCACTTTTTTCATATAATTAATGCGTGGTCCTTTAATAATATAAATAAGAAAAAATAATCATAAAATTAAATTTATAAAATTAACTTGAATATAAATTTTGTGTATTATGGAATTCTAAATGTCGTATATCAGGTTCGAAACTTGTGACGACACAGTAAAGTGTCATCACTAAATCCCCCGGGCCGACTATCCGCCCAGCACGGGCACGGCGTGCGCAAAACCCACGAGGAACCGCGATCCCACCACGAACTGACGCATGGAAGTGGCCGCCGAACCGGTATATAAGCCGGCTCGCACGAAAAGCCGGCACCAGTTCCTGACCCGAGATCCTGTCCGATACCGGCCTCAGGGACTCCCGAGGACTCCTAGTAGATCCTACACCCGCTTCCGATACCCGTAGTCGACGGAGACGGTACGGCCTCTCCGCAGCTTGGTCCCGGCCAGCGTTCGACTTCCCGATTTCCGTGATCGACCTAGACGGTACGACCTCTCCGCAGCTTGGTCACGGCCAGCGTTCGACTTTCAGTTGCCGGCCAATCTGGCTTAAACCTCGCGTCGCGCCGCGACGCGACCGCGAATCCGACACCGCCAGAAACACGCACCACGTACACCGCACCAGGGCCGTTTAGCAGGCTCACTCGCCGCGTTCCCGAACCCTGGGTTCCGACGAGCCCATCCGCGGTAAGCGAGAAAATCGGAACGTTACAAACTTATACAATTAATATTTTCAGATTGAAGATATGATCAAAATTTACAAATAGCCGAAATAGTATCATTAGATAATCGATTACATTTTTTAATTTTTACATCACTTACAATAGAAAATATTCGTTCCGCTTCAGTATTAGAATGAGGTAGAGATAACACAGCCTCTACTAATATTTTTAAAGTTGGAAACATTTTCTCATTGTTAATATTTTTAAAATTTAATATTTTTTCCAAATATCATCTATTGGCAAGGAATTTAATTCTGCTTTTTCAAAATCATTAAAAATTGTTGGCAAATTTCGCCATTCAAATGTAAGATTTGCAATATTTCCTATTTATTTGGTAATATAAGATAAATTTTCAAATTTATTTCTATTTTCATTAAAAAGCGCAATTTTAGGATCTAAAAAACTTAATTGTCCAAAGAAAGTATTTTTATACGGTAAACGTTTCATAATTTCTTTAATAGCTGTCTTATAAAATTCTAAATAATTTAATTTAATTTGTTGCGCAAATTCAAAAGATTGGTTTCTTAAGAAGCTTTCACACTCTGGTCCTACATATATATCAATTAGATGTTTTATATGATTTATTGTCTACGTTTAAAGTAGCGATATTATTTAAAACCTCGGAAATAATAAACCTTTTAGCTATATGTATTTCATTACTATTAATATATAATTTATGAATTAATATTATTTCGCGCGATTAGAACAAAGCATTAAAAGTATTAAAATAATTTAATAAATATTTCAGAAATAAGAAAAAAGCTTTAATAGTATTATTATTTAATAACGCTAAAACATTTTCCGCGGATTTTGACTGATCTTCTACAACTGCTAAAGTAAAGTAACTTTTTAGTATCTCCCAATTATTAAGTAATCTTACATCACATTTATATAAAATTAACTAGTGGTACATAATTTTAAAATCTTATTTCTTTTAACATTAAAAAAGTCTTGAAATTCCTCTAAAATTGCACATCGCTTTGCACTGCTCAAAACATAAAAGGCAACTCCTCTAATTAAATTTTCACAATCTTTCAATAATTTATCACAGGCATTGTTTTTTGCAATTATCGCGCAGGAATGACAAATACAATTTAACATTATTAAATTTGGAATTTCAGTTTTTAAATTTGAAAAAAAAAAGAATTATTACAACTGATCATAACCGAAGCATTATTGCTTGCCATTCCAATGATATTGGTTATCGGAATTTCATTTTTCAAAAGAAAAGTTTTAAAAGCTTCAAAAAATTTTTTCGCGTACAATCCGTTGCATCTAATGCTAATAATTCTAATAATTGCGTTTTTACTTTATTATCTATTATTATAGGTGAAAGATATCGTACAAGGGTACTCACAAGAAAACCATCAACCCTGCTTTTTTTTTACGCGAGAGGGAACAATCTTCGAAAGACCGCCCCCCTACCGGTCAGGGGGGTTGTGCGGGATTCGATGCCACATAATCCGGACACCGAAGGTCCATGGGACATCGCCTACCTCGCTAAAAAACCCTCTCGGGCGCGATGCCAAGACCTAGCCTAACTGGGGGAGGGCCCGAAATCCTGAAAGCACTTTTGGAATCCCTCCCCCGGCCATTGGAGCCCCTGAAGGGGGCTCCTCTGCGCTTACCGGCACATACTTGAAATTAAGGACGTGTCCAGCCCGCGTCCCCCGTCCATCCAGCACCTCAGTGCCGGACTCGCGAGGGAGGCGGGCCGGACCCTACTCAACCTCGGAGGTCCTCGCCCCTCAGCCACCGGTTCCGGCAGGGCCATCTCCGCTAAGAGGCAGCCCCTTCGAGCCCTTCTCTGTGGCCGATGGCTCGGACCCGAACATGCTTGGGGCTGAAGGGGCTGAACATAGGGTCCGCGGGACCCGTCTAGTCAGCCTTCTCCAATCCCCGCTCATCCACACACACACACACACACACACACACACACACGCGCACGCGTACGCGCACCCGCACCCACACCCACACCCACACCCACACCCACACCCACACCCACACCCACACCCACACCCACACCCACACCCACACCCACACACACACACACACACACACACACACACACACACACACACACACACCGCTCATACGCACACGCGCAAACATACATACACCCACGCATATATATGTACGCCACCACGGAGGGCGGAGCTCGCTCCTCCCGCTTACCGCAACAGCTCCTTAGTTGCAGGTTTGCGCGCCTAACTGCTATTAGGGGAGGACGGAGGTCGAAAACACGCTCATCCACACGCTCTCCCACACCCACACACTCACTTCTCGCACACACCCACTTTCCCGCTACAGAAGGGAGACGCATG
Source organism: Tetramorium bicarinatum (assembly GCA_928718305.1). Classification (NCBI taxonomy): domain Eukaryota; kingdom Metazoa; phylum Arthropoda; class Insecta; order Hymenoptera; family Formicidae; genus Tetramorium; species Tetramorium bicarinatum. Next base: position 10,806,963 of record OV788321.1, read on the forward strand.
GACTCGTTTGCATGCACACACACACGCTCACTCGTCCCTCGCTAGTCCCTTCCACCTACTCGCCGGTCCGATCGGGACGCCCAACTGCCGCTGCCTCCGGCGCTCATCCTCCTCCTTCCGGGCTATGACGGCCTCGTAAAAGGCCGCCACGGCCTCTCAGGACGCAGGAGAGGACACGGCTGCCCTCAACACAGGCCGAGCCCTAGGTTTTCACCTACCACGGCCACCAGAGCGGCCCTCTCGGGAGCCCACTTGGGGCATTCCTCTAACATATGCTGGGCAGAGTCAATCTCCGCCCTGCAATACTCACATCGAGAGGGTTCCGATAGCGCACGGTGCGATAGCACACATCCCGGTAGCACACATAAAATTTAACTCATTTCCCGATAGCTCACATCCCGATAGCACACGTCCCGATATTGCACAAGATAAAAAACACATTTTCCCGATAGCGCACAACGAAAGAAACATGTTATCCCGATAGCACACATTCCCGAATACCCTTTATCCCGATAGCGCACATCCCGATAGCGCACGTCCCGATAGCGCACATCCCGATAGCGCACGTCCCGATAGCGCACGTCCCGATAGCGCACGTCCCGATAGCGCACATCCCGATAGCGCACATCCCGATAGCGCACGTCCCGATAGGGACCGTGCCAGGCGACCCCCGTCAACCGGGATGTCCAGGTCGCAAAGATCGAGACGTAGGGATCCACCACGAGAACCAACGGGCTCGGCAGCACCAAGGCACGCGTAGGGACCATGCTAGGCGATTCCCGTCAACCAGGATGTCCGGGTCGCGAAAATCACAACACAGAGGTGCGCCACGAGAACTAACGGGCTCGGCAGCACCGAGGCACGCGTAGGGACCATGCTAGGCGATTCCCGTCAACCGGGATGTCCGGGTCGCGAAGATCACAACACAGAGGTGCGCCACGAGAACTAACGGGTTCGGCGGCACTGGGGCACACGTAGGGACCGTGCCAGGTGACCCCCGTCAACCGGGGTGTCCAGGTCGCGAAGATCACGACACAAAGGTGCGCCACAAGAACCAACAAGTTCGGCAGCACCAGGGCACGCGTATGAACCGTGCCAGGCGATTCCCGTTAATCGGGATGTTCAGGTCGTGAAGATGACGACGTAGAAATCCGCTGTAGGGAAAACGCGCAAAATTTAAGTTGTAAACCTATGTGGAAGTAGTGAGGTTGGATAATAACGCGTGGGCGGGGTGCAGGGGGAGGGCTTCGCCCTCCCCCTGCATCCCCGCGTAAAAATTATAACATAACTAGAGAGCCCCACATTCAACAACGTGGAAATGAACAGCGTGGATTTAGTTTTGTATGAAAAACAGAAGAAAATTAAGTGCGGAGTCGAATCGTGCGGTTGACGAGAATTGCCTGGCATGGTTTCTACGCGTGCCCCGGTGCCGTAGAACCCGTTGGTTCTCGTGGTGCACCTCTGTGTCGTGATCTTCGCGACCTGGACACCCCGGTTGACGGGGGTCACCTGTCACGGTCCTTACGTGTGCCTCGTTGCCGCCGAACCCGTTGGTTCTCGTGACGGATCTCTACGTCGCGATCTTTGCGACCTGGACACCCCGATTAACGGGAATCGCCTGGCACGGTTCATACGCGTGCCCCGATGCTGCCGAACTTGTTGGTTCTCGTGGCGCACCTTTGTGTCGTGATCTTCGCGACCTGGACATCCCGGTTGACGGGGGTCACCTGGCACGGTCCCTACGCGTGCCCCTGTGCCGCCGAACCCGTTAGTTCTCGTGGCGCACCTCTGAGTTGTGATCTTCGCGACCCGGACATCCCGGTTGACGGGAATCGCCTAGCATGGTCCCTACGCGTGCCCCGGTGCTGCCGAGCCCGTTGGTTCTCGTGGCGGATCCCTACGTCTCGATCTTTGCGACCTGGACACCCCGGTTAACGGGGGTCGCCTGGCTCAGTCCCTATCGGGACGTGCGCTATCGAGACGTGCGCTATCGGGACGTGCGCTATCGGGACGTGCGCTATCGGGATGTGCGCTATCGGGAAATGAGTTAAATTTTATGTGTGTTACCGGGATGTGTCCTATCGCACCGTGCGCTATCGGGACCCTCCCCTCACATCGAGGGGAGTCTGTCCGCTGTATCCGATGCATGAACTCCCCAAACACCCCGTGCCCCGTTACTATCTGCGTCATCCGAAAGTTTAGCCGTGCCTCCTCCCCATCCATGCCTTGAACCCTTCGAGCCGGCCCGCCAGTGCCTCTCGGACCCTGCACCCCGGAGCGCCAGGCCGGCGCAGCGTCGGATCGCGCAGCCGACCATGCCATTCCGCGATGGAGAGGACGCGTTCCCGGATCCTAATGACATGTCACACATGGTCTGATAGGGCCCCGGGTCCCGCCTGCTCCTTGAGGCACCTGACGCGTTCGTAAACACGCCGATACTGGAGAGCCAGCTTCCTGAGCGGCACGATCCTCGAGAGGATGGTGGCGGCGTCGTGCGAGACCGTGCGATAGGACGAGATGACCCGCAGCGCCACACGGCGCTGCAGTCTCCCGACCGACTCGCACAGCTTCCGATCCGATACAACTCTCGCCCATATCGGGGCACCGTACATAAACACCGAGTGAACGACGGCGGCGTAAAGACGCCTCCGCCGCTCCCTCGGCCCCCCCATATTCGGCATCAACCGGTTCAGTGCCATCACCATCCTCTCTGCCTTCGGGAGCACAGCCTCGAAGTGCTCCTTAAAGGACCACTGGCTGTCGATAACGACCCCAAGATACCTCAGGCTCCGGCGCACGGGCACGCGTCTTCCCGCTACGGAGATGTGCTCCCCCGAAGCGGGCCCCGGGCCCCCCGAGAAGAACATTACCTCCGTCTTTTGGGGGGGCGATCTTTACCGTCACCCGTCTAATAGCCGCGACCAAAATATCAGCCGCGAGTTCGGCTGGCTAGGCTCCGCAAAATCGTGCCCGCACGCAGAAGGATCGTGTCGTCCGCGTATCCTATCACGGTGCAGCCCGGAGGCAGCCTCGTCCTAAGGACACTATCATACGTGAGATTCCAGAGGGTGGGGCCCAGAACAGAGCCCTGGGGCACCCCGAATGACACCCTCTGTCCGCATAAGCGCCCCCCACTTCCCACGTATGCCAGTCGCCGGTCCGACAGGTAGCTGTTTACCGCCCGCAGGTAGCCCGGGACACCCGCACGGACCAGCGACTCGCGGATGGCGGGCCAGGGTAGCGAGTTGAAGGCATTGGCGATGTCGAAAGCCACCGCCAACACCACCCCGCCCCCGGCCCCTACACCATCCCTAACCACCTCGCGAAGACATCCTATCGCGTCCACGGTTGAGCGCCCCGGTCGGAATCCAAACTGCCGGGGGGAAAGGCCCCCGTCCCCGCCGAGCGCCTCCCGGAGCCTGGCCTGAATGACCCGCTCCAGGAGTTTACCGGCCTCATCTAACAGGCATATCGGACGGTAGGCAGAAGGCGTACCGTCCGGTTTAATTGGCTTCTTCAGGAGGACGAGCCGCGCCTTCTTCCATACCTGCGGGAAGTGACCCTCCCGCAGGCAGTCGTCGAAGCACTTCGCCCACGCTGGCATAAGTGCTCCGGCTGTCCTCCTCACTATCCTGCCCGCCACCCCGTCCGGGCCAGAGGCCACCCCTCCTACCTTCGTATCCTTGAACGCCTTCTCGAGCTTCTCCTCCCTCACCGGCGGCACTTCATCTCTATTGAAAGCCACCGCCGGCTGAGGGGAGCCTGCCAAGTCGGGACCCGTCGGGAACAGCATCCCCACAATCCCCGCAACCGTCCCAGTAGGCAACGTCTTACAAATCGACGGCGTTGCCCGTCGGAGGCGGCCCATCACTATTCGGTACGGCTTGCCCCGCGGATTAACCTCGAGCGTCGCAAGGAGGCTCTCCCACGTCGCATTTTTCGCGTCCCTAATTGCGTATCTAAACGCCCTCCTCGCCTCCCTATACGTCCTTTCCGCTACCATACGAACCGCCGAGTCTGGGGGCGACCGCCGCCTCTCCAATGTCACCCTCCTTCTGGCCGCCACGCATGCCTTTCGCAAATTTGCAATTTCATCGTTCCACCAGTAGGTGGAACGCCGACCATTTCCTCCCCCAACCCTATAATCATAGACGCCGCGCAGCTCTGGCGAAGGGTGGAGCACAACCACTCCACCCACTCCGCCGCGGCAGTATCCCCAGAGGGGGGAAACATCAGTCTCGCCTGCACAGCGCCGCCACCAGATCCCCATCCAGGGACGCGGGGCTCTACCTTCGAAAGTGCCGGGATCCGCAGAAACACACGGCAAATCCCCCATATCGATATAGATGTAGCGATGGTCGGACAGAGTCTCGGCTTCATCATCTACTCTCCATCCGACATCACCCTCGCGGCTAGCGCGTTCGCCCAGGACACGTCGACGACCGACGTCCCCTGTGGGCGAACACACGTTGGGATGAAGCCCCTGTTCAACAAAACCAGGCCGAGCCCCGCCGCCCAGTCCTGGACAAGGTCCTCCCTCCCATTGGACGCCCCCTATCCCATGCAGGGGAACGGGCGTTAAGGTTTCCGCAAATGATCAGGGGGTCTCGGCGGTACCGATGGGCCACCTTCGACAACACATCGAAATACCGCTTCGCTTTGGCGGCGCTTCTCGCAGGGTAGAGGTAGCAGCTACACACGACCAACCCCCCCCCCCCACGACGCGACCACAAAGACCCTCCCCTTCTCAAGCTTTATAAACGGCGTGGATCCCCCCGCTCCCTGCCGCGTGATCGCAGCCACAGGGAGATCCTCCGCCGAGGTCGCCCACCTGTCGCCACTCGGAACCGAATACGGCTTCGAGATGACGGCCAGGCCGACGTCCTCCTCTGCTATGGTCTGGAAGAACAGGTCCTGCGCCTGCCTCGCGTGATTAATGTTAATTTAGAGGATTCGCCTCATTAATAATCATTTCAGCCGCCACCTCTCCCCCTTTCGGGTTAACGGCCCTCCGCGCCGCTGCCCCCCGTTGCCTTGTCTAGCACCTGCTCTTAAGGGTGGACATGGGCGACATTCCGTGCCGCCCGCCCTATGCTCGGCCTTAAGGCCACGCTCCGCGCACAATGCGGCCTGCTTCTACATGCTGCCACCGTATGACCCCCCTCACCGCAGTTAAAACAACGGCCCGTTCGATCTACTGCACTCGGGCACCTATAGCACTGCAGGGGCCGCCGGTCGAGTAATGTCACTCTGGCCGACGACCACCCCACTTGCAGCCTACCATCCGCCTGAATTCTCAGCGCCGCCTGCAAAGGACATCGGACCCATACCGAGACCAACCCGTTTCTCGCCACCCGGAGCGGCCCGACTTTAATCGTTTCCGCCTCGCAACCCCCCCTTTCCGCGACGCGCGCCACTAATTCCTGGGGAGTAACAGACTCGTTGATATCGGCGATACGCATCTCACCCGTTCGCGTTGGGCGTGCCACCCTAACATCCGGGTGCTCTTTTAGCGCCTCCTTGAGGCGCGTCGCCAGCGCTTCCGCTTTTTCCGCTTTGCCCTCGCCGGGGATCTCTATAATCAGGCCCCCGGTGATGGCTCTACGTATCCACGTCTCCTGTATCCCTATTTCGGCAAGCGGGACTTTCTCCCTGGCCGCTCGGAGGGCCTCCGCGTACGTGGCGTTGCCACCTATTTTGCATGTAAGTGTCACGGCCGCCGACCTAGGCATTCGTCTCCCCGCCCTATTGCACTGCTGCTGTTGCTGCTGCTGCCGTTGCTGCTGCGGCCGCTGCAACTGCGGCTGCTCCTGCTGCTGCTGTTGCTGCTGCGGCTGCCGCTCGAGCCCCGGGGGTCACCGGGGTGTCTGTTGCGCAGGCATATTCGCCCGCGCCCGTTGCCGCTCGCGTCTCTTCCTCCTCCTCTGCGTTTTCGTCTTGGCCGGCCTCCACTCCATTGGGGGATGGTCACTTCCCCCTCGCACTTCCGGGACAGGCTGGGCGGCCTCTGGAGGCTGTTGCGGTGGTAACCCTGTCGCATAGCCCGGCATGAGCGGCCACTCCTCTACTGGCAGCTGCAAAAGCCGCTGCATGAACGCCAGCCTGTCCCAGTGTCTCCTTTCCTCGTCCTCCTCAGCTACCCTCTGGGCCGCGCCCAGTCGGTGGTCCCGGGCGGGGGGCTCGGGATACTCCGTCCCAGGGGTCTCCGGCAGAGTTGGGGAGAACAGTTCCATCTCCCCCCGCCCCGGGTTCTTTTTCTTCTTCTTTCTCTTCCTCTTCCTCGCCCTCTCCTGCTCTCGGATGGCCGCGTCGTCGAAGACCAGCGATCCCCCCGAGGGAACTGGGGCCGCTGGTGCCGGCGCCGGTGCCTCCCCATGCTCGTCCTTGCTCTTCGGTCCCGGGCGTCTCGACGGCGTCCTCTGAGGCTTCGGGGGCTCCTCAGCCGCCTCCCCCTCCCTCGACTTCTCTGGGGAGGAAGACGAGGAGGACGCAATCCTCTGCATCCTTCTCTTCCTCTTTCTCTCCGCATCCTCCACGCAGGCCTCCTCCGGGGATGAGCGGAGCCTCTTCATACTTTCTGTTACTGACGCCGCAGTCACTGGCCTCGTCGGGGGCTGCAGCCTCTCTCTCTCCAAAGTGTCCAGCCGCCTCCTCAGCTCCGCGTTCATTTGTGTCAGGGCCTCCACCCTTCTGCCCAACACAGGCACCTCCTCATTTGTGGTGGCTCGGTCCGCCAACTGGGTCACCCCCACCAGAGCGCAGTAGATGCCGTGGAGCATCTTGCTGCTCCTTGTCCCCCTTGAGGCTCGAGCTGGCCCGTCGCGCCTCGTTCGCCTCCACCAGCAGCCGCTGTAAGGTCCCTGCAACCTCCTGCGCGGTCATCGCCTGGAAGGCCCGTGTCTCCTCCTCTATCCTCGTCCTCTGACCTATCGTCGATAGCCCCAGCTGGAGGACGTTGGCGTAATCCACCTTAGGATCGTATGTGATCCACCGCTTCTCCAGGATCTCTACTTGGGTTCGGAACTCTTCCTCGTCCATCTCCTGCAGGTTCTTGCTGAGCCTAGTGGAGGCCCTCACCCTCTTCGCTCTAATCGCGGTCACTTTCTCATCATTGTAGTTGGGGGCGGGCTTTCGCCCCCGCCTACTGCCGCCACTCGCCGTGCTGGCCGCGCCGTCGCTTTCGTTCTCCCTCTCTGCCTCCTCCGCATTCGCTCTCTCCGTCCCGACGTAAATCACCTCCCTCGATGTTGTTACGTCGTCGTGGGCGATATGCTCCTCACCGCCTTCTTCTGCACCCCTGTCCGTGCCCGCCCGGGGCGTGGAGGTCCCTACCAGGCCGGAGGCAAGATCGGCGGCCACCAGTTCCACGGAGGGCGATGTCGGACGAGCCTCCGCAGCCCGCCCCTCTCCGTCGCCGCCAGCCAGTTGGTTGTCCGGACGCCGCTTGTCCCCCGCTACTTCCTTATCAAGGGTGGGGGGCTCGGTCCCGTCACCCGATGACGGGTGCTTCTGGCACACGATCAGGCGGTGGTCGATCTTTCGGACGCTGACCTCCGCGACCTTCCCCATGGACTCGTTCTCGCGCATGGACGACTGCGATCACGAGCGCGAACGCGACCGCGACCCTCCCCTTCGCGCACCACCACTGCTCGACCTTCTTGCCGAAGTCAGATCCGGCTTCGAAAACCCGCGGCTCTCCCCGTCCATGTCCGGGTTCTTCGCAATCGCATTGTCCTCTCCCACCGCCCTTGCGGGGCAGACGGTGGAAGGCCCATCACTCGATGACGACCCGAGGGCGTCTGGGACGACAGCGCCCTCGTGCCGACCGCTGGGGGTCCGAATTCCCTGCGGCAGTAAACCGTTATCGTTGCGTGATGTATTGTCCATATTGCTTTTGTGAGGGAAAGTCCCTCGGCTATCTGTCCGGCCAGCGGTCACTGGACCCCGACCCGAGAATACGTCTCGGCGGCTCCAATAGCCCCACCCGCCAGGCCCCAACCCCGGAATATGTCCAGGCGGCCGTGACGGGCGTCACCACTGTGACGTGACAGGATCCGTCACAGGGGCATAGGCCTGACCGGGAGGTTCCGAAACTGCGATCGCACCCTCGAGTCGCGGGAAAAGCGATCCCTGTATTATAGCGCGCGTATCGTCCCGTTCTGTTTTGCGCCGATCGCGGGTCCGTCGCCTATCTTGCTTATTTTTTTTATTGTTTATTTTCTTTTGCATGCCACATGCCGATCCCCGGGCATGCCGGGGGAAGGATAGAAATAGAAACACGTTATCGGAGCCGAGCCGGGTGAGAGGCCGAGAGGGGAGTCGCCAGAGAGGAGGAGCCGCGACGGGCCGCGAGCGGGCCGAGGACGAGGCGGCGACGTAACCAGCGAAGTTGTAAGGCCTCCACTCTGGCATCGGGAATTTATGGAGACCGGCACGGCCACTCTCTCGTTCGCGGTCCGTTTTGCTGTTGTGTAGTACGTCCGTGTAATCGCGGACGGAAGTAGCGTATCGGGAGGGGCGGTACCGCCCCCGAATTCTTTGCGAGAGACCGACCGTTGCCGAATTCCTAGCAAAATCGGAAATAATCACTCGGTCGCGATAGCTCGTCGATTCTTGTTTCGTTTCCGCGAGTAAGGTGCGCGGGGACTTGCCCTGCCAGAGCCGGCCGTATTTCTGGCCGCGTATACGGGATCGCTTGCGTCCGGACGGCCGCCGACACTCATCCATACCGTGTATTGTAATCGTTATTCTGTTGATTCGCGTAAGGAATCATATTCGTTATTCTATTGATTCGCGTAAGTAATTGTAATCGTTATTCTGTTGATTCGCGTAAGGAATCATATTCGTTACTCTGTTGATTCGCGTAAGTAATTATATTCGTATTCTGTCGGTCTGCGTAAGCAAATGATGACCGTATTGGGTCGATTCGCGTGATGAAAAATTATGGTTGTTGGCCGACCCGCGTGGAAAACGTCCTTGTGCTGGTTCTTAAATAAATGTATTTATTTCTTTTATTACGAAATGCCGTCTCTCGTTACTCTCACGTGCCTATGCGACACGTCTCCTCTCCCACGCATCCGTTCGCTTGGTGAACCACCTTCTCCGCGAGCTAATCGGCGTAATAAGAATTACCGCTTTCGACAATTATAGAGTTTCGTGGCGCGAAGGATCGCGCCTGGCGCCCAATACCGATTTCGGATAAAAAATTATGGCCGTTAACGTTGTTAATGAATAATCCAGCGTTACAGTTACGGTTCGCCTAACAATTTTGACCTGCTCCGTCGATCCACGGCGTGATCGACGGAAAACATCGTCATAGAATTTTTGGCGCTCAACGTGGGGCCACGCCGACTATTTATTGTGCCGAATAACGTCCACTTTGATCGCGTAACGGAATAATACGTTGACGAGCGGATTGGGAGAGAAAGCGTTCGTATTATTTACCTTATCTATTTGTAGTGTAGTATGTGCATGCTTTTCTATTTCTGTTTTTCCTCTTGTATATCTTATATTGATTTATATGTTCGAACATTTTATATATGATATATTTTGCCTATGAGGGATATTCGGTACGCGGTAATGATTTTCGCTTAGGCTATCCCTAATTATTAAAACTTGTGGCCATAAATCGTGCATCTGGGGACTCTGGAATTCGGCCGCCACCGCGAATACGTCGCGCGGCGCGCTTGTCTTTGTGTCGCGCCGGAACGTAAACATCGCGCTAGTATTCGGAGATCCTACTGTCGATACCTGCGGTTGAAAAGTGATAAATTTTTTTTTGCAATATCGTGTTACGGTCTCATTGTGGTCTGAATGACGTTCGAGATTGCTGTACGGTCGAGTCCGTTAGTGCCGGATGCCGCTTCGAGTAATATTAAATGCCGAAATCTCGTCCGATCTGGGAGTGCGCTCGAGAAAGCTATTCTCGAAATATCGGTCGTTTCAAATTTGGTTTAACTGTCATTCTGACTGTCTTACGAGTGCCGTGTCGGGGAGGTGGTGTTGTGTTCTAGCGACAATAGTTCGCTTATTTTCGAAATTTTGTTGATTTTTCGAATGCCTATTAACTTTGTTTACGCCGTCGGTTTTCCCTGCGATACTTATTCTTTGCCAATCTTATTTGCTGCCGCATTCTGATACACGCTTGTTGTTGCCTTCTTTTTGCACTGGCCGTCGCGTAAACATAAAATGGCTTAGTTGTCTGGATTAATAAACAACTATTTCCCCTCCGAAATAGTATTGTGCACAGCTTGTTTCGCTATCGCTATCCTTCACACTTCGGGCGGGCCAATTTGGGATTGCTGGACGCTGCGTCGATCCTGTCGTCTCGTCTCGGTCCCGAATCGCTAAAATTTTTTTTTACGAACAGTACGATGCCGCCAGTTTTGTCTTTTCTTCTTTTCGCGCGGGTGTTTGAGATTGTATCGAAACCATGCGGGAGGGAAGCAACCCCCACACGTGGATAGCCAGTTTAAATGCTGGTCAGCTGAAACAGCATTTGGCGGACCGAGGACAGAATACACAGGGCATCCTACCGACCCTGCTCGCGCGACTATTAAAATACGAAGAGGCGATGGAAAAGGGGGAGGAGCCCCCATCTTCGCCAGTAGTGGACGAGGACGGTTTAGAGGACGAGGCGGCAGAACAGCTAATTTCACTCCCCGAGACACCCCATCGGGCGCAGGGGGCGATCCCGAAAAAAGGTTTACAGTCCGGTAAACGGGCCTTACCGGGGGACCCACTCAGGACCGCGTGGGAAGGGGAGATTAAATCGGAAAATCGCGAATGGCAACCAAGAGACGCGCCAATTTCCTCCTCAGTCCGACGGGCTACGCGACCCACCTCGGAAGCGTATAATCTAATGAAAAAGTGGAATCTTCACTTTTCTGGGAAACGGGGCAGTGACGCGGAGGCCTTCCTACTCCGAATAAAGGAGGCTCGCGCTATCGTACTAATTTCCGACGCGGATCTATTCAAATGTCTGCCACTCTTTCTATCCGATAACGCTTTATATTGGGTGCGTTTAGAGAGTGAAAACTGGCGAGATTGGCGTGATTTTGAGACCGCGTGGAGAGCGAGGTTTGGGGATCCGGATTATCAATTCGCGCTCCGAAACGAAATATGAAGACGCACACAAGGAGAACAAGAATTAGACGCGGATTACTTGACGTGTTTGCGCACGCTGTTCAATCGAATGGAACCGCCCTGGTCATTGAATGACCAGCTTAATTTCGTCCACCGGAATATGTTACCGCGTTTGCAACTGACGATTCGACGTCACGAATTTTCTGACTTCCGAACTCTGGAAGATCTAGCCACACGGGTGAAACGTGCGTACCAGGCGGAGAAAAGCTACCGGCCGCCATTACCGCCGGAACAGTCGATCTTTCCCGATTTGGCGTACCGGCGGGGAACTCGAAAAGTTCGGGGGCGGTCGCCGCAATGGGCATGGACGCGCCGGGGAAGAAGGATAAAAAGCGACGTTCGAAAGGACCGTCCCCGGGAGCCGTATCCGCTAGTGCCGAGAGTGCAAACACGACCGCCGCAATCGTAAGTCCGAATAACGCCACAGCCAGCAACAATCTGAAGTGCTGGAATTGCGAGAAGGTGGGACACCGCGCGCGGGAGTGTACCGAGGCTCGCCAGACATATTGCTATCGTTGTGGAAAACGTGGGTATACGGTAAAAACGTGCCCTACGTGCTCGGGAAACGCTAATCGGAGTCAATAGAGCGGGTCCCTACGACTCCGGCGGCGGAATGCGAGACCCGCGACGTCACGGGGGAGACCGAAATGATGGTCCACTCGTACGTTACGGTGGAACGTACCGAACTACCACCATTGCGTTACTTTATTATAAAAATAAACGGTCATCCGTTGGATGCCCTCGTGGACTCAGGGTCTAGTCGCACATTACTTGGTCGGGAGGGAATAGGGATTATTCGTACTCTCGGGATATCAACGGAGTCCGGTTGCGGAATTTGGATTCGTACTGCAAATAGCCAAACGGCGCCAATAGGGGAACAAGCTCGAGTAGAAATTGAGCTCAAGGATCAACGGGAGAGAATGACGGTGGGACTGTTACCCAGCTTGGTCGTGCCATGCATTGTGGGGATGGATTTTTTATCGAAATTCGGTATCGGGTTGGATTTCGCCAGCGCGGAGTGGTATTTTGCGGAAAAACCACACATACGACATCGTTTTACGTCCGAAGCAGCTTCACACGTTTGTAGTGGGTTATCAGAACTAACACCGAAACAGGAGAAGAGCCTCAGAAATTTTTTACAAACGATACCGAAGAGAATAGAAAACCCCGGTGTCACGGAATTAACGCAGCACAAAATTGACGTCGGAAATCACGCACCGATAAAGCAACGCTGCTACTTAGTATCACCGGTGGTACAGGAGGCAATCCTAGCGGAAGTAGACAAAATGCTAAACGCGAGAATAATTGAGCCGTCTTTCAGTGAATGGTCGAACCCGGTAGTGATGGTTAAGAAACCGAACGGGAAATATCGATTCTGTCTAGACTTCCGAAAGGTCAATAGTGTATCGAAGAAAGACGCGTATCCATTACCAAATATGAACGGAATTTTAGATAAATTGCGCTCGGCACGATACATATCGACGATCGATCTAAGTCAGGCTTATTTCCAGATTCCGTTAGCGAAAGACAGTCGAGAAATAACAGCGTTTAGCGTCCCGGGAAAAGGGCTCTATCACTTTACGCGTATGCCGTATGGACTCACGGGAGCCCCGGCTACATTTCAGAGACTGCTTGATCGCTTGATAGGACCGGAAATGGAACCGTTTGCATTCGCCTATCTGGACGATATCGTTATAGTCACACCAACCTTCGAGGAACACATGAATTGGTTGAAACGCGTTTTGGATAAAATTACCGCCGCTGCATTGACAATTAATCCGGAGAAGTGTGAGTTCTGTAAATCGCAAGTGAAATATTTAGGCTTTATTGTGCAAAGAGATGGCTTAACCGTGGATCCGGAGAAAACGCGACCCATTTTAGAATATCCCGCTCCGCGTAATCTTAAACAATTACGACGACTCCTAGGTATGTCGTCATGGTATCGTCGATTCATACCGCAGTTTGCGACTTTAAGCGAACCGTTAACACGCCTTTTGAGAAAAGGCAAGCGCTGGGAGTGGGGGGATGATCAAGACCGCGCCTTTCAAGAGATTAAAAATCATTTAGTTACAGCGCCTACACTCGCGTGTCCGGATTTTAAAGAGCCGTTTGTGCTGCAAACGGACGCGAGTTCGGTAGGGCTCGGAGCGGTCTTGACCCAGAACCTAGAAGGAACAGAAAGAGTGATCGCCTTCGCGAGTCGCGCCTTGTCGGATCCCGAGAAGAAATATTCGGTAACGGAGCAGGAGTGTTTGGCGGTAGTATGGTCGATACAAAAATTTCGTCCGTACTTAGAGGGATATAAATTTACGGTCATCACGGACCATAGCAGCCTACGCTGGCTCCATAATTTGGAAAACCCTACAGGCCGATTGGCGCGTTGGGCACTCGAATTACTAGAATACGATTACGAGATAGAACATAGAAAGGGGGCACTCCATCACGTTCCCGACGCTTTATCCCGCATGTATGAAACGGAAAAGGAGATCGGAGTTAACGCTGTTGTCGAACCCGTGAATCTAGACGAGACGAGAGATGAATGGTATCGGAAAAGATGTACTGAGGTAATTAATCGTCCCGAAAGATTCGCCCATTGGAAAATAGTGGATGGGCAGTTGTACTTTTTGCGACCAAAATTTCGGAAATCGTCGAAGATCTCGATCGTTGGAAGTTAGTATTGCCGCGGGAATTACATCGGGAGGCTCTTCACGAGTCGCATGACATGCCGCAAGCGGGTCACCTGGGTATTGAAAAGACTTATCAGCGTCTTGCCGTTTCGTATTATTGGCCCAACATGTTTCGGGAGACCGTCAAATATATTAAAAGCTGCGATATGTGCCAACGAACTAAAGTTGAGCAGAGCAGCCCGGCGGGATTGATGGGACGAAGAACGGTGGGATGGGACGAAGAGGGACCGTGGACGGTAATCGCGGCGGATATCATGGGACCATTGCCGCATAGTAAAGCCGGGTTCCAATATCTGTTAGTAATCCAGGACTTGTTTACGCGCTGGATAAAGTGCAAAGCGCTACGCGCTGCGAACGGCCCAAAAATAAGGGAAGGCTTAGAAGAATTGATCCTGTCGCGATGGGGAACGCCTAAGATTCTCCTCACGGACAACGGGACGGAATTTATTAATAAAACGTTAAAAAGTTTCGCGGAAGAAAACGGGATCGAACATACTACCGTACCTCCGTATCATCCCCAGGCAAATCCGGTCGAACGAGTTAATAGAGTCTTGAAGACCATAATCGTGTCCTATATCGAGAGAGACCATCGGAAGTGGGACGCGCATCTATCTGACTTCCGTTTCGCATATAACACAGCGTTCCACTCGTCTCTCGGAACCTCGCCTGCTTTTCTGAACCTCGGGAGGGAATTGGTACCTTCAAATTCGTTGCGAGATCGCACGGAGGGGGATACCAAAATAAAGAACCGAAATCCGGCCGAGTGGACTCAAAGGATGAAGGATCTCCGAGTCGTGCGAGAATGGGTGACCGAAAATATAGATCGGGCCTAGCAACGACAGGCGAGACAGTACAATTTACGCAGACGACCGCGGAGATTTAAAATCGGCGATCAGGTAATGAAGAGGCAGCATGTTTTGTCGTCTGCCGCACAGAACATAACTGCCAAACTGGCGCCAAAATTTCAGGGTCCCTTCCGAATCAAACGCGTAATCTCACCGTTGGTATATGAATTGGAGCGACCCGAGGGGTCATCGGGAGGGAAAGTACATATACAGGACTTAAAACCGTACTATCCTCCGCTTGTCGTTGATTCGTAGGAGCTGAAATACCGTTTCCCGTGGCGGAAACGCATCATCATGAGTGCCCGACAACTGTGGGCCGAATTTTGGGCCCGCCACTGGGACCTCTGGGAGATATTGGAGGCGCAGGGGGAAGCCTTTTGGGCCGACCTCGAAGAGACGGTCCGCGCAATCCGGGCCCGCCTGTATACGACCCGAGGGGCCGTCGTGCGAGAGATACCCCGAGGGCGGAACGCAGCCTCGCAGACGCCGGAGCGTAGGATGAGGACCGTACTAACTTAGACGGGACCCGGGCGATCATGGCACTGCGGCACGCAGACTCCGCGGGTGGAGGCAGAGGAGGCCGGCGTGCAGACCGTGCCGGGACCAACACGACGGGTGCGGGAGGCGGCGGCCCAGACACTAACGTTCCCACGGCCAAGAAGGACGGAGGTGCGGGACGCGATCGTCCAGACTCTCGGCGTGGGGCCACCCCGGGGAGCATCCCTGCACCAATCGACGCAGACGGAGGCCACGCCACCTGAGCGTTCTCGCCCCCGGTCGGCTCAGCGCGCGGAGCAGCGTCCCAGCCCTCCTTTTGGCGGTTGCTGGAACTGCGGGGATATGACGCACCGATACCCCCAGTGTCCCCGGCCCCGGCAGGTTTTCTGTTTCGGGTGCGGGACGCGGGGGGTGACCCTGATGGGCTGCGGCAGATGCGGGCAGGGGTACCGCGAGGGAAACCCTGCGACTGAGCCGCGGGGGCCGAGGGATCGCTCGGGGTCCGCGGAGTCGGCGAAGGCGCGCCGTCGTTAAGTTTCCCGTCTCCCGTGCCGAGGGCCTGACCTGGCAAAATTACGTTTTTTTTTGTTTTTTTTTAAATATATTTTTGTATATATTTTTTCCTCCTTTTCTTTCTTTTTTTTTTGTGTAAGTTACGAAACTAGTGGGAAACCAGCCTCGCAGTGGCGTGAGGTCACGTTTTTTTTTTGTGTGGTCTTATATAAAATATTTTGTTATTGCACCCTTATGTATCGTTTTTTTTGTTCTCTCTATGTACGGGACCGGAAAGTTTTGTATGTATTCGTAGCCAATAAAAAAAAAAGAATATTTGTTATCTGTGATGCAAGTCCTAAGCTTGGTGTTTGGATTGTTTTCTTCCCACCCCCGAGCATTTCCATGCCGGTGAGATCGGATCGCAATGTCGGGATACCGGAGTGATCGCGGGGATCCTGCGTGAGGTCCGCGACCTGGTCGGGACCAAGACCTCCTCGGTGCTCCCCGGGGAAAGGGGAGTTGTGACGTGACAGGGTCCGTCACAGGGGCATAGGCCTGACCGGGAGGTTCCGAAACTGCGATCGCACCCTCGAGTCGCGGGGAAAGCGATCACTGTATTATAGCGCGCGTATCGTCCCGTTCTGTTTTGCGCCGATCGCGGGTCCGTCGCCTATCTTGCTTATTTTTTTTTATTGTTCATTTTCTTTTGCATGCCACATGCCGATCTCCGGGCATGCCGGGAAAAGGATAGAAATAGGAACACGTTATCGGAGCCGAGCCGGGTGAGAGGCCGAGAGGGGAGTCGCCAGAGAGGAGGAGCCGCGACAGTCGTGGCACGACGGGGGGAAGCCGAGGGGAGCCCGGGAATCGCCGATCTCCGCCTGAGTCACTCCCGGAGAAAGCAAGGACGAGCGAGGCCATCCATTCTGCAGGACAAGGGCGAGTCGCGGTTCGGGGTACGCCTCGACCGCGATCGCGACGGGAGGCACGCAAGCTCAAAGGAGAGAGAGCGTGATCTTACCCCTCATCCCAGGACCGGGCAAGATAGCTGTGGCCCGGCCAGCCAAGCAAGATTGGGCCGGGGGATGAACGCCTGACGCCGGAAAACCTGCGTTACAGGGAAGTCGGAGGCCAACGCCCGAGGGAATCAGCGATTGATCACCGATCGATAAGGGCGGTCGATAACAGGCAGGTTGCCTTATCACCCGCGGGGTGCGCAAGTACGGCCGCCGGAGGGCTCAGCGGGATCGCGGCCGGGCCCCGAATTCACTGTTCGGTGAGCCAGCGGCTGACGAGGTGCGATCGTGGGTCCCGGCCAGTGTCGACAAGGAGACAAAGGCGAGAGCGAGCGGGCCGCGGACGAGGCGGCGACGTAACCAGCGAAGTTGTAAGGCCTCCACCCTGGCATCGGGAATTTATGGAGACCGGCACAGCCACTCTCTCGTTCGCGGGGCGTTTTGCTGTTGTGTAGTACGTCCGTGTAATCGCGGACGGAAGTAGCGTATCGGGAGGGGCGGTACCGCCCCCGAATTCTTTGCGAGAGACCGACCGTTGCCGGATTCCTAGCAAAATCGGAAATAATCACTCGGTCGCGATGGCTCGTCGATTCTTGTTTCGTTTCCGCGAGTAAGGTGCGCGGGGACTTGCCCTGCCAGAGCCGGCCGTATTTCTGGCCGCGTATACGGGATCGCTTGCGTCCGGACGGCCGCCGACAGTCATTCATACC
The DNA here is from genome assembly GCA_928718305.1 of Tetramorium bicarinatum. Classification (NCBI taxonomy): domain Eukaryota; kingdom Metazoa; phylum Arthropoda; class Insecta; order Hymenoptera; family Formicidae; genus Tetramorium; species Tetramorium bicarinatum. The sequence continues at coordinate 10,824,359 of OV788321.1, forward strand.
GTGTATTGTAATCGTTATTCTGTTGATTCGCGTAAGGAATCATATTCGTTATTCTGTTGATTCGCGTAAGTAATTGTAATCGTTATTCTGTTGATTCGCGTAAGGAATCATATTCGTTACTCTGTTGATTCGCGTAAGTAATTATATTCGTATTCTGTCGGTCTGCGTAAGCAAATGATGACCGTATTGGGTCGATTCGCGTGATGAAAAATTATGGTTGTTGGCCGACCCGCGTGGAAAACGTCCTTGTGCTGGTTCTTAAATAAATGTATTTATTTCTTTTATTACGAAATGCCGTCTCTCGTTACTCTCACGTGCCTATGCGACACGTCTCCTCTCCCACGCATCCGTTCGCTTGGTGAACCACCTTTTCCGCGAGCTAATCGGCATAATAAGAATTACCGCTTTCGACAATTATAGAGTTTCGTGGCGCGAAGGATCGCGCCTGGCGCCCAATACCGATTTCGGATCAAAAATTATGGCCGTTAACGTTGTTAACGAATAATTCAGCGTTACAGTTACGGTTCGCCTAACAATCTTGACCTGCTCCGTCGATCCACGGCGTGATCGACGGAAAACATCGTCATACCACATCCACTGTTCGTAGCACACTGATGGGCGAGAAGGAGGAGGAGGAGGAACTCCACTCAACTCTCTCAGCCCATCGCACTACACTACACACAACTGCACCGCAGTGTCCACTCCTGGTGTCGCCGGGAAGAGACTCCGCAAAATCCGAGGCCGGGCTAACCCAGCGCGACACCATCTCGCGCACTCCGCGCGTACACTCGCGTGGGAGGGCCCGATCACTGCCCTCCCCTGGCTCGTATTCCCCCTCGGTCCCGTGGTGGTAACAGAAATCGCACGGACGTCCCAACGCCCCACTCGCAAAAATCCGAGCCAGCCTACGCAACGCTACCTCGAACCGTGGCCAACGCGACGATATTTGGCCGGGCCAGCCCCACGCCCGAGGAGCCTACCCTATCGAGGGCAACCGATGTTCGATGCCCTTGTCGTGGACGGGGAGATACATACTTGACCCCCTGACGGTGCCAATGCCACCGGGCATTTAAAAGTCTGGGTTGCCGTCCCCTACCGGTGTGAGTGCACCGCACTAACGGAGTCACCGGCCTCCGTGGCTTCCCGCTGGAAAAACGCGGGTCGCTATAGCTCGGGTACCTCGGGATCGCTACTTCCCATACCGTGGGGGTTGGAAAAAGCCTCCCACGGTTCCTGAGGGAACCATCAACCCTGCTAATAATGAGTTTTTTATTTTTATATATATTATAGAGGGTGTCTCCCTGTATACGTCGGTAAACGGAAAAGTTGCGACAGGCCTTAGTTTACGAGAAAATTAAATTAAAAATTTACGCACAAAAATTTAAGCACAATGTATTATTTGCGAAAAAGTATTTGTGCAAAACAAAAAATTATTTTATCTTTTCCGATGTTATAACAAGTTTTATAAATAAAAATATAAAAATTACTGTAATGACGAAAGACGAGAATTACTAAAAGCTTATAGAAGTAAAATAAACACGAATAAAGGAAATAAAAAGACTATCTGCCTGTTCTGGTCTTCCTGTTCAAATGAATCCCGATAATAATCCGATATATATTCCTGATAATAATTCCAAGTACTTCTTCAGATTTCATTGTCAATAACGAAAGCCTTGCAGCTTCATATGCAGTAGCATTAGAAATAGGAAAGAGAAAAAAGAATTTCTGTGACGGATTATTTGTAAAACAGTATGCAATCGCCATGGCGGAGGCTTTCAATAATAATATAGCTATTGAACAATTTAAAACTGTTATATTGTCGCATCAAACAATATCGGGACGTATTATCAGCCTAAATAATTTCTTTGAAATAGAATTACGTATACTTATGCAGACTAACGTTTATTTTTCCTTATGTTTGGACAAAAGTACGGATGTATCTGACATAAGTCAATTAATTATATTTATACGTACAGTAAGAAATAATTTTACAGCACATGAAGAATTGCTCGAATTACACTCATTGCATGAAACAACTAAAGGTAATGATATATTTAGTGCCGTGAAAAAAGCTGTAGAAAAATCCACAACTTTCGAGAAATGTTCCTGCATTGTAACGGATGATGCACCAGCAATGATAGGCGTTGAGAAAAGTTTTGCATTTTAAGAAAAAATAATATTGAATGCATTACTTTACATTTTATCATACATCAAGAGCCATTGTGTATAAAATCGTTGAAATTAACATCCGCAATGTATGAATGTAGTAGTAAAGATTACTAATTTTATTAGAGGAGGAAATAAAGCACTTTCCCATCAAAAATTTAAAATGTTTTTAAATGATAACGCTGCATATGGGGATTTAAAATTACATTCTGAAGTACGTTGGCTAAGTGCAGGGAAACGGTTTTTTGCTGTATGAAAAGAAATTCCTGAATTTCTGAAAACTGAAGTTACGCGAGATACAACAGAAATTCAAGAAAAATTTCAAAATTATGAATTTCTGAGTGAGCTAGCTTTTTTGACCGATATAACATTTCATTTAAATGAACTGAATTTAAACCTACAAGGTAAAAATCAAAATATTACCAATTTGTTTGGACACCTAACTGAATTTTGTTCAAAACTAAAAATTTTAAAGGAACAAATAGAAAAAAACCAGTTAATTCATTTTTCTTGTTGTTTGGAAATACAAACAGAATATTCAAAAGAAAGTTTTTCTCACTTTCATAAAAATTTATTAATATTATTACATGAATTCGACATACGTTTTGCAGATTTTCGTTTATTGAAATCTGTTATTGACTTGGTTCTTTCTCCGTTAACTGCCAAAGTTAATAAATAAACCTGAATTACAACTTGAGTTACGTAATTTACAAAATGATATACGTTTTACTTCTATAAAAGAAACAGGCCAACATTTTTTAAAATTGTTACCAATAAATAGATTGCCTAAATTGCGAAATTTTTGATTAAAAATATATTCCATGTTTGGTTCAACCTACATATGTGAAAGCACATTTTCTTCTATGAAACTGTTACGTTCGTAATACTAAGTTTTACGCAACGTTGGAAGGGGGTAGGTTGCCCCTCGTGATGATTCTATTCCCTTCGCGGGTAATTGTGCAGTGGGTACACACCACAGAGCGTATGCTAGGTTTGCCCTGAGTTCTGGTGGGTGAACGTGCTTTCACCCTGGGCCTTATATAGGCCGAAACTGGTAAGTCGGAAGCCTTACGGGCCTCTGTGTATTGGAGGTGGAGGCAGTCTACTAACTGGCTTCGGTTTTGGTTCCGGCGATGGCCGCGTCTGAACGTTCTCTGTGGGCGGAGTTCCCGAGTTTGTTTGGATGAATGACGGTGGACCTTTCCTAGCCGCGGCAGGCTCAATGGCTCTGTCGAAGACCGATGGATTGAACTCCTTGTGTTCCAGAAGAGCCTTCTTCAGTCGCATTAGCTGCTTTCGGCGGCCTGAAGCTCGCCCGCGTCGCACCATGATTTTAATAGCCGAAATCTATCCATTGTGGAATATGTGTGAGTGTTCGTGTGAAAAAAGAGAAAGGAGAAGTATGAAGGAAAAAGAAAGCGGGAGAGGTAGAACGCCTTGGTTTCTCTAGCGCTCGCCCTCGTTGGAAAGGAGAAAGAGAGAGAGAAAAGGAATGGGGAAGACGGGAATAGTGAAGGTCAGGGCGCCTAGGTTTCCCAGCGCTCAGTTCCACTAATGAGGAGAGTGATAGACAAAGAAAGCGAGAGTTGGAACTTGGTTCCCCTAGCGCTCAACCCTACTAAGAAAGAAGATGATAAGTTAGGAATAGAGGATCAGGGCGCCTTGTTTTCCCAGCGCTCACTAGTGGGGTTAAAGAATTGAGACGAGGAAGACAGAAAAAAGAAAAGAAAAAGATAGAGAAAATAAAGATCCAGAGAATTGAAAAGAATTATGTTTACTAAGAAAAGAAAAGATAGAAATGGTAGGTAACACGAAGTGCGTGTTTTACAAGACGTTTTAAGTTTCGATGGTCGCAAAACTTAATTTATAATAACGCTCGGAGACCAAGTCCGAATACGGCGCAAAAACTATGTCCGAATGGACGTTTAAAGACTAAGTCCGAAAGTATATGAAATAACTAAGTTGAGTTTAACGCATGGAGACTAAGTCCAAAATGTGTGAAAATAAACTAAATTCGAAAAGGCGCTCAGAGACTAAGTCCAAAATGTGTGAAAATAAACTAAGTTTGAAAAGGCGCTCAGAGACTAAATCCAAGATGTGTGAAAATAAACAAAGTTTGAAAAGGCGCTCAGAGACTAAGTTCAAAAAGACATGAAAATAAGCTAAGTTCAAATAATAGCGCGAGGCAGAGAATACGTACAGAAGTTAAGTCCGAAAGATAGGCTGTGCTGAACCGCTGGTGTTCGCAACAAGCTCTCTCGGGCTCGAATTCTGAAATTCTGCTTTGAGGGCCCGATTTCGCGAGCTTATATATCCGCAGCTTGGTAGCCCCGCGCAGTGAGAGGGTGTACTGGGCTATCCCTTACTCACGTGCGCGAAGTTACTTCCGCATTCCGATGCCCTTGTGATCGCTTGCTGTTTGCGGGTCCATGTTACGCAGGTAGCATGGACTTCTTAATCTAGAAGTTACATTTTATCCTTATTTCTAAATATATTTAACAATCATGATAATTAGCTTACGATGTAATAAAGAATAATGCGCTATTCATAATTTATAATAATCGTGTGAATATATATATATATATATACATATATATATTTATATATGTATATTAGATATAGTGAAAATTTTTATCTGGAACGAAAATATCTTTTGTAACATTTTTTAAATCTTAAAACTTAAAAAAAGAATACATAACTTTATAACTTATTAAGAAAACAATACGTAGTATCTTAAATCTTAAAACTAAAAAAAAAAGAATAAGTGACTTTATAACTTTATAAGAAAATAATACGTAATATCTTAAATCTTAAAATTTAAAAAAAAAGAACTGACTTTGTTGCGGATCAGCCTAGGATCCGCGAGCGTAAATTCGGCACACCCGGTTAGCGTGAGCATTTCACAGACCACCGCCGTGGTGGCAGCACCCCACGATAGGGTGATCGCGACGCGAGCGCGTGGCGACAGATCGATTATCGAATTATCAGCGTCGATCGATGACGCGTCTGCGCATTACAATATCTCAAGTACGCCATTGCTAACGATCAAGATAACGCTCTCGTGGTTAGGACGTCGTATCGATCGGGCGTGCTCCCGATACTTCGAGACGGTTGCATTATCTCGGGCCTTCCCGCGTACCAAGTCGCGAGTGAAGTGACGAATAATGTGTGCATCGCTCTCGGCGCTCCCTGAATCCACGAGCAGTCACGTCTAAGTAACTTTATCTCGCCGGAAGAGGCAATCGGAAGTCACGCGGAAACACTGGCGCGATTAATATCACGCGTCGGCCAGTGAATATTGTTGTAATGCTCTTGTGTTAACGCTCATGTCGTCAACTGCCTCATGTTGTAAAGTGCTAATGTTGTAAAAGCGCTTATTGTTGAACTCTCGTTCGTTGACAGTGCCCGCGCTGCAAGATCTCCGCTAGCGCGGCGAGATATTCGTTCGAGTTGCAAGATATCCGCTCGCGCATCCAAGTGTCCGCTCGCGCCTCAAGATTTCCGCTAAACGCAGTTAACATAACTTAGACATTCAACAATAATGACGGTCCGAATGTCCGTTATTGCCCTAGCTCATTGATAACACGCTGGTACAGCGTGCGCGCCTCGTTAGGCCACCGTATCCCATCAAGGACATATCAAGTCAACATGCATTCTTGCGTGAGCGCCGTACTCGGCCAGTCTACAATAAACAAATTCACACGCATTAACTGCGTGAGCGCCGTATTCGGCCATCGATTCCGTAACAAACATTTACATCGTTCGCGGGCGACCAAAGCGTGTTCGCGAATTAATCGTATAAATGCGAAACAAAATAACTGACTGTGTGGTGTTAAAAATAAAACTTGTTGAGTCTGTCACGTGTTGGATCACTTGAGTAAACCTTGATCCGGAACTGTCTTTAATCATGATTACTTCAGCGCACCAATCGGAGCGCGAACCGCCCTTACCTTTTCGCCAAGTCAACTGACGCGATCGCGCACAAGGCACACGCCGGTCTTACAAGCCAGGTTGCGCGATCGCCGCGCGAACAGACTTTATAACTTTTTAAGAAAATAATACGTAGTATCTTAAATCTAAAAAAAAATACCTAACTTTATAACTTTTTAAGAAAACAATACGTAGTAAATATTATTAATAATGAAAATAACTTTTGATAATTGTCTGCGAAAATATTAGTGTCATGTATATCTTCATCATCAAGAAATTCATTATCTGAAAAACGTTATTATAAATGACATATTTGTTATTTCGTACTTTATTAATTTCTATTTGCTGTTTACCATATTGGTAGTTGCTTTGTGTATGTTCCGCCTTTTCTTGACTTTTATCCAATGATATTTTTTTGTATTTAATGATAGCTAGTTGATTTTTAGTATTTGGTACTGTTATATTTTCATTATCACATTATCTTTTGCACCAAGAAATATCTATTATCTAAAAAATGAAGAAATATTTATTATCTAAAAAATGGACATATCAATGATATACATATATCACTAATTTTATATTTAATAATTTATAATTAAGTAGGAAAGATAGGAGAGTTCTACTCCGTGAGCAACGAGCGGGGAGCGGGGCGCGGGGGTTCTCGGAGCGCGCGGGGGTATGACGTCACAGGAGTGAAAGCGCTTTTATGACCGTCATAAAATTTTTTTGGTAGGCCCAAGTTTGAAATACCTATCCTTGTATTGTATTTTAATAATATGAACAATACATTACAAGGATAAAACTATCTTTTCAAAATTTTCCGAGCGCCGATCTAAGACTGTTAAAATTTATAATGTTAAAATTCATAATGTTAAATTTATAATGAAAGAATATTCTTTTTCAAGAGTGCACATGCGATTGGAATTTTTGAATGCGTTTCTGTATTTCTGAAAAAAATTATCTTTTTTATCAGCGCCGATCTCAGGCTGCTAAAATTTATAATGTTATGAAAGAATATTTTTTTTTCAAGAGTGCACATGCAATTGAAATTTTTTGAATGCGTTTCTGTATTTCTAAAGATACCCTTTTTCCAACGCCGTTCTCAGGCTGTTAGTGTAATAAACAGATTCAAGGACCAATAATTTTGAAAATATTTAAGTTGGAAAAGAGAGAAAATATAAGATCGGTCTGAAAGGATCGCAGTAAGTTTTTGGAAGTTGCGACGAGTATTGGCTTTGAGTCTGTGCTTTGAGTATTGGCTAATGTGAATAATTTTAATGACGATGAATTAATGGAACTTGAATTAGAGGACGAAGTGATTTAACAACAGTGATTCTATCAGCGACAATGAAAATCAAGAGGATCCGCGTGAAAATCAAGAGAATCCGCGTGAAAATATTGAGAATCCGCGGGAAAACATTGAGGATCCGGAATGGAATATTGAGGATCTGGATGTGAACATTGAGGATCCTGATGACGATATTGAAGATCCGCGTGAGAGCCTTGTTAACAAAATAGTGCTCGCATCCGAAATATTCGCGCAGAACGAACAGTGCGCTATATACTACTACTACACTATTGGCAACAGTTATGTGGCGTGTTCAGAGTGTATGCCCAATAGTATTAATCAAGATGATAAGGATAATGACGAATTAATGTCTGTTACACGCAAACACGTCACCTTGCCATATGATGCCATAGATTGTAAGTATTGCTCCAATTGCAGAAATCCAGTGTTTATGATATTCCAGTGCAACATGTGTCCAATTTGCACACATTGAACATTCATAAGTATGGACAATATGGATGATGCCCTTTACGAGTATTTTATATGCGAGGATGTTGATAGAGACGAATTGGATGAGATTAACTATATTCTCGAAGGAAGAAATCCATATAGTGAAACGCATGTGAAACAAATCTCGCCGGTGCAATTTTTACGCGCTCGAGAACTCGATATACGTGGAACCAGTGGTCGCCTCATGAAACAGGACATTGAAATCAGCAGTGTACCTCTTTTTAATTGGTCATATACCGCGAAGCGGAGAGTGCTTATACATGAGCTGAATAAAATCTGTGACGTATCACAGTATGAAAAAGCGGATGATGATGTGAAGGATAGATATATTGGTATAATCCATGAAAAGATTAAATTATTTCGATCTTATTACATTGCGATTCCTGCAGGTATCGGCAGATGCGTCGAGTTAATAATAATCGGCAATGTACGTTTTTCGGGTTTCCCGCGTTGGAAACATTCAGACGATGCAACGGCGAAGCCAGGCAGTTCGGAAGATGATTGGAAAATGTGGAGAAATTATCCAGGTATTTGTTTCCGTCAGCCCGGCTTGAAGCAGGAACATTATGAAGTTCAGGACAATGAACGCTATTGCGTATCATGTGACCAAATTACATGCAAGTGTTCTACCGAGGAATGTGATGTAATATAATAAAACATGGAACAATTCAAGCAGATCGAACGCGACTTGCTGGAGCAATCCAGACGAGTCGCAACTTTGGGTGATTATTTCACGTGGGCACAGCGATGCGACGAGTGCGTGGAACGGCTCGAAGAACAAAGTCGGGTCAAGCGTCCGCGGCTCTCGATCAGACAATCTTTGGTGTCGAGCATCGCGCGACTCGCGGGTGTGAAAATTCAACTGGAAAGACGATTTATACATTTCGGTGGTGGTGAGAATAACAGCGCGGAGAGACTCGTTTGGCGAGAGATAGATACCGCGTTTGAAAATCGTCTTGTGACCGGTGCGGTGATTAACGCGGACTATATCGAGCCGCGACAATTCTTAGAAGACGTTGGTGGAGTAGTGCTCGAGCGAGTGCAACACATTATAAAAGAACGCAACAGCGTAAAAGTGAATACCGTGTTCAACGAATACCGTTTTAACGGTGAATTTGTGGCGGGCGATAAACGCGCCAATAAAAGTATTAATACGAGAAATTGTGAATTCTTTCGCACATCGGATTTGCGCGAGTGGTACGAGCAACGCGTCATCGAGCCTACTCTGGCGTCCCTCGAAGAGTTTCAGGAACGCGACAGTGGGTGGGCGTTGTCGCGAATACTCAATTTGATCGTCAACATTAACAAATATAATCCATTCCACGCGGAGTGTTATATCAAGTTACCGCAAGAGATAAAATTGAAAAAAGCGGTAATTAACGTGCAATCTAACGACAATGCATGTTTCGCGTGGTCGGTGGTGGCCGTTCTGCATCCGACAGAAAGACATGTAGACCGAGAATCATCGTATCCTCATTATACAACGGTACTGAATCTGAAAGACATTGAATTTCCTGTGGCGCTCAATCAAGTTAAAAAGTTTGAAAATTCCAATGATATATCAATCAACGTGTATAGCATTGAGAATAAGGAAATTCTACCGATACAACTTACCGCCCGGAAGAGGAAAAAGCATGTTAACTTGCTGTATGTGCAAGGAGACGACGCCGACGTGGGACATTTCACGTAGATAAAAAATCTATCCCGCCTCGTGAGCTCGCAACTCAGCAAACACAATGGCAAAAAATACTTTTGCGATCGGTATGTATAATTTTTAATTACATAATTTTTTTAATTTAATAATTATATCCTTATGAATGATTGTCATAAAATTGTGTTTTTTTTCCAGATGCTTGCACTACTTTAGTTCCAACGAAAAATTGGAGGCCCACGATGTCGATTGTCAACAAATAAATGACTGCGCGATCCGACTACCGAGCGAGGACGACAAGTGGCTGACCTTCAAAAATTATGGAAAGAAGGAACGTGTGCCCTTTGTCGTACACGCCGATTTGGAATGCACACTGGAGAAGACGGACAAGGACCCGACAACATCTACATATGTGTACCAGTGTCATCAGGTATTTAGCGTAGCGTATTACGTGCGTTGTTCCTACGATAACTCATTGTCTACATATCGATCTTGTCGCGCTAAAAATTGCGTCGCGTGATTCGCTGTAGAATTGAGAAATTTGGCGCATCGCGTAAAATCTGTTTTGTCCGCGAATGTCTCTATGGAAAATTTGTCAAAGGAACAGTGGGAGGCATACCATAGCGCGGCGCACTGCCACATATGTGAGAAACCTTTTGCGCCGGGTGATGATAGAGTACGCGATCATTGCCACTTGACCGGTCGGTACAGAGGTTCCGCGCATTCGAATTGTAATTTAAATTACAAAAATTCGTATTTCATCCCTGTGGTCTTCCATAATTTATCTGGTTATGACTCGCATTTTATTATCAAAGAAATAGCTGCAGCGTATGAAGGTAGTATAGATTTGCTCCCAATAACGAAGGAGAAATACATTTCCTTCACAAAACATGTCCAAGACACCGCCGAAAAATCAGATTCACGAAATTGCATGAAATTGCGATTCATTGATTCGTACAAATTTTTAAGTACCAGTCTAGAAAAATTGACGTCTCTTCTCAGCGGGGATAAGTTGAAAATTTTACATTCAAATTTTTCAAAATTATCGATTGAAGATTTTGATTTGTTGACGCGAAAAGGCGTTTTTCCTTATGAATACGTGGATTGCGTCGAAAAGCTGGAGGACTCGTGTTTACCGCCGCGCGAATCGTTTTACAGCTCCTTAACCGGTGACAGCGTATCCGAGAGCGATTACGCGCACGCCGCGAACGTCTGGCGACGGTTTTCCATTCAATCCTTGGGAGAATACAGCGATTTATACCTAAAAACGGATGTCTTGCTGTTGGCTGACATTTTTGAAAATTTCCGCGACAAATGTATCGAGAGTTATGGTCTCGATCCCGCGTATTATTATACGTTACCCGGTTTTACATGGGACGCAATGTTAAAGCATACACGCATCAATTTCGAACTGCTCACAGACATTGATATGGTCATGTTTGTCGAGCGCAGTATACGCGGCGGTCTGAGTCAATGCTCCGGCAGATATGCGCAAGTCAACAACAAGTACATGCAGTCGTACGACCCATCGAAACCTTCTTCGTATTTAATATACTTTGATGTAAATAATCTGTACGGTTGGGCAATGTGTCAACCGTTGCCGTACGCTGAATTTCGATGGGTTGACGATGCCGCGGACTTTGATTACAGCGCGATTGCTTCGGATTCGCCCACGGGTTACATTCTCGAGGTCGAGTACCCGCAACATCTTCACGATGCGCATACTGCCCAGTAAACATCTGATATCCTATGTATATACATGGAATAGCCATAATGTGAAAAAAATATACTGTACATAATATGTACATACAAAGAATATACACAAATGTACGTGTACTTATGGATATACATAGGACATTGAATGGATATACATGATTTGTATATTCGACCAAGACTACTGCCAGTATATACATAGAATATATCTCATGTACATGAAATGTATATACATTAAATGTATATACATATTATATATGCTGATGTAGATACATTTATGGATGTACATAGAATATTGTATGAATATACATAACATGTATATTTGAACGAGACTGCTGCTTGTATATACATAGAATGTATCTCATGTACATGAAATGTATATACATTAAATGTATATACATATTATATGTGCTGATGTAGATACATTTATGGATGTACATAGAATATTGTATGAATATACATAACATGTATATTCGAACGAGACTGCTGCCTGTATATACATAGAATATATCTCATATACATGAAATGTAAATACATCAAATGTATATACCCAGACAGCACACAGATATTCGAAAAACAATCTATAAATATCCTTTATGGATATTAAAAATATCCATAATATATCCTTTTTATTTCCATAAGATATGTAATGGACATCCATGGAACATCTGTTTATGAAAATAGTGGACATGATCAAGTCCCTGACATCCACTAGATATTCGATGGATGTCAAATGGACATAAATTAACAATACCGGACATATATTCGGATTTCATATGAACGTGAAATGTACATGATAAAACGGCCAATAAGGATATTATTTCACATGTTGTACGACAACTCATTCAACCCAGTAAACACAGTTATACTCGAAAATATTGTTTTAGAATAAGATATTTTTACACATCTTATTCTCAAGTTTCAACTCTAATGTCATTGGAACAGTTACAGTTTCAAAAATTAATTCACTTGAATGAGAAGTATACTTTAGAATTACTTATATATATTTCCAAGTGAATTTTACTTACAAGAAAGTTTATGGTCTTATGTGACGCCTAGCGGCGTCGGTGAAACGTACGCGAGCATGTTTTTGTGTGTAATATGTTAAACTGGATATCATATGGATATGTAAACATGTCCATTTTAAAATTCCACAAGAGTGTCCAAAAATGTATATCTTAAAGATGTCTTATGAAATTCATGGACATTCCGACATGAAATGGACATAAAACGGATATCCATAGGATATCGTGTGCTGTCTGGGTACGTGTTATATATGCTGATGTAGATATATTTATGGATATATATAGAATATTATATGAATATACATAACATATATATTTGAACGAGACCGCTGCCTGTATATACCCCATACAGCACAGAAGTTAAAACGTTGCTAAGATGTTGCAATGTTGAGTGTTACGATATCAATATTTTTTCAATGTTAAATTTATGTTGATTTTCTTACATTGATTCTTTATGTCACTATAATGTTGAAAGAACATTGAATAATAAATTATAACCGAGATAGCACATGATATCAGTCAAATATTCTGTATTCATACTATGAATATATATATCATGTACATTACAGAAAAAATTCCTATAATATCTCGTATAGTATTACTTCTTGTATATCCTTAGAATATACTTGTAATATCTCTTATAATATATTTTGAATTACGCAGAAATTAGTCATTAATGGATATATATGTATGTAGCAATGTGTGTAACAAATAAGTAATATCATTTTAAAATTTTTATAAAATCCTTTCATAGAAAAGTCACCGCGTGTCGAGAAAGCGCTCTTTCTTGGTTAGGTTAGGTATCCACAAACTCGCATAAGTTCGACTCACGCCGCTAGGAGTCGTAAGAATTATTCGTTTTCTCGTAAGTAAATTACGTTTCGGAAACTACTTAAATAAGCTTAAAGTTCATCTTTCAACTATTCAAAGCACGATGTTTCTTCGCGTAAATGCGTTGAATGTAATCTCAGTAAGGCATCTAATTTATGAAATAGATGCTCTTATTTTAAATATGTATATTTTGAAAATAACACATAGTTTACAATGTTGGTGTAACATTGCACTATTATAACGCAATATTTCTGAGATGTTGCTTCAACATTTGTGTGCTGTATGGAATACACGTATATAGGTGTACATACAATGAACGTGTAATGCACATTTTTCGAGTATATTGCATGTATATGCCACGAATGTGTAATGTACATCCTCGGGATATGCCCCATGTACATACCATGAATGTGCATTGCACATTCTTGAAATATACCTTATACTATGAATATACATTGCATATTTTTAGAATAAACCTATGTATGTACTATGGATATCCTATGTACATACATGTGGTAATTATTTCACATACATATGATATGCGCTGTATATACTTTTCACATTCTTCACATATACATGGAATATGAAATATCCATGTATGTATATACATAGGACATACATAGGATGTCTTAATGTTTATTGGGTGACCTACCGTTCTGTACGACGCGCGATAAGCCGCCCGGCAAGCGACAGTCTAAACTTCTGGCGACTCTGTACGATAAGAAACGATACGTCATACAGTATCGTAACCTGCAGCAATACACGCGTCACGATCTTCGCGTCACGAAAATTCATCGCGTGCTGCAATTCGCACAATCCACATGGCTCTGTAATTACATAGAACTCAATACGAAATTTAGAACACTCGCCAAAAATGATTTCGAAAAAAACTTGTATAAATTAATGAACAATTCGTAATCGGTAAAACCATGGAAAACGTTCGTAATCACGTCGACGTGAAATTGTTAACCTAAATGGGACAGATGACACGGCGCGGAGGCAATGATCGCGAAACCAAATTTTCACAGCCGAAGCATCTTTTCTCTCGAAAATCTCGTTGCTATCGAGATGCGTAAACTCGAGGTGAAATTCGACAAACCGATATACGTAGGTATGGGCATCCTCGACATATCTAAAGTTTGTTTGTAGGAATTTCATCACATGAGTACATGTTACATTTATATCGCAACAGATGTAAGATCACGTACATCGACACAGATAGTCTCATATACAAACATCAAGTGCGATGACGTGTATGAGACGATGAAACGCGACATTCATAGATTTGACACAATTATCCGATCTACAACGCATACGGTATTCCGCTCGCTAATAAAAAAGTACCGGATTTAATGAAAGATGAAAACAACGGCGCGATAATGACTGAATTCGTCGGGCTCAGAGCGAAGATGTGTAGGATAAAGTGTTTATTAATATCCAGAATACATATAATAATTCACAAACTCGCAATACTCGCAGGATAACTCGCAACGTTCTCGAACGGAGACTGACTCGATACTGATATTCGATACGGAGGCTTCGCTCAGACTGGACTGGACTGGTCGCCGGCTTTTCCGGTTTTTTATTCAAGCGGTCCCTTTTGATTTCGGAAAACAGAGGGTACCGTCAAACTTCTTTAATTTTCGCGGTAGCGCATTGCCGCGGCGGCAGTCAATTGTCGGGCGGATCAGAGATCCTCGCGCCGTCATTGTCGGTACATTTCGATCGCGATTGATCTCGCCTGTGCTTTTATTAACCGCGCCGTTATTTCATCCTTTCGTTCCTCAATAGTATTGCACTCCGCGATCGGATTGCGACTCAGCGCATCCACGTGGCTCATGCTTTTTCCTGGACGATGTTCGACTTTATAATTAAACTCTTCGAGTAGCAATGCCCAACGCGCGACGCGTACACATAGATCCTTTTTACGCATAGTTGCTACGAATGCTTGACAATCTGTTATAATCGTAAACGGAATGCCTATTAGGTATACTCGAAATTTTTTAAGTGCTCGAATTACCGCCAAAACCTCCAACTCGTAACTCGAATAATTCTGCTCAGCTGGCGTGGTTTTACCACTACTGTAATAGACCGGATGAAACGCATTATTTTCCGAACTTTTTTGCAAAAGTATCGCGCCATACCCGTGCATCGAGGCATCCGTATGCAGCTCTGTTTCTGCACCCGTCGCGTACAGATTCAACACCGGTTTACTACTTAACATTTCCTTCAAACGGATGAACGCTTCACGTTCCTTTTCGCCGAAAACATACTCAACGTTCGCTTTTAACAAGTCGCTCAATGGTCATGCGACGGTAGAATAACGCGGTATAAATTTTCGGAAATATCCGCTTAAGCCTAAAAAGCTTTGCACCTGTTTCGCATTACTCGGTACTGGAAATCTACGCACTGCTTCTATTTTTCGCTCGGACGGATATACTTTTCCATTTTCTATTATATGGCCTAGAAATTTCACGCGACGCTTTAAAAAATTGGATTTTCGCCAGTTTATTATTATTCCTGATTCGCTCGCTACTCTCAATACAGACTCGAGATTGACTGTTCCGCTTTTATAATCTTCGGATGGGATTATTAGATCATCCATATATGTTAGCACTACCCTGGCACGAATTAGATCTCTAAACACTATATTAATAAATCGCTGGAATACAGCTGGTGAGTTGCAGAGGCCGAATGGAACGCGCAAAAACTCGTAGTGGCCGTCTGGAACTACAAAAGCTGTATATTTTCTACTTTGCTCTTCGATCGGGACATGAAAGAAACCGTTTTTCAAGTCGAGCGTTCTGAAAAACTTTGCATCCTGTAACAAATCTAACTGATCCTCGATAAGCGGCAAAGGATATCTATCCTTGACAATCTTTTTATTTAAGAGACGATAATCGACGCACAATCTAATTGAATTATCTTTTTTCTTCGCTAGAACCACCGGGCTTGCGTATTCTGACAATGATGGTTGAACAATACCGTCGCGCATCCACTCGCCTATCTGCGCATTCACCAGCTCTCTTTCCGACGGCGCTAGCCGCCTAGGCCGCTGATAAACGGGCTCTTCGTCTTTAAGTACTATCATCATTTTCAAATCTACGTCTCGCGACTTATTTGGAATATAATTAGTGATCGCCTCTCTAACTCTATCTCTATATTCCGTATCCGCTATGTGTGATACATCGATCTCGTCATTTTCCGTGAGATCTAAATCGATTTGGAAGATCTCGGATATTTTCTCATCGACGCATAAAGGTTCCGCTATTGGACGAATAGAAATCTCGCCCGCTCTCGTCGTCATCTCGATCGTGTCTAAGAAATCCGCGCCGATAATTAATTCGTGGTTTAAAAGTGCATCCGACACAACACGCACAAGAATAGGATAGGTACCTCCGTCTATCGTTAAATTCGCGTTAAATTCACCTAAAGTCGAATTGTCATTCGAACCGACGCCACGAAAACGAATCTCTTTCGGGTTTAATGCTGGAGAACCTAATCGGATATATTTATCGGATCGCATCAAACAAAAATCACTCCCCGTATCGATAAGCGCTAAGACTTTATAATTATTAAGCTCTACTTCCTTCGTGTATTTTTTACAACTCGTACGCGTGTTAACATGGACAGATCTTACCGTTTTTTTGTCTTTCTCGCATTTCGAGGCGACGTGCCCTCGCTCACCGCACTGGAAGCACTTCGGTCCTTCGTCCTTCGTCGGGCACTCCGCACTCATGTGATCACGCAATCCGCAGTTATAGCAGCGTTTCACCGTCTCATTCTTCGATGCTTTGTTCTTCTTGTCAGCCTTCCTCCTCTGCGCTGTCGCTGTTCTTTGTCGCCTGGCTTCTGCTGCTCGCTCTTCTTCGTATTGCTCTGGTTTCGGTCACGAAGCGTCACTTTCTCGAAAGCCTGTAGTAACAATGCTTTCGAAGTAAATCTGCTTATCCTCGCTTGATCTCTCAAATTCGTCACTGGTATCCCGTCGACGATATAGTCTATGATTTCCTCCTCACTAATCGGCACGCGGTTTGCCAAAATCACTTTATCGTGCACGTATTGCTGAAATGTCTCTTCCTTTTTCCACGTGCGCTCTTCGAATTTTTTTCTCAGTTCCATCTTACTCGGGCGATGGTCGTACATTTCTCGCATTTCACTCAGCAAGGTTTCCAACGGCAGTCCGATGTGCTGGGACTTAGAGTGCAACCACTCCGCTGCTTTCCCTTTCAATCTCATGCCCACTAGCACCTTTGTATATTCGTCATTTAAACGATACGTCGTCTTCAGTAATATGAGCTGTTTCTCCCTCACACCTCATAGTCGCCGCTGCCATCGAACAGATCAAGCAGATCGCCGATAGCTTTTATACTGGGCCTCGGATGCTCACGTGAAATATCTTCTCGATCCACAGTTCGCTCGCGTTCTCCAATATTCAATTGCTGCATTCCTCTCGCCAGCTCTAGCTCTCTTCACAACAGGCTTAACTTGCGTTCCGCTAACTCTTTCTCGCGGCGGTACATCTCGATTTCTCGCTCATAATGGAATGTTTGTGCCTCCGCACCGGTCTCACTCAGATTTTCTCGCATCGCGCTAGCCTCCGACGTCTCAAGAATTTCCGCCATCCACGCACCTGACGGATCTGCTTCGGTAATTCGCACAATCAACTCAGCTTTATTTCCTGTCGCAGGTAGACCCTTTTCTCGCAGTTTCTCTCTCAGCTGGTTCACCGTAAAATCCGCTGGATTTCTGGTCTCATTTTCGCACTGAGTTCGTTCACTTAATGCCGCACAGTTACTCTCAATAACGAACTCGTCGATACTGTCTCGCTGTTATTCTCACTAACTCGCGCTCGCGCTTGCTTCTTTTACTCACAGTTCTTTTCGCGGCTCTCAATATTTTCACTAACTCGCGTTCGCGCTCGCGCTTACTCACGGTACTCTACTCTTCGCTCAATCCCGAACGAGCCCCCAAGTGTAGGATAAAGTGTTTATTAATATCCAGAATACATATAATAATTCACAAACTCTCAATACTCGCAGGATAACTCGCAACGTTCTCGAACGGAGACTGACTCGATACTGTACGGAGGCTTCGCTCAGACTGGACTGGACTGGTCGCGGGCTTTTCCGGTTTTATATTCAAGCGGTCCCTTTTGATTTCGGAAAACAGAGGGTACCGCCAAACTTCTTTAGTTTTCGCGGTAGCGCATTGCCGCGGCGGCAGTCGATTGTCGGGCGGATCAGAGATCCTCGCGGCGTCATTGTCGGTACATTTCAATCGCGATTGATCTCGTCATCGGAGCCGCGCTCAGCTCCACAGATGTAAGCGTTGAAGGTAGATGGTAAGAAGGATACTAAAAAAGCAAAAGGCGTCAAAAGTAACGTTGTAGCGCGAACGATAACGTTCGACGATTACACGCAATGTTTGAAAAAGGAAATTGAAATGACGCGACAACAGACTTGCATAAGATCCAAGCTGCATGATGTGTATACAGTGTCCGAAAAGAAAATCGCTCTGAGTCCGTACGACGACAAGAGACACATTAAGCCCGATTTTACCGAAACTCTGCCATGGGGACATTATCGAATACTTCTGTAAATGTAATATTATACTATGTATTACTGGAAAAGGTATATTAATAAAAGATTCTTTGTCCATGCGTATCTCATATATTTCATATCGTATCTCATATATTTTACATTTTTATACTGTGTGTGTGTGTATTCATCTTTTTTATATTATATGTATTCTTTTTATAATGTGTGTGTGCGTGTGCATGTGCGTGTGCGTGTGCATGTGCGTGTGCGTGTGCGTGTAATCATCTTTTTTATATATTATGTGTGTTGTGTGTATCTCATAATGTACTCATCTTTTTTATATTATGTTTTTTTTTATAATGTGTTTGTATTCATCTTTTTTATACATGTTTGAAATGAATAAACTTTTTTTTGTATGCAAATTAAACCACATTGTCCTTGTGTATCCATGAATTGTGCGACTCATTAAATCCCAGCCATTTCACATAAACCTTGTCACCTCTTCTGCGCAGTACCTTCTCCACGAGATACACGTCGGGATCGGTCGCGCGATGCAATTCATATTCGTATAACGCTCCCGCGATAGATTTTCCACGATAGTCCTCGAGTAGATACGTCGGGATTAGTACGCTGTACTTTAATGATTTTAAACACCTCGGTGGTCCAATTTGGCGTGTAACCCTTTTCGAAGACGGTTTTGTATTTGCTCACGCGCAACGAATCGCCTACTTTGAACTTTGCCGGTCCCGCAACCTTTATCACGCTGTATACCGTAGCTAAGAGTCTTTCGGCGATCGCGGGCGTAACATCGGCGAGTCGCATGCCGATCGTTCGATGTTTTCGCGAGTTGTATTCTGAGACGAGACGCGACAACGCGTTGATCTATTTGTAGTTTCCGTTGAGTGTAAACATCTTCCACATATCGTTCTTGAGCGTGCGATTGAATCGCTCGACAACCGATGCCTTCAACACCGAATACGTGGAATAATGATTTATGGCGTGTCTCTTCACAAGTCGTTGCACGTCGGCGTTGTAAAACTCTTTTCCATTGTCTGTCTGTAAATTTTTCGGATGTCTCTCGCTCTCTCGAATTATCTCGGCGATAGCTTTGGCTGTCTCGCTTCCACCTTTGGTCTTGAGCGGCACGGCCCACGCGTATTTACTCAACACATCAATGACGGTGAGTATGTAGTGATAGCCTCTGTTGAAATGCGAGTACGGCTACATCTCGACGATATCAGCTTGCCACAGGTCGTCGTATCCTCTAACTATAACACGTCTTTGTGGAAAATTTCTTCTCGCCGGGGCATGCAGTTCCTCGACGAGTCGCCGTCTGACGATATTTTCATCTTCAGATCTCGTGTTTTGGCGATGCGATCATCGACTGGTAATAGTACATGTGAAGATTTAACTTTTAAACTGCTTTCTTATCGTCTCCGTTCGCCACCGTTTGTGACTCGGTGGTAGCATTGCGTCGCAGCTCGCTTATCACGGCCCGTAACGCATGCACATCCCTCTCGAACGCTGTCAGCCTCTCGACAAATTCCCGTTGCTGGTCACTCAAAATTTTAACGCACTGTTCCACATATAGTTTGTTAGCCGCGTCATCGTCATCCTCTGGTTGCGCTACACGACGAATCTTGCACGACTTTGCGTCAAATTCCACATCGACACGGCACAGTGCATTATCATGCACGTAACTTCTCACTAGTTCGCTCCAGCCGCTGATCGAGTCATTTCTTTGTTCAAATAGACCGAATTTATTGAAAGGCATTTTTCGATGTGAGTGATGCCAATCGACTGGTTCGTTTCGAGGATACTCCGGTTAATTTATAATAATACCAGCTTCGCGAAGTTCCTCGATGATCGACAGCATCTTGTTGTCGTGAGCGTTATGATTGGCTTGGTGCGAAGCGTCGAGCAAACAGAGACGATCCACCAGCTCGTTGGGATCGTCGTGCACGTAATCAATCGCATTGTCGTTCAACGTCAGAGCACGAGGCAATCCTTCTCCAGATTTGCTCTTGGATTCGATCGATAGTACGGCGCGATTATGTATTTGTACTTGTATCCTCTGTTGCCCGATATGCGATTAAGTGCATTATATTAAATTGAATCTATGCGTGTTCGTCAACAGCAGTATATTCTTGTAGTTTTGCTTATCTTTCTCTGTATAGACGCTGTTAGCGGACAATTTCTTGAAGATCAACTCATAAAGACTAGGCGTACCGACGAATCGTACGCTATCGATAATTATGTTGTCAGCGTTGTCCACGCCAATGCGTTTATCACCGAGCATCGTTGCTCCATCGCTGCTCAGACGAACTCCGTATACATTATCTAAACTGCTTATTTGATCGTCGCTCAAAACGTCTTCGATGTAACCTTCGACTTAACGGACCCAGATTACCAAGCAACGTTTTTCGATCTTCTGCCGTTTCCAGCTGCTTTTGAAAAGAGGTCTTGTTGAGCGAGTAGTCCGTTCGCTCGAAAAGATTCTCGCTCGCGAGCAATTCGGGCGATTGTACGGTTGTTACCGTCGCGGTCGGAATCAGTGATACGTTCAGCGGAGGCGCAAATCGATAAGTGTTATATGGTGTCGATGCGTGAACCAACGATCGTTTCCTCTTTGTCTTACTCAATGTCGCATCCTCCTCCTCATGCTTCTGGGCAAATAACGTTTCGTCTTCTACGTCGCTGTCGCCGTCGTCATTGTCACGCGGTTCTTCCTTTATCGTGCGCATGCCAGAATTTTCAACCATCTTTTGCAGCGGTTCAATAATAGGCTTGAAGTGCGTCTTCACCGCGATATCATCATCGATCTTACCAGTCTTCAAAGCGCGATGTTTCTTGCGAATCGATTCACTCGTCTTCTCAATCTCCCTCGCGATCTTTTCACGTTAACGAATATCTTTGTTCCCCGCCATGTCGACAGATTGTTCGCGTTTGCCTCGATGGAGTATCGACGACTAACTGTGTTGTGGTATCGCAACCATGTTAAATCCTTTTCGATATCGCCCATTCGTAAGCGGACTGTCCTTGCCTATCACTACGAATTCGTTCTCACGCTGCCAATAATCGTTACAAAACGCGCAGAAATCCCCGTACGATATGTTGGTGTTCACGTGATCGTTGTAAACATGTTTCAAATTGGTAGCATCCTGTTTGAACAGGATCAGCAGGTTCGCGTTGTCGCGTATTAGATGTTTGGGTATTCTCGCATACGTCTGACAGAGGTAGAAACAGTCGACGTTCGAGTGCCGACCCAGAAGTATTCTCTCACCGTATCTTGTTTGTCGCACGCAACGTCATCGAAAACAAAAATCGAGTTTGGACGCGCCTCGCTCGGCGGGATGACGTCACTATTATTGGAGAATGTAAAATAGCCAATTTCATCGATCGATGTCAGTAGCTTCTCCAGATATTGATACTTTGCTGCTGCGACTTTGAGTACACATACACGTTCTCGAAACGCACGCCGTGCGGACTTTCCAACAAACTTATCAAAACGTTGGTTTTACCGCAATTCGAGAGGCCGAAGATGATCGCGCGTACAGTGGTTGGCAGCATCGCGCCGTTCTTTCGCACCTTTGCTCTGTCCCCCATTGTCCGCAATCTATCGTCGTAGTTTGTGACGCGTATCGTCAGCGGGTGCCGCATGAATTTCATTTCTCTTTGCACTTCTGAGTAGAGAACGGAATCGAACGCGCCTATTTATAGTCGCGCGGAATCGTAAATTGCTCAAAAATGTTTTTGCTTTTGTCAGATAACAGTGACATATGCGATTTAACCGCCGAACAGTTGAACTATGTACCAAAGGTCGTTCTGTTACGGCAGTTTTATAATTGCATAGATTATGTGTGGGATAGACTTCCAGATCATATTAAGGCGGATTCGGAAGTTCAAGAGTATCGTCGTTGCCTGCAACATTATAATTTACCGTCTCAGCGAACGCATATCGATGGTCCGGCGCCGCTGATCAAGGATTGCCACGAATGTCAGTTGCAACGACGTCTAGCCAATCGGTAAAAAGCGGTGGCAGTTTGCTTAATAGCGCGATAAACGCGCTTCCCTTCGAATTACATATCCCCGGCTATCAGTTTTGTGATCCGGGAACTCACTTGGAGAAACGTTTGGCGAGAGATGATCGAGGTATAAATCCACTGGACGCGCCGTGCCGCGAGCACGACATAGCGTATTCTCGGAGCAACGATCTTACCGAGAGACACGCGGCGGACAAAATACTCGCCGAGAAAGCGCGAAAACGCATCGTCGCGAGAGATTCTATTCTGGGTGAGAGAGCAGCCGCCGCTACTGTCTGGGCAGCGATGAAAGCCAAGACGAAGATCGGTATGGGTACGAAGACGAAGAAGAAGAAGAAGAAGACAACGGCGAAGAAAAAACGGATACTTCCGGTAGCGAAACGCGGCGGTATACTTTCGATTCTGCCAATGTTGGGCGCGCTCGTATCTTTGATCGGTGGAGCGGCCGGTGTGGCAAAGGCGGTGAACGACAGCAAAGCAGCGCGACGCCAACTCGAGGAGCTGCAGCGTCATAATCGCGCGGTGGAGGATCGTGGACTCTATCTCGCTCCATACAAACGCGGACAGGGCGTTGTAAAGAGAAGAAAAAAAAAATTGGAAGAGACGTTAAAAATACCTGCGGGTGTGACGACGAACATACAGTTGGATCAATTAGCGAGGCGTATGTGCGTACCATACTTTAGAGGCATTTTCATGCGTGATTCATTATCGATAAGCGGTGCACGTCGAAACGAGAGCAGTGTTGTGAATCTCGATAACGCAACGGGCCCCGGCACTCATTGGGTGGCGTACGCAAAGAGGAGAGATCGCGTGGTATATTTCGACAGTTTTGGTAATCTTCGGCCGCCAAGAGAACTGGTGCGTTATTTCGAGAACTGTGTGATAGAATACAATCGAACGTCCTATTAAATCTACGATCAGAGCATCTGCGGCCAGATGTGCCTGCGGTTTCTCCAAACGGTGGACGCGCGCGAATTTAAAGCCTGACGAGCCGTTGCGAGAACTCAGTGTACGCTAAGCAGTTTTTCCATCATGTCGTTGACATTCACGCTGAGCGGCAAGAGCAACGTTCTCGCGGTAAACCACTCTCCAGCCATAGATTTGAGCGATGACGACTACGAGCTCGGTCTAATGGACTTTGACACTTATCATACGATAGCGAATGTGAATGCCTCGAACAATAAATTTTACTTTCACAAAGATGACGTGGAAATTACAATTCCCGAGGGATCGTATGAACTGCAAGACATAAACAAGTTTCTGAAACGCGCAATTTTGTCGAAACACGGTGAACATGTTGAAACGCACGACGATTACGAGGATGGAGAATATTCGATAGTGATGCGTGCAAATTATAATACGATGAGGAGCGAGATAAAATGTGCCTTTAGAGTAAACTTTAACAAGCCCAACAACATAGGATCGCTGCTGGGATTTTCGTCGAATCGTATATTGCAGCCGCAAAAATGGTACGAGTCGGACATGCCGATTAACATTATGAACGTGAACATTATCCGCATAGAATGCAACGTGACCGCAGACGCGTACAGCAACAGCAAGCGAGTGCACACGATACATGAATTTTCACCGAACGTGCCACCAGGATATAAGATATCGGAAACGCCGGCGCAGATCATTTATCTGCTGATCATCGTACGGAGCATTACGGATCTAACGATACGCGTCGTCGATCAAAATGGACGATTGCTCGATTTTCGAGGAGAGGAGATCACTGTCAGACTGCACGTGCGACGGCGACAGCGATAACCCGGGCGTGAGATGCTCGTGTTGAACGAATCAAACGCAAAGAACGTCAGAGCTAACACGATTGTCACGAGAACAACGACATCGACATGTGGCAATATCCGGTCATCTGGTTGCAGCTAGAAAAAGAAACTCAACGCGTCGAACGTTGAATTTTTAAAATCTTTGGGATTCGCCGTGCAAAACATCTAAAATGGTTGACATCTTGAACATCGAGGGTGAACCGATCTTTGATGATCGCATTATCAAGATCGAGACTCACACGTACAACCCGTACGCTAATACAACGTTCGGATACAACGACGAGATAAGGATACCCATACAACAACAGGATTTGTACACGTTGCTGTGCGAAAGTTTTCTATACATCGAAGGAATATTGAAGAAGAAGAAGAACAATGATGCGGCGGCCATGTCGGCGGCGGATGTTCTTACAAATAATTGCGTAGCATTTATGTTTGACGAAATTCGATACGAATTCAATGGTGTGGAGATTGATCGCAGCAGAAATGTTGGAATAGCCAGCACGCTCAAGAACTATGCATCGCTAACGTACGACAAATCATTGATCTTGATAAATGCTGGATGGGAGGTTGGATCCAGCATGCCGGAAGGAAACTTTAATTTTTGCGTACCGCTCTACATGTTGCTGGGATTTTGTGAGGATTACAAACATGTGGTTATCAACGCTCGTCACTAATTGATTCTAATACGGTCTCGCAATGACAACAATTGCCTCATGGGAGATTCGACGACGGAGCCAGAAATCGAATTATTCAAAGTACAGTGGCGAATGCCTCACGTTATGTTAAATGAAGTCAATAAATTGTCTATGCTACGGGCTTTGGAAAGCGATACTTCAACATGGGTTTTCGCTCGTGGGATCTGTACGAGTTTCCGCTACTGCAGAACACAACCAAGCATTCATGGGCCGTCAAAAATTAAAAGCGTCTATTTTGACGGTACTGAATATATAAAATTGATGTATATGTAAAACTGCATGATTATATATAAAATCAGAAGCGTCTATTTTGATGGTACTGAATATATAAAATTGATACATATATATATATATATATATATATATATATATATATATACCATATATATATATATATATATATATATATATATATATATATATATATGATATATATATATCTACATATATAGATATCTATATATATATATATATAGATATATATATATGTATATATAGATATATATGTATATATATCTATATATATATATATATCTATATATATCTATATATATCTATATATATATATCTATCTATATATATATCTATCTATATATATATTTATATATATATATATATATCTATGTATATATATAGATATATATAGATATATATATAGATAGTAATAATTTGAATAGTAATGAATTTAATTTTCAATAATTTGTCATAATATACGGCCATATAATATTATGAGTGATATACATTTAAAATTACAAATTGTTATCTACAATATGCACATATAATACTAACTTACACTGAAAGAACAGGAGGAGGAGGAAGAGGAGAACAGACATAAAAAAAAGACTAAAACATAATTTGATTTTATACATTTTATATATTTATACTTATTTATATTTATATTATAGAATACACAAGAAAGATTACATAGATTACAAGAAAGATTTATTAAACTAATTATTAATTTTACTGAACTCAAGAAAATTTTTATTATGAGTTTTAACATCAAATCTGTATGCAAAAGACAAAAATCATTATAATGTAGTGAAACTAAAATATAAAATTACAAAGAAACTGATTTTACAACTCAATTTTACAACTTACTGAACTCAATAGAAAAATTAGAAAAAAACACGACAAACAAAATTTAGTAAAAAAAAAAATCGGAAACGACAAACGAAATTTAATAAAAAACCGGAAAATAGCCAGACGGAACAGATTGTGCTAGCCCGCTCTGAAGAACAAAGCCTGCTGTGCTTGCAGGTGAAGCAGGCACATATCCGAGAAAGGCAGACGCCGGTACGTATCCTGGAGATCTTCCCAGCATTCCGACTGACGGGGGCATGGATCCGACTAATGTTAGTGAAACATTTGCAGGCGGTGCAGACGGTGCAAATGATGATACAGGTGGAGGCAGTGGAGCCAATGATGTAGGCAAAACTGAAGATGCAGGCGAAACTGAAGCTGCCGGCTGAGCAGATGACACAAATCTCTTTCTTTTCTGTTTCTGCATCTCGCGGTGCACTGCTTGATTGATTAGCTGAAAATGAAAGTTATATTTACATTATATTTACATAATATTTGTCTTTTTGTTCGAAAACTATCTGAAAAATAATTTCCATTTTCATGTACAATATGAAAACGGAAGCTACTTTTCAAATAGTCCTCATCTATCTCATGTAGCATTAATAAGTAATAAATAACCTATTCTAGTATAATTTTCTCTAGAATGTGAACATTTTTTAAAAATATTGAGAGTCCACATCTTTCTTATAGAATTTTTCATATGTAAGTTTTGAAATATTCTAAGATTTTTCATCGTATTATTTTAAAAAAAGTTATACTTTAGCAGATTTTATTTCATTAGAAATTCTAGAATAAAAAGTATTAGAAATCTTAGGATATTTCAGCTTTCATACATATGAAAAAAGGTGCAGACCACATAAGAAATCATAGAAGTTTAGACATAATAAAAATAAAGCCAAAACTCTCAATAATGAATTTCCACGAAAGCATGCGTCAGCTTCATACACACATACGCACGCACGCGTGTATTTCACTCTGTTCTACAATAGAATCCGGATTATGATTTTATATTTTCCGACCCCTTATTATCTAACCTCAGTATTGAGCCTCTCTCTCTCTCTCTCTCTCTCTCTCTCTCTCTCTCTCTCTCTCTCGTACTTTACTCAATGAGCACGCAAAATTCATTACTATCTATATTGTTGTAAAAATTTTAAAATTCTAAATATTACTTACTTTGTTGAGACCGCCTCGCCATGATATGTCCGTGTCATATCCTCGTGTCCTTGTCCTGTCGTATCCTCGTGACCTCGTCCTGTCGGGACCCGGTGATCTCGTCCTTTCGACCGCCGATAGCAACGGTGGTTGCGGTGATCGCATCCTTTCGACTGCCGACGGTGGTTGCGGAATCGTCAGTCTCGCCCTCGACGTCCTCTCACAATCTGCCATCAATTGCGACGCCGGTGATGGCGTCGTTGCTCTGACCTCTGACCTCGCGGGTACCGGCTCCATCTCTTTCGCCGTCCTTTCGACCGCCGATAGCAACGATGGTTGCGTCGTCAGTCTTGCTCTCGTCGTCCTCTCGGGCATCAATTGCGATGTCGATGATGTCCGAGAGGATGATGTCGTTGCCCTCGTCTCCAGCGCGTGTATCGGTGCTGTTACGCCACGCGTTTGCCTTTCGAGTGCGCCTTCGCTTTTGGCTAAAATATTAATACAATTGTTATTTTATATTTCATTTATAATAAGTTATTTGAAATAATTACTTTTTTGAATAAGTACAGTAAATATTACTTACGTCTACGTGTTCTCTTTCCTTCCATCGTGCTTGGTTTCCACTTTTCGCGAGACAAATGAATCGCGTAGCGCCGAGCGCGTGTTGCCGTTCGGCAGACGTTTGCAACACAGCACGCAAACACGGCCGAGGCCGTGTACGTGTGCTACCCCTCCACAGACGTGTTGTGCTGCCGAATAGTAACTGCCGAGCGCCACACCGATGTGCCTTGTTATTGGGCTCGTGCTACTACTGACACGGTTCTCGCGACTTCGTTTAGAGGACACGCATACTAAACAAGAATCACGCATATGTGTGTTCATCACCTCACATATACATGATTGTCGATAGTGTGCGTATACCACCTTATAACATCGCTCGGAATGCTAGATTTTGATGATATTTTCATTTGTTTAGAAATATTTAAAAATTACTTGGTGTAAGGCTCATCAATTTCTTCTTACACATTTCACTTAATTTTTATTTACACACTAAACGCGTTGAATGTGAATATATGTTGTGTAACGATACTATAGCTGCATTTCGCTATAAGCTACAAATTTACTCTTAAAAATTTATATTCTATGTACATCGGTTATCAACATAGAGATAAAATTCGTTTATTATAATACATTAGATGGGATTATAAATTAATTACTATTTGAAAAATCAGAATATTCGTATCTTAATATTATTGATGTTCAATGAATTGCTTATTTCATAGATAAAATTAAAATTAATAAAAGTATAAAAATTATACATGATATATTTTATCAAAATAATTCTTTTTCGAGTATATCATTAAAATATTCTTTTAAGTAAAAGAATGTTAAAAATTTTATCGTTAGGATATGAACGTAAAGATTTACAAAAAAAACTACACGACGTGATACCAATCAATTTGAAACATTGTATCAATAGAACTTTACATCAAGTATTATGAGGTAAAAGGATAAAAACCGCTTCTCAAGCGTTCGCGAGAAAATCAAATAAGCCAATGTAATAGAGCATTTAATTGAAGTATATTAGAGTAAGGGTATAAAATGCGCTTTTGAAGCATTCGAAGAGAATATCATGAGAATATCGAGATATAAAAAATCTGAATCATTATGAGCTAGTGCAATGAATCATTTAATTGAAGTTTTCGTGACACAGTAGCTGCGTGCTAGACTCGTAGTATTGACGTTGCTGTTTCAAGTCTCGATGAACAATTTTTGAAATACATTTTTTTTAATAATATTTATAATTACATAAAAATAATGTACATTAGGTTTTTTATTTATTGTTTATTATATAAAATTAATTTTTCTTTACCTAGAATATCAGTTTTTAAAGTAGCCATACGGTAGAAATAAAAAGATATAAACTACTGATTGTTCAAAAAATACAATTGCATTCTTCAACCGTAATTTTTATGTTTGATGAATCAATATCAATAGCAATAATTTATGTTTTTATTTCTATTGTACAACTATTCCACAAACAGATTTTCTAGGTAAAGGAAAATAAATTTTATATAATATATTATAAACAAAACAACATGTGATGTACACTTATTTTATATAATTATATACATATATTATTAAAAAAAATGTATTTAAAAAATATTTTAAAAAATTATACACCAAGATTTCAAACAACATCGTCAATATTTCGAATCTAGCACGCTGCTGCTGCGCCACGAAAAATTCGATTAAATGATTCATTGCACTAGTTCATAACGATTCAGAATTTTTTAATCTCGATTTTCTCGCGAACGCTTCAAAAGTGCATTTTATCCCTTTACTCTATAATACTTGAAGACATGAAAACCTATCGATACAATGACTTTCATTAAAATCAATTGGTATCACGTTGTGTATTCCCCTTTACTTCAGTTACTTTACTTATTATATTATATATATTATTATATATTATATATATTATATATATATATTACATTATATATTACATATATATATATATATTATACACATATATATATTATATATACACATATATATATTAATATATATATATTATATATATTATATATATATATACTAAGCAACAAAATTAGCGCAACAAAAATTTATACCAAAACTTCACTCAACTTCTAATAACCGTAACTTCGCGAAAACTTATCGTATCTGAACAATTTTTTTTTCATCTTGAAGCTTGAAGTCTCTTTTTTAAAGGGAAATTATCAGATTTTGAGCTTTTCCTGTTCCCTTTTCGTCATCACTTCAAAAGTAAGGGCATGTTTTGTCTGCAAAAATTTTCATAGTTTGACGCCCTCCATGGGGTCCAATGAATTTTTTTCGGAAATTTTATAAAAATTATCGTAAAATTTGAACTTTTCTTTAAAAAAAAAAAAAAAATTGAGGTCTGTACGATTTTTTTTGGCGAAGTTATGACGTATCAAAATTACCTATGCATTTTAGTCTGTTTATGCCTGTTTGCGCCAGCATTAGCATTACCCAATGCGCACCATGAGGAGGTTGCTGGATTTGCGCATCGCGCGCGCGCGCGTGTGTGCGCGCGCGCGTGCGTGCGTGCGTGCGTGCGTGTGTGCGTGCGTGCGTGTGTGTGTGTGTGCGTGCGTGCGTGCGTGCGTGCGTGCGTGTGTGTGTGTGTGTTTGCGTGTGTCCTGTTGGACGGATGATATAAAAAAAATATTGCATGGAAGAAATGCCTATTTCCATTTAATAATGTGTATTACCTCCTCGTCTTTGAATCACTTCTTGAAGACGTTCGTGCATATTGATGCAGGATCTTATTGCATCCTGAGGAATTTCGTGCCATATGTGCTGTAATGCTATCTCGAGCTGTTGAAGATTAATTGGCAGTCTCTCCAAATTTTGCAGCCTTCTTCCCATCATATCCCACACATGTTCGATGGGATTTAAATCCGGGCTTACTGCTGGATGTGATAGCACCTCAATGTTGTTTTCCTCAATAAAGTCGTGGACAATTCTGGCAGTATGTGGGCGAGCATTGTCATGCATCAAGATGAAATTGCGTCCCATTTCACAACACATCGGAATGACGTGAAGACGCAAAATTTCCTCCACATAGCGGTTCGATGTCAACCCAGGAGGTGGTAAGGTGACAAGATTCGTGCGTCCATACGTCCATATTCCACCCCATACCATGATGGAACCACCACCAAACGCTCAATGCAATTCTGTTCAAAACGATGTCCATTACGACGCCAAACACGAATTCTTCTATCGGAATTGAACAGACAAAACCGTGATTCATCGGTGAATAACACGTTATTCCACTGTCTCGCAGTCCAATTCAAATGAATGCGTGCATATTGTAAACGAGCACGTCTATGAACCATAGATAACATTGGCACTTGAGCACGAGCCCGTGATCTCAGGTTTACTTCGTGCAAACGTCTCCTGACTGTTTGCGTGCTAATCCTTCTATGCGGGAGAACTTCGGTTACAATTTATCGCGCAGATCTTGACGGATTTCGCGTTACTTCATTGACAAGGAGGCGATCTTCTCTAGCTGATGTTACTCGTCTTCGACCTTGTCCTCTTCTTCGACGGAAAATGCCGGTCTCTTGATAACGAGACCAAACTCGAGAAATAGAGGATCGAACACCCATTCTTCTTGCGATATGACTTTGGCTCAATCCTTCTTCCAAAAGAGCAATAACTTGCGCAGCTTGAAGTTCATTCAAGAAAGGCATTGTTGCGACTTTATCATAGTGCTTTCTGAATGAAACTGAATGAATAAGTTTACACAGAGTTGTAGTGCTTTTTAACCTTGACCTTGTAAAAAAATGTAAACACTGTTAACTCAAAGTGCTTTTATTATTGTAGATGATAGTAGTGCAAAACCGCATTCTACAACGTTTCTTTGACTTTTTTATATCATCCGTCCAACAGGACACACGCAAACACACACACGCACAAACACGCACACGCACGCACGCACACACACACACACACACACACACACACACACACACACACACACACACACACACACACGCACGCACGCGCACACGCGCACGCGCACGCGCGCGCGCGCGCGCGATGCGCAAATCCAGCAACCTCCTCGTGGTGCGCATTGGGTAATGCTAATGCTGGCGTAAACAAGCATAAACAGACTAAAATGCATAGGTAATTTTGATACGTCATAACTTCGCCAAAAAAAATCGTACAGACCTCAATTTTTTTTTAATTTGTAAAGAAAAGTTCAAATTTTACAATAATTTTTATAAAATTTCCGAAAAAAATTCATTGGACCCCATGGAGGGCGTCAAACTATGAAAATTTTTGCAGACAAAACATGCCCTTACTTTTGAAGTGATGACGAAAAGGGAACAGGAGAAGCTCAAAATCTGATAATTTCCCTTTAAAAAAGAGACTTCAAGCTTCAAAATGAAAAAAAAATTGTTTAGATACGATAAGTTTTCGCAAAGTTACGATTATTAGAAGTTGAGTGAAATTTTGGTATAAATTTTTGTTGCGCTAATTTTGTTGCTTAGTGTATATTACTACAGTTTACTTATTTTTTACTTGTCTCTCGATCTTTAAATTATATCAATTTCTTTCTTTCAAGGTTACTTTAGAACATTACAGAACATTACGTTTGTTACGTATTGATACATGAAATATGTAACTAACATATTATGATATTTATTCTTACTCTATTTCGATTTCAATGAAAATCGTACAATAGAAAATATTAACGTTGATTATGTCCATTTGTAAATAAAACTCCTTTACAGATTGCTACGAGTTACAACTTACATAATTATATAATTTTTTACAATTAATTTATATGGATGTATGTTATATCAATTTCGAAGGAAGCGCGTTTTCTGTCTATTATTTCAGTGTCTCGCGCGACAATGCGTTCGCGCATAAACAAAACGGCAACAGAGGATCATCTCGCCGTACCGTGCGCCGTCTTGAGACGATACACTCGTTACTACATCGCGACAGCGTAAAACGTCACGTTGCAGTTTTCTTAGCACGTTAAAACGTGTTACATTTAACTTAAAACGTGTTGTGTGTGTGTGCTGTGTATCATGTGTATCGTGACTCATTGTCCGAATAATGGGTAGCTCAGGAAGATTGCATGGTCGACCGAGACTTTCCCGGACAAAAAAGGCTATTGAAAGGTGAGTTATTTTATTAGAATAATATATTCGATTACTTTATAGTTCTATACTTCGTGATAAATTTTAAAAAAAGTTCCGCATTTTTAATTAAAAAAAAAATAAATTAAAAAATGTCGTGCTAACTTCACGTTCCAGCACGGCACTTTTTCCTATAAAGACTTAGATAAAATAAAAAATTCTGACATTTGTGAAGAGTTCCCGTTAGAACAGAGCTAATACAATAATTATATATCATTTTAGAACCATATTCTAAAAATTAATAATTTTCAACAGATATGAACATTGGCAGCACGACATTCGGCGGCAAAGTGTCGCGCTGACAATTTCTATTTCTTTTTTCGATAGTTCTGAGTAGTTTCGATCGAATTCTATACAATTGAACGGTTTTTAAAATTTATTCCATTTGATAAACATTTTTCAAACAATTTTTAACTTGCTCCAGCACGACACTCGGCGAAAAAGTATCGTGCTAACAATTTCTATTCCCTTTTTCGACAATTTTGAATACTTCCGATTTAATTCTATACGATAAAATGGTTATTAAAATTTGCAGAAGAGTAATTATGCGTGACATTGTTTTCTTCATAATTTGCATTAAAAATATTTTTTTACAATGTCAAAATTTTTAAAATATACTACTTGTTTTTGTTTAATGTCTTATTATTTCTTTATCATATTTAATCGTATAGAACAATCGGAATTACTCAGAACTATTGAAAAAGGTAATGAAAATCGTCAGCACGACATTTTTCCGCCGAGTGTCATGCTGGAGCGCAAGTTAAAAATTGTTTAAAAAATGTTTATGAATCTGAACAAATTTTAAAAATCATTTTATCGTATAAAATTCAATAGGAACTACCCAGAACTCGAAAAAAGAAATAGAAATCGTCAGCACGACTTTGCCCGAGTGTCGTGCTGTCAATGTTCATATCTGTTGAAAATTATTAATTTTTAGAATATGGTTCTAAAATGATATATAATTATTGTATTAGCTCAGTTCTAACGGGAACTCTTCACAAATGTCAGAATTTTTTATTTTATCTAAGTCTTTATAGGAAAAAGTGCCGTGCTGGAACGTGAAGTTAGCACGACATTTCTTTAATTTATTTTTTTTTAATTAAAAATGCGGAACTTTTTTAAAAATTTATCAGAAAGTGTAGAATTATAAAAAGTGCAACTGGAACTGTCATTATTTTCTATAAAACGTCGTGCTAACTTCACAGACACTTCCACAATGAATGAAGAGTACTTCGTGTGTATATTCAGGGTATCCCAAAATTTCGTTATGCAGGCTATAAGGCGCAATTAGTTATGCTAAAAAATCAACTTTTTTCAGAACAATTAGTTCAACAAGTATTTTTTACAGAAGAACAAATAACAGTTAACGAATTCTTCATCCGTAATTTTTAATTTTGTATTACTTAAACTATGGAAAGAATGAAATAAATATTGCTTTTGCACATTATGTACGAAATGTAGTTAAATATTTTAGTTCAGATATTTTGAAAGTTGTGTTAATTGTTTTATATTAAAATCATGGATTTTTTACATTTCACATTTTTATACAAAAAAAGTTATTTTTTAGCATTAAAGAATGCGTCTTGTATTCTGCACGCGATAATTTTGTATCCATTTTCATATTATATAATATTTCGCAAAAAACATTGATGTTTTCTTTAATAAACGGTATTATATTTTATGAAAAATTTTTAACTTAAGTTTCTTTTAAACTTACATTCAGGGTACTATAAAATGGTAATTAAAATGGATGTTGTCAGATTTTCATGTGTTTATAATTTTTGTAAATACATTTCATTTTGAATTTTCGACTTATGACAAGCAATATTTTTATTCTTCAAAATTGTAGAAACGTGCATATATTTCCTAATTTTGATCAATAATTTTACTTACAATAGTAAAGATACATTATATAATGAAATACATAAGTTATTTATTTCCCATAAATTGTCTAAAAAAAAAAATGAAATATTGGTTTGTCATATTGCAATTTTAATGACACGATGAGAAAAAGAAAGATTTCTAAAAAATGTCACAATATAATTTTATAATAAACCAATTATTATAAGATTGGATCAATTATTTGTTTGTAAAATTACTACCAACTATTTTCTCATTTTTGCACATACGATGACAAACTGTTTGTTCTGCTGCAAGGAACGAAACATCTATAGTAAATAAAACATCTTTTACAAAAAAATAGAATTATTGATTGGCTATCATGCTGTATGGTGCTGTATGCTGCTAGCAATTTCACGTCCACGAATCAAAATTTTTGATTGATTCTTGGCTTATAAACCTATTTATCCTCGTTGTTCATAAGATGAAAAATATGTGTATTTTAAGCAAAAAAAATGTATAATGTTAAAAAATCAATAGTTTACGTATGTAAACACAAAATTGCAACGAAGCTTGGCACGAAGCAGCATAATTGCAGCATCAACATTCTTTTCTATTTTCTAAAAGCAAATGTTTATTGCATCGTTTTTTGCAGCAAGACAAATGCTTTCTCATCACTTGTATAAGAATGATGATATATATTTTTCTAAGAATTACAGAGACAAATAATTGACTCCGTTTATTGCAAAAAAGTCTTTGTCGTGATAAGTACAATTTATTATAAAAACTACAAAAGTAATATTTATGCACGTTTCTATTATGTACAAGAATAAAAACATAACTTGTTATACATGATATACAGACAGGGTGGTCCATTTTAATCTATCCATGTTGATAATTCAGAATGGAAGCGAAATTGGGGAAAATGTTTAAAACAAAAGTTGTATAGTTTCGAGTGGAACATAAGATAGTGCCATTGGTTTGGTTTTGGATAATTGTGTGACGGTCACGTAAAGATCACCTTTAATTTCTTAATGGAACTTCCTACTTTTTATTGCATATTCCTGTAGCTTATCTTAAGAGGTTTCCAAACACTGTAATTGAATATATTTTCGTTAAGTACTTTTCGAGATACTTTAAATTTTGTCATGAGACATTTTAATATAAAGTATGAAATATCTCATAAAATATTTACAATCTTTGATGATTTTACCTTAATACTTTGAAATGTAAAATAATAAAAGAAATCGAGAAATAGTGTTAATTTTTAAATATTGATTTTTGCAAAATCATCAGTGCAATTAAAAAAAGTAATAAAATTTTTTAATTTATTTCTTCGTGTTCTTTATATTAAATCAATTTCTTTTATTATTCTACGCCTACAAATATTAAGGTAAAGTCATCGAAAACTGAATATTTTATGGGACATTTGATATTTTATTATAAAAAGTCTTGACAAAATAAAAAATATCTCGAAAAGTACTTAACAAAAATATGCTCAATTATAGTGTTTTGGTTACATCTCGAGATAAGCTACAAGAATATGCAATAAAAAGTTGGAGGTTTCATAGAAATTGAAGGAGACCTTTACGTGACCTTCACACGACTATCCAAGGTCAAACCACTATGGCACTACCTTATGTCCCCCTCGAAATCATACAACTTTTGTCTGAAAAATTTTTCCTAATTTCGCTATCATTCTGAATTATCAACGTGGATAGATTAAAATGAACCACCCTGTATAAGATAAAATATATTTTTAAAAAGTTGTGAAGACAATGTTTATTGAAAAGTGTAATTTCAAATCATATAAATGTTATACATTAAAAATTAATTTTAATCTAAAATTTTTTCGTTATCATACATAAGATTTATTAAATACACTCATCCCCCGATTTACACAGTACTTTTCATACGCAGTGTCAATTTTGCGATACTTTATCTAGGATAATTAACTCATAAGGCTCATGGCCAGCACACAGTCGAGATAGCGACAAATTATTGGATTCATAGCATAAGGTAAAAATAACTGTCATATGATTTTTCTTTTGTTTGTAAAAAAATTGTTAAAACAATTTCTTTTAATAATTGTTTTTTGCAAAATCTAAAAATGTCATTTGATTCTACAGGAAAAATTATAACAATTTTTTCTGAAACGTTTTTTTGTAGGAGCTTTAGTTTCGCCAGAAGAAATGAAAGAAAAAGTTGGCTTTTCGGACCTTTTTCTACTTTCTACTTTTTTCTACTTTTTTCGCAAACGTTTTTACTGGTTCGAATTATGAGTAGAAATGTGCTCGCTAAATATCTGATTCATAGTATAAGTATGTAAGTTTTGAATTAGTTATAATAAATTTCAATAATATATAATAAAATAATTATTATATATAATTAAAAAACTATCATGAAAATGTGCTTATGTGACTTTTTATATACTTATGCTATTAATCAGATATTTAGCGAACACTTTTCTATTCATAATTCGAACCAGTAAAGATGTTTGCGAAAAAAGTCGAAAGAGTCGAAAAGCCACTTCTTTCTTAAATTTTTTCTGGAGAAACTAAAGCTCCTACAAAAAAATTGTTTTAGACAAAATCATCATAATTTTTCCTGTAGAATCAAATGACATTCTTATATTTTGCAAAAAACAATAAATAAAAATATTTGTTTACATTTTTATTAACAAAAGAAAAACCATGTGAACTTCATTTTTACCGTATGAATCCAATAGTTTATCGCTATCTCGGCTATGCTGAGCATGAGTCTTAATGGGTTAATCTCATTTTACGTGATTTAAAAATATTTCTTTTTATTTCTATAAAATGAATAGTCTGCATAAATCGGAATAAATATACAGCAATGATCAAAATTATTAGTCTCTCCATTAAAAGAAAGTTTCTTAAAAAAGATATTTCAACAATAATACCAATACATTACAACGTACATAATCGTCGGTTATACTGTTTGTTAGAGTAAAGTTTCAACTTTAAAAATCCATTTTACAAATTACTCTACCATAATTTTTAATGGAGTTAAGAACAATCAAAATGGAAATGTCTATTTTAACAATTTTTTGTCTCTTGATAAATCAGAAATAAGAAGGCATATAGAAATTTTACTACAGAAAAAAATTGTAGAGAAAACTTGAATTTTTCACACGAAAGAGTTGAAAATTTTCTCTAATTGTTTCTAGTGCTTGTGACACGCTAAATTTTTTGTTTTGTCCGGCTCTGTCCGGTCTGTCATTTTTGGTATGTAAAAACAAAATTTAAAGAACAATATTATGCAAATTGTTCAAAAATAACTTTAAGCTTTAAAATCCTTTTTTAATTTAGATTTTGAAAACTTTTGACAAAATTATAGTTGCTCGAATTTTGCTTATTTTTTTTTTTGAAGAAGTCTCAAGTGTAAATAATTTAGAAAAAAATCTGAGAAATTTTTTATGTGAAAAAATGAAGTTTTCTCTATAATTCTTTTGTCTGATAAAATTTCTCAGTATATTCTTATTTCTAAGTTATCAAGCGTTAAAGAAAAAATTGCTAAAATAGACATTTTGTCTTTGATTGCTCCGTTAAAAATTATCGTACAACTTGTAAAATTAATTGTTAAAGTTGAACTTTGCTCTATCAAACGGTATAAACGACGATTATGTTTGATGTAATATATTGCTATTGTTATTGAAATATGAGATATTTCATTTTAATGAGGTGCCTAATAATTTCGATCGTGGCTGTATAATTGAAAGATAATACTGAAAGAAAAAATATTTGACTATATGAACATGTATTGTCCTTATTTAATGAATAAGAAATAACTGTATGAATGTATTAATTTTAAAAATAATAGTAGTAGTAGTAGTAGTAGTAGTAGTAGTAGTAGTAGTAGTAGTAGTAGTAGTAGTAGTAATTGCCAGAGGCGTTTATCGTGAGCTGGCTAATTGTAAGAAAATGTCAGAGGCGTTTATCGTGAGCTGACTAATTGTAAAAAAAGTTCCAGAGGCGTTTATCGTGAGCTGGCTAGTTGTAAGAAAATGTCAGAGGCGTTCATCGTGAGCTGACTAATTGTAAAAAAATGCCAGAGGCGTTTATCGTGAGCTGGCTAGTTGTAAGAAAATGTCAGAGGCGTTCATCGTGAGCTGACTAATTGTAAAAAAATGCCAGAGGCGTTTATCGTGTTATCCGAAAAAAATTATTTGTATAAATATGTATTTAAATGTTATAATCATAGTACTATTTAGCAGTGTTACTAGTACTATTAGCAATGTACTATATATGTATAATTAGCATAGTACTATTAGCAATGTTAACTGTTTAAATAATACAATAAGTAAAAAATTGGTGAAACAGAAAATATTTATTTCTTTCAGTATTATCAGTATTTGTGTAATAAATATAATAAATCTTATTATAAATTGTAATTCTTTTCAACATAACATTTTGTTAATATTTTTATCTTTTTGCAGGAGGAGAATATTAAAGCTATCGGAAGAAAAAAGCATAAAGATATGTAATGATACTAACGATGAAAGTATCAGTTGTCCGGAAACAATACAAGTACTGCCCGATGTGATGGATTCAAGTATGAATTCAGAAGAAACACAGTGCTTGAGACCAGTACGAATAAATGAAGGTGAGTATGAAAATGACCAAAAAAACGAAGATGACTATACTCTTGTCATCGAGAACATAGGTCCTGTAGATCACATTCAACAGTATAAGCTTGAAGATAATCGCATGTTTAATGTAGATTTCTTCCACGAACAACTGTATCGCACATTTGATAATCATATGCGAGGAATTGAGTGCCAGTTTAGAGACTGGAAGCTCGTAAATACTCGTCGCTGTGGGTTTATGACGCAGTTTTTTTATCAATGCAAAATGTGCCATTATAAGGCAAACTTTTGGTCACATCCCACAGATGATAATAGTCTGGACATCAACACGGCTATTACAGCTGGAACCATTACAACTGGGATTGGTTATGCCCAAATGGAAGAAATATTTGCAGCTGCAAATATACCATGTATGTCCGAGAAAACATATATTCAGCATCGAGAAATAGTACTCGATGAATACAAAAAAGTAGCCATTGAAAATATGAAAATGGCAGGTGAAATTGAAAAGCAATTAGCTCTGGAAAAAAACGAAACAATCAATGACATTCCGTACATAACCGTAGTAGCGGATGGAAGTTGGGCGAAGAGATCATATGGTACAGCCTATGATTCACTTTCCGGTGTTGGAGCTATTATTGGTTATCGCACAAAAAAAGTCCTCTTTGTTGGCATTCGCAACAAATTCTGCACGATATGTCATACGGCAGAACGAAAAAGTCTCGAGGCAAAAGTTCATAAATGCTACAAAAATTTTGACCGTAATATGAGCTCTACACGCATGGAAAGTGATGCTATTGTGGAAGGATTTAAATGTAGCATCGAAATGCATGGGTTAATTTTTAGAACACTCATTGCCGATGGTGATAGCAACGTGTATCAATCAATCCTAAATAATAATCCATATCAAGAACAAATGATAAGAGTGCGAAAAGTAGAATGCACTAATCATTTACTTCGAAATCTATGCAAAAAGTTAAAAGCTGTTGCAGAGACGACTGAACCAAAGTTGCGTAGAAATCGTGAATTTATAAAATCACGAAATATTGTAAAAAACAATATATTAAAAATTCGTAAAAAAATATTAGAATTAGCTGAATATAGAAGAAAAGAAGAGCAACCTCAACATTATTTAGCTACGGAATTGCGAGAAGATATAATAAACGTTCCTAGCCACATCTTTGGTGAACACAAGCGATGTAAGGAACGCGGTCGTATATGCGAAAATATCGCTGATTCCAATAAGGAAAATTATGTTCCGTATCTTAAATTGTACGGTCTTTACCCCAAAATACAGAATGCAATTACATATTTAAGTGCTTACTCTGACAGTTTATTGCTTAATGTGACAAACAATCTTGCAGAATTGTTTCACTCCATAGTCTGTGTAGAAGTTGGGGGAAAGCGCATTTTTTATGGTGCGCGAGGTTCTTATAATACTAGAATTGCAGCAACTGTTGTTCAACATAACACGCAACAAGTTCTCACAGAATTACATAAAAACGTATGTAATAGTGTTCCCTCTATTGTCGAGAATCTGGAGAAACGACGAAAAAGAAAAATAGTTCAAACCAAAGAATGTCGCAAAATATATGGAAGAGCAAAAAGATTAAAAAGAAGCATAGGAACAGATGGTTATTATGGATCTAAATCACAAGAACCAGACGTCTTACCTGAAATATTCGAAGAAAGGAAACAAAAACTTTTACAAAAATTGTTCGAAAACGGGAAAGACTGGAAAGAAATTGAGCGCAAGACTAGAAAACAAAGTAATTGCAGATTTTGGGTGTCACTAAAAAACGATATGTTGACAGCATCAAATTTTGGAGTGATATGTCGTATGAGACCAACAACGTCTTGTGCAACGACCGTAAAGAATATCTTGTTTCCTACATTTCCTACCACAGCAATGAAATATGGTCATGATATGGAAGAAATGGCGAAACAAGATTTATCTGAAAAATTAAAGAAAGAAATTAAACCGTGCGGATTGTTTATTGATTGTAACAATCCGTATTTGGGTGCTTCTCCTGATGGACTTCTCGATGAAGATGGTCTAGTGGAGATCAAATGTCCCCTTTCAGCTGAAAATTTAACAGCGGAGGAAGCTGTTTGTACATTGCCTCACCTTAAGGGGATTTTTGATAGAAAAGATTCAAACGTATTGAACCGAAATCATCGGTTTTTTTATCAAATACAGGGTCAACTTAATATAACACAGCGCAATTTTTGCATTTTCGCTATATGGACACCGAAAAGCATAAAAACAGTGCGTGTTAATAGAGACAATGATTTCTGGCAAAATAAAATGTTGCCTTTCTTAACACGGTTTTATTTTGACTGTATGCTTCCTGAAATTTTGGACAGTCGGCATAATAGACATATGCCTATTAGAGAACCAAAATATATAATAG
The DNA here is from genome assembly GCA_928718305.1 of Tetramorium bicarinatum. NCBI lineage: Eukaryota > Metazoa > Arthropoda > Insecta > Hymenoptera > Formicidae > Tetramorium > Tetramorium bicarinatum. The sequence continues at coordinate 10,866,343 of OV788321.1, forward strand.
AGGCAAAAGAGAAGTTGTCCAGAAATGTAACTAATTGTAGCACAAAGCAACAACATATAACGACAATCAATGAACAAGAAAACAAAAGTATTAACAAAAAACGATTGAAGTATAATGATATTTTAACAGAGACAAGTACTACTGCTGCGATAGAACAAGACGACTGTATTATAATCAGTCATGTAACTAATTATATTCCGACAGTTGATGAACTTGCAAATCGCAGAAGAGTCATAGATGGTCGTGATATATCTCTTTCTTTAGTGAAAGAAAATGTCTTGCCTACAAATAGTAAACTAGATGATGATTCATTGGATCTATTCTTACGCGTTGTAAAAAAAACTTCTTGTTTTGAAACACAAAGCGTACATTACATAGAATATCCACAATTAATTAAAGCCAGTTGTGGCAAAAGTGTACAAATAATAGGAGGCAATTGTACTGATCACTGGCGTTGTATCTTTTTTGACGGAATCAAACTTTTTGTATATGATAGTCTACCGGGTAGTACATACGAAAAAATGGCGTCAAAAGAAAAAGATTATATAAGCGCTCGTTTTCCACAAATAGTACCTACCGATATAAGCTTTGAAAAAGTTCAAACGCAACCGGATAGTACGTGTTGTGGAATATATGCTGCGGCTTTTGCAACGGATATAGTTTTAGGTAAAAATTCTTGCAAAGAAACGTATTCCAATGACATTAAATCTATGAGACGACACTTTATCACTATAGTAGAAAACCATGAACTTTTGGCTTTTCCGAGACAGTAAATATTCTTTGAATAATATGATAATATTTCAAAGAATATTGTAATTGTGTATATAATAAAATGCCAGAGGCGTAAATCGTGGGCTGGCTAGTTTTAATAAAATGCCAAAGATTTGCTTTTAAAGAATGACAGACATTTATTATAATTAGTACTATTTAGTCTGACGGTACTAATTATAATGAAAACAGAAAGCGTAATGTCAGTACTAGTTCTTACAAATATATTATTTGTAAATTAAAATCGGAGAGACGAAAAAAAATTATTGGTTGCGTTCTCACGGGAATGGGCGTTGGAGGGGCCCATTCTATATTCTCAATAAAATTATGTACAATAACAATTTGTACTATAGTTCCATGATATATATTATATATATATATATATATATATATATATATATATAATATCATAGATATTATTATGTGTATACACCTATATGTATATGTATACATTGCAATACATATATAAATGTGATAAAAACATACATATGTATTGAAAGAATATTCAATGCAAATGTATATGGAATTATTTCTGCTAAACTTTTATATATATATCTGGTAAAAAATTTTTTATGTAAACTTATATAAATATATGTTATGTATCAAATATGTCCATACATATTCATATATGTTTCTTTCCTTTTGTCTAATCTTTCTTCGCATATATAGAAAGAATGATAAGAAAAAAATTATTTAAAAAATCATTTTCGCATTTCGTTTTTATAGAAAAGAAGGTTTGAAGAAATAGGAAAAAATTGTTTATATAATTATATAATTATAATTTTTCCCATTTCTTCAAACTTCCTTTTCTTTAAAAAAGAAATGCAAAAATGCCCCTTTTTAAATAATTTTTAAATTCTTATGCTTCCTATCCAAAAAAAATGGATTGATCAGATGTAAATATATATAATTAGATATGAAAAGATTTTATAAAATATGATTGTACATAATAATATTCGAAATTTGGCACGAAATGATTTTATCTTTATATTATTATATTATTATATATTATCAGATAAAATTACATATATCATCAATCTTTTTGGATTTAATTATATATGGAAATTATGTATGATGTTATATAATTACATAAGAAGTGATGACGAGTATACCCGAGAAAAAATCAACTTATGTTATTATATAAGATCATGTATAATTGGCCATATATAATTAAATTCAAAAAGATCTTATGACATGTGTAATTTCATCTGATAATATATAATAATATAATAATATAAAGAAAAAATTATATTGCGCCAATTTTAGATATTATTATATACAATCATATATTTTATAACATCTTTTCACATCTAATTATATACATTTACACATCTAATCATACCTATTTGTTCTCGCGTATATATACGAAGAAAGATTATACAAAAAAAGAAAACATATATGAGCATGTAATAAATTTAAATAATTTTTTTTTTTATTCTTTCTATATATGCGAAGAAAGATTAGACAAAAGAAAAGAAACATATATGAATATGTATGGACATATTTGATACATAACATATATTTGATGCATAATTACATATATTTATATATGTTTTTGTCTAAAGAATTTTTTACTGGGATATATATAAGTTTAGCAGAAATAATTCTACACATATATATTCCATATACATATGTTAGAACATTATCAATACGCAAGAACGCTCATAAATAAGCGGATGCCACTTGAATGGGGCCCACAATTCGTATGGGCGGCCCTGCACTGCGTATTGAAAGGAAATTCAGACGCTCGAGCCATCTCGGATCGTCGAGAATCATACGATAAGAGCGAGAAGGACAGAACAACAAAGCATCTGTCCTCTTCTACTCTAAAAATAGCGAGGCGGCGAGCGCACACGCACATGGCGTGCACCCACCGTCTCTTTAGTGTGAGTTCCACGCACACATTCTCGCTCTTAAGATAAGTCGTAGACAGAACGCGGAATTAGAAATGTCGATAATACCGACATTTTCTCGCGCCTACAATATCGACCTCGATCAAGTTCGAGCGTCGCTCCAGCATCCCCTTAAGCCGTTTCGATGAATTATTACAATAAAGATATGAAACTGTAATGTCGGTATCCAGCATCACCTTAATATTGAATATCATTCAATAATATGATTTTATAGTTTTAGTCACACTTCAAGACACAAAACTAGTATTATACATCAAAATCTAGCACAAATCATTAAATATATTTCTTTTATAAGATATAATAAAGTTGTTAAATAATAATAAAGACGTTATATTATTATATGTACTAAAATTATACGCGATTTTAATATTTATTAAAATATTATCAGGGGCACAATTTGTAGGGCGGCCCTGCAATACCTGGCCGGAAAGGAAATTCGGACGCTTTAGCCGTCTTAGAACATCGAGAATCTTGGCAACGTCGAGATTCTTAATAACAATGAGAGGAAAAGGACGGAAGATCATATATCTATCCTCCTCGGATCATAAACAATCGAGGCGGCAACATTGCACGCATAAGCGTGCAATGTATATATGCTTGAACTAGGATCGATAATATAGGAAATTTTTATATCATATTCCAGATTATCCATCTCGTGCAAGTTCGTCCGTTAGTTTAGGATCCCCTTAAGGGAGGATTCCGGTCTAGGAGTTTTTTTAAGGTATTTTTACTATTTTTTTCATACAAAATTGTTTAGATTTATTTATACCAGGGTTTCTCGTACATATTAGTACACATCTTGAGTATTTTTCAGAATTTTTTTATTGCTTTATTTTATAAAATAAGTCTTGTATAGCAATAAGTGCAAGGGCATGTAACAAATCATGGTACCCATGATTGTGGCCGTTTTGCTTATCTGAAACAAAAAGTCCAAAGAGATTCTTAAAATATATGTTGATGGCTATCGTCTGAACTAGAATCGAATCAAAATGTTCAGTTTTATTAATTTTACAACCTCTTAAATAACAAAAAATCGTAAAAATCGAAATCCAATCTTCAAAACGGCGCCATTTGGTTTTTTCGATATTTTTTGCTTATTCTAGTTCAAACGATAGCCATCAATATGTATTTTAAGAATCTCTTTGGATTTTTCGTTTCAGATAAGCAGAACGGCCGCAATCATGGGTACCGTGGAGCATTTTATTTTTTACATGCCCTTGCAATTATTGCTATACAAGACTTATTTTATGAAATAAAGCAATAAAAAAAATTCTGAAAGGTACTCAAGATGTGTACTAATATGTAAAAGAAACCCTGGTATAAATAAACCTAAACAATTTTATATGAAAAAGTAATAAAAATACCTCAAAAATCGAGCTCCTAGACCGGAATCTCCCCTTAATTGAAGTCTGATTGTTCATTTTATCTATCTATCATTTTATCTATCACGTTTTTTTGTGTATTTTTGTAATAAAGAAAGGCTTCTGTTAGTTGTTCGATTGTTTATTTTATCTACAAAATACTAAAACAATAAAAAATGGCTTTAAATAATACCTGTAACTAATTAAAAAAATTATTGAACTATTTACTTTTTTTACCTGTGATTTCTGCCTTTTTACAGTATCTACGTGATTCTTTTCGTATGTCTTTCTTCTAATATTGTTATTTTCATATTGCACTGATTTCAAAGAAATGCTATGATCACTTTCGTCATCTTCTTGTGTTTTATTTGATAATAATAATTTATTATGATTCGTGACATTATTTTCAATTAATTTTTTTATAGAAGATCTTGATGAAGAATGAGATAATGACGTAGGGTCCGTTTCGATATTTTCTGTTCCAAACATGTAACTTGCATTTTCCAAATCATTCAGTAAATTCTGCATACTTTATTTTTCTTTAACTGTTTCTATCAGACGACTGTTTTTTTTTGGTCCATTTAGAGGAAACTACAGAAATGTGATATTAATTACAAGAAGATAAAATTGTAGCAACTACATAGTCATAATTAGAATTTCGAGTTTGATTTATGTTGTCACAAAGGGGTAATTTGAAGCATTTTCCAACAACTTTATCGAAATTAGTAATAATTAACTCATCAGAAAGTGATGAACAACGAAAAATTCCTACTTCAGAAGATTGCACTAAAGCGTTAAAGAAATTTTCAACTTTGTTAAACTTTTTCACTATTAAAAAGTATTTTTGATTATGTTTTATAATATTTCCAAGTACGTGTCACGTCCGTAACGTGTACCTTTCACGTGACGTGTTTGTCGCCGTTGGCCTTTATTGACCGCCGATTATGAACCGCCCCCCTTCGTGGCGGATTCTGCATGAGCGGGGTATCGCCCGTTCTTAGCGATGTGGCTGGCTAAGTTCGAGATCGTGACTGCGCTCGAGGTCGTGTATAGCGTTGGAATCTTACGATCCGGTGAGCCTTCTTCGTAGGTAGCCGGTTCTCTAATGCTCGCTGAGGAGCCCAGAACTTCTGAATTTTAGCCCGGATCGGCGGGCCTTATTTACCCGCAGCTTGGGGGTTCGCGCGGTATCGGTGTGGCGAGAGGGTGATATTTTTCATCCCTTTATCACGCGTAACTTGGCTGCAGGATTCGTGTTTCTTTGTCTTGAGACTTGTGTCTCCGTGCGTTCACGGTGCGTGATCGCATTCCGATGTCGACTATTTTTAAGTGTGAAATCGTATATTTCCTTGAATGTACAATTTCACACCTTACAGTAATATTTTGCAATAATTATTTCGTGACGTGTGTGCTTAAACTAATAATAAAATAATAAGAAAAATAAATTTAAGAGGGAAGTCCTTCTGAGTGTAACTGACTTGTTTTAAAGAGTCTCGTTCTTACGGTCGCAGGACGAGACATTTATTCCTCGTATTCGATCGGTTTTCCGGCATTAAATAATACTGAGATTTAGCCCCATTCTTTGCGGTATTATTCTGTTATTTCCCGGAAGGAATTCCGTGGCCGTCGCGAGGTCTTGTCTGGAATGCGAGCACGTGGGGCTTGCCTGCGGGACAGGTTGTTCCGCCCGTTTGTTGGTAAAGCGGGTCTCTTCCGCTTTACTGCGCGGTCGCGTGACGTGACATACGCATATACTTGAATCTTCGAGAATGATTGTATCATCTTTTTCACTTAATGACAAAAAAATTTGTACAAAATAAATTTGGATATTGAAAATAACATTGAGAATCAATTGTTAATGTAGGTCCATTCTTATGTACACCTGAAACTTGTATGGAATTCTTAATTGAAGAATAAGTGTTATATAGTGCTTGTTTTTCTTCATAACGCCTATTAACAATCTGTTGCAAATACTGGTTTGGCTTTCTGCACATTATTCTAAAATATGCCATGTTGTTTTCATACGGAAAGGCCGAAAAAGAATCTAAAGGACCATAATTTTTTACATCATTACATAAATGTAACAGACCATGAACATTGTATGAAATAAATTCCACACCATAATGTTCCGCAGTTCTTTTAACACAAATTTTCAACATCATTTCCGCCTTATCAATCATAATTGTATTACTACAAGAAATAGGATCTACCAAAATACGAATTGCAGAATACAATTGTAGTAATACAAAATGTAAATACATGGCTTCATTCATAAAAAAAAATAACAGGACCAATATATAATAGAATCTTGTTCTGTACAGAACGTTGTTCTGTAGCTTTGAATGTACGATGCTTAGATACATTAATTGGTTTTCTAGAAAACTCTCTGGGACAAAATTGTTTAGCAATTTCTAATCTGTCAGAAATAATTTTAATTGAAGAAGATTTGAGTTTTGCAGAAGAAGCGTATTTTCCATCGATAATAGCAAGAAATATTTTTTCCTTTACACCAAGACAAACTAGATGCATGTAATCAAATATAGTTTTATCAAATCTATTGAAAGACGTGCAATAGAAGATTCGCCTTCGACATGATGCTCTCGATCTAAACATATAGTATATTCCTCATTTGTTCTTAACTTGTGTTCAATACCACTATATACCATGACACCTTAGCGAATACTTTATCTTATGATCCAACATTTTGAGCATGGCATTCGAGATTTATGACCTTGATGAACCAATATGAAAGCTCGGGCTACAGCATCAGCAATGAAACAACGGAGACTAAACGTTAGTCTCTTTCCATTAAAGATAATTTCATTATTATTTTTGACTTTTAACACATCATTAACAAATGGTTTTAGTAGTTCTACAGCAATTGTAGGTTTTGACAATCCTTTCCAGATATCTATGATTTCTTGCTTGCTTTGATAAATATTAGCAATTCTGATTTGTATGGGATACAATTGAATATTACTTGCATTATATAAAGATACTCCATCTATATGAAAATCAATCTCTAGGTTATTAGGAATCATATCCAAAGAAGTAACTTTCAAAATTGACTTAATTCCTTCTTCAAAACCTAAATGCAAATAATGTCCTCCAACTATTGCATCAACATAACATGATATGCGAGGAGAATTCAAAAATGTTCTTGGATCACTAGGAAAATTTGAAAAACAAGGATGACTTTTCAGAAGTTTTAAAACCTCCTTGGCGTGTACATGAGTAATTTTTGTTTTTACAAAGACAGAAGCTAATTGTTCCCTGAAATTTATTTCTTTTGAAAGCAAAGATTTTTCGATGTCTTCTGATTTCTTCAAATTCTCGTTCTCACTTGTTACATTTGAAGTATTACTTAAATTATCAACAAACTGACAATTATATCACAGTTTATTAAAGAGGAATCGTCAACAAATTTCATAGTTTGAACGTCATTCTGCACAGCAAAAGAATTGGTCGAATCACTGAATTTAGAAATACTGTTTACTTCTATAGATTTTTCACTTATCTTTGAATTGTTTATTATTTCTTAATGTAAAGTACGAATTTTACGGTCTAACCTTTGTTTATAGTCTGTTGAAACGTTATATAAAACTTTGCGAGAACGTATTTTTGCGAAACTTATACATTTTAATTTTTTTCTCTTTTTATCTAACCTTAAACGCAACTTTATTTTAACCTTTCCTGCAATATATTTATAGATTAAACAGACAAATAATATATTAATTGTAATGTATTCTAGCAGTACAGTGCGCGTTTAAGTTGGCTACACCGTGCGTGTGGTATTTCGCCAGTTCGCAGATGAGCGTTAAGCGACACGCATCCTATTGTGTATCTATGATCAGATTAATATATAGATATTCTAAGTGAAAGTGGTCATCACTATCCTTTCATAAGTCCCTCAATACACCACAATTTTGGCAACGAGGTTTTTTCGAACTCAGGTGTGCAATTAAAGAACAATAAACAATAAATAGTGCAAAATTAGTGGAACAATTGGCACGCGGCGTGCTGTAATCGAAATCCACCGTAAGCGTAAACATTCGGAAATACAAAGTGATAACTCTAATTGACTGCAAACGCACAATATAAAATTTATCAATTAGTATAAACTTTATATACAACGCTGCGCTGTGTTAAATGTCGGGCCCTGGCTCCAGTGTAGTCCATCGATTATTCAAAAACATCGTGGATTCATGAACTTTCAAAATCGCAATTAATTGAAAGGCTAACGCAATTAAAATTGCGTTTTGAGGAAAAGGCTATTGTCGATGAACTGCGTAGAATTTTGCAGGCGCATGTAAACGAGATTAATGCAACGAAGGACCAACCCAATAGCGAAGAGGCAAGCGATAAGTACGAAGCAGGAAACGTCGTAAGCGTAAACAAGAAGCCAAGAATAACTCACACAATGGCAGGAGACAGCAATAACACAAAGTTGGAATTTTAGTTAGGAAAAGATTATTGGGAACTGTACACAGAGAGACTCGAATTATATTTCGTAGTAAATGATGTAAGCGCAGAAAAACAAGTGGCCGTATTGCTAACAAAGATCAATGCTGAAACTTATAAACTTATTCGTGACTTGTGCGCACCGGCTAAGCCAAGTGAAACAAAATTTACCTATTTAGTAGCATTAGTGAAAAAGCATCTAAATCCGAAACCATCAGAGACAATGGAAAGATGCAAATTTCATCAAGTGCATCAAGCAGCAACGGAAACGGTGACAGATTTTTCAGCAAGATTAAAAAGTCTGGCAATAAATTGTAATTTCAACAACGCAAGTGTAGCATTAAGGAACCAATTAGTGTGCGGATTAAAAGATCACGCGACAAGGAAAACACTGTTCCGCGAAGAAAATTTAACGTTCAATGCGGCATATAAAACCGCCGAGACCCTGCCCAGCGCTCTTTGCTGGAGGCAGAAGTTCGGCCTTGATGAGGACAAGATCGCCAACCTGAAGGCTCGGGTGAGCCTTTGTCCATTTTGTGACCTGCTGCAGGTGATGTAGGTACTCGTTCGCCCACTGGCGCCAGAAGTAGTCACACATAGCCGAAACAAGACGCGTCCGAGGATGCACGACTGCATCCTGGGGCGGTCCCGGCTCAGGTACCGTCACGGTGGGCTCTCCCAGCAAAAAATGCCCCGGAGTCAGCGCTGTCAGGTCAGCTGGATCAGGACTTTCCGGCCATAGTGGCTGAGAGTTGAGGCAGGCCTCGACTTGGCACAACAATGTCGCAAGCTCCTCAAAGGTGAGGATCTGGTCCCCTACAACGCGCCTCAGGTGGTGCTTCGTGGAGCGAATCCCTGCTTCCCAAAGTCCCGTAAAGTGCGTAGCGTGCGGAAGGATAAAGCTCCAGGTGGTCCCCTGATTCACCAGGTGTTCTCCGGCCTCTTTGTAAAAGGCCGAGGCCGCTCGAAACATGCTCCTCAGCTCGGCGTCAGCTCTGCAAAAATTGGTGCCGTTGTCACTCCAGACTCTGGAACACTGACCACGACGGGCCACAAAGCGCCTGAAGGCCGCAAGGAAGGCTCCCGTCGACAGGTCGGAGACCGCCTCCAAGTGCACGGCCTTGGTCACCAGGCATACAAAGAGGCAGATGTATCCCTTATGCGTAGATTGTCCGCGACCCTTGGCAAGCTGAAGTCGGACGGATCCGGCAAAGTCCACCCCCGACGAGAGAAAGGGCCGCGCCGGTCGTAGCCTTTCTGGCGGGAGCTGTCCCATCCGCTGACGACCAACCCCAGCGCGGAAACGGGTGCAGCGCACACAACTGTGAACCTCCCCACGAATCAGCGAGCCATCCCCGAGGATCCAGTAACCACGCCGCAAAAAGCTCTGAACCAGGCGAGGACCCCCATGCAAGGTGGTTGCATGAGCATGTCGCACCAGCAGCCTGGAGAGATGCGACTCATGCGGTAGAACGGCAGGATGCCGCCCGCCGTAATCCAGCGGTGCCGCCAGCAAACGGCCTCCGACCCTGATGACTCCCAGGTCATCCAAGAATGGGAAGAGACCCCTGAGGGAGGACCTCGATGGCACAGACTTCCCTTCTTCCAGTTGCACGAGTTCCGCTGCAAAGGCCCGCCGCTGCACCAGCCGGATCCAACGTGATGTAGCCCCGGCGAGTTCCTCGGCCGAAATGAATCCTGCGCGACGCCGCTGCCCGGAACGGGCGTTCCAAAGAAATCTACAACAGAGCGCCGTGAAGCGAATCAACCGAATAAAATTGGAGAAGCGTTGCAGCAACTTGTTGTCGAGAGCAGCAGGCGCTCCGCGACGCTCTCATTTCCTCCCGAGTGAAGCTCTCCTCCATCGGCTCCGTCGGCCACTTGGAATTGCCCTCGCCAAGCCAGGACGGGCCCGACCACCACAACTCGGAGACCGCCAGCTGCTCCGGCGTTATGCCCCGATCCGCCGGATTGAAGGCCATCCGCACATGAGCCCAGCGGCTGGCCGAGAGTAGCTCCTTTTCGCGATCCGGTTGGCCACGAAGAGTGTCCATCGAGAGGCGTAAGAGCGAATCCAGCTCAGGACAACACGAGAGTCCGTCCAAGCAAAAGCGCACCGGGCGTCAAATTGCAGGCCTCGTCCGACTTGATCCAGAAGCCGCGCGAGGAGGAGAGCTCCACACAGCTCCAGCCGCGAAACGCTCTGGGTCCTCACGGGCGCGACCTTGGTACGGGGCACCAACAAGCTTGACCGGATAAGTCCATCCTCGCTCACCAGTCGCAGATAGACCGCGGCGGCGTATGCTCTTTCCGAAGCGTCGGAGAAGTCGTGCAGTTCCACCCGCTCGCTCCGCGCAGTCAGTCCCGTCCAGCGCGGTACTCGGATTGCGCTGAGAGTCTGGAGCGACTCGACGAAACGTGTCCAACGCTGCCTCTGGCCTGAGGAAAGGGTGTCGTTCCAGCCGTGGCCCGACAGCCAGAGATCATGCAAAAAGATCTTCACAAAGATCAGCGTAGGAGCCATCCAACCAAGCGGATCGAACAACCGCGCCGCGCAAAACAACTCGCTTTGTCAGCGGTTCAGGAAGCGCCGCTACGCGCAGGGAGAAGGGGTCGGAGACGGGATGCCACCATAAGCCCAACGCGCCTACCGAATCCTCCCGTGGCAAGGGTTTCTCGTCCTGGTCGCCTGCCGGACACAGAGTCGGGTCGCTTGCCGCCCATTTGGAGAGCGCAAAGCCCCCGCAGCGCAGCAACTCCGTCAATTGAGCCTGCACCTCGGAAGCCTGCTATAGCATGTCCGCGCTTGCCAGGATGTCATCCACATAAGAGTGGCGCGATAGTGGAGCACGGCTCTAAGCGGATAAGCCGCGGCCTCATCCACAGCGAGCTGCTGCAGTGTACGCAGCGCCAAAAATGGGGCTGAAGCTGTTCCGTAGGTGACCGTTCTCAGCCGGAAGTCTCTCACCTCCCCCGCAGGATCCGCTCGCCACAGAATACGTTGCAGATCAGCATCCTCGTCGCGTATCCGTATCTGGCGGAACATCTTCACGATGTCGTAAGCCCACTCTAAAAAGGCGCCATCTGGTCAGAATGAGCCACAGATCCGTTTGCAGCTTCGGGCCCGACAGCAAAATGTCGTTCAGAGAGCACCCCGTCGTGGTTCGAAAAGACGCGTTGAAGACAACGCGGATCTTTCCATTCGGGTCTTGAAGACCGCATGGTGCGGCAAGTAGTATGACCCCGATGGTATCCGTGGTTCCATCGGGACCGGCTCCATATGACCGAGCGCAAGGTATTTAGCCATAAAATTATCGTACTTCTGCTTGAGTACGTGCTGCTTGGCCAGGCGTCTCTCTGAATTTAGCAGCATCGATAGAGCGGCCGGTCGAGAGCCTCCCAAGCTCGCCGTAGTCGACATGTCGCGAGGCAGCCCCACAACGTATCTCCCGTATGGTCCCGTCGATGGGTCCCCCGGAAGTGCCGTTCCGCCTCCTCCTCCGCGGGAGAAAGGGTTCGCCTTTAACGATACCTTCTCTATCTCCCAGAATCGTTGGAGAGCCTGAGCGATATCGTCCGTGTCCCGCGAATGGAGAACCGAGATGCGAAAGGAAGTCGTCGATGGAATCCCGGTGTCGACGGCTCCGGTCAGTATCCAGCCAAATGCCGTCAACAGTAGGAGCACCGGTCTCGCCCACTCGAACACCGTCTCTCAATACCCGGGCATAGATGTCCGCCTCAAGGATAGCGTCTACCTTGCCAGGTAGCCCAAAATCAGGATCGGCGAGTGATAGACCACGCAGGTGTGGCCATGAACCATGAGGGACCGGACTGGAGGGAATCAATCCTGTGAGAGAGCGGAGGATCAACGCGTCCGTCTCCACGTTCAGCGCGGGCGAAAAGTTCGATCCTATGAAGAGTTTTGCGGACGATCTTACAACGCCCGTCTTCGTCCCCTGAATGCCGGACACCTTGACATGCACCGCCGTCCGTCGCAGGTTTAACGATTGTGCCACCCATTCTGAAACAAAGGTTGTTTCAGAACCTGAGACTAAGAGCGCTCGTACCTTGATGGCGTTTCCAAACACGCCCCGCAAGATCACTTGCGCCGTCGTTAGCAGCGCGATTCGTCCCGTCCTGGACGAGTGGTTCTGGACGCTGGAATTCATGGCAGCGGTGGTGGAGGCGTCCTTCGACGACGAAAGCTTGTCCTCTTTTCCCTCGTCGGGAGCTCCCTGAGCTCGCTCACCCTCGTGCAGTAGAGTATGGTGCTTCCCCAAGCACACCAGACAGCGACCCTCCGATGGACAGGAGCTCACACCGGGACCTGGGCGCAAACAGTTTAAATATGCGCCAAGTTCCCTTACCTTAGCGCCTCGTTGAGAAGCGGGCATGGCCTTGAGTTTGGCACAGTATGACAAGGCGTGCTGCCCTGCGCACAGCGCGCATTTACCGCCCTTTGCAGCCTTGCCGGTTGCTACAGCATGAGACGAGACCGGCGACTTCTTGGCGGGCTTGGCACCTGAAGCTGTTCCAGGCAGCACCGACTCCGGATTGGCAACCTCCAGAGCGCCGATCCGATTCTCCAGGAAGGCCTGGAGCTGTTTAAATGTCGGAAACGCACGAGAGTCCGATAGCGATGTCTCCCAGTGGAGGCGCGTATTAGAGTCCAATTTCCCGACCAGCAGATGGACGAACCAGTCGTCCCAATGCTCGACTGGTCTCTTCAGCGCCGTGAACGCTCTGATGGACAGAGACATGACCCCTAACAGACGCTTAAGCTCCGCCGGCGAAGCTTTCGTGGAACCTTGGCACGTCATTAAGTTTCGCATGTGCAAAAAAAGCAGCACTCGCAGATTATCGTACCGCGCCAAGTCCCTCCACGCTCCCTCATAGGCTGCATCGAATAGCGCGACGTTGGCCACCAGATCCGCGGCCTCGCCCGAGAGGCAGCTCTTGAAATATTGAAGCTTCTGAACACCCGGAAGGTCCGCCACGCCGTGAACCAAGGACCTGAAGAGATTCCTGAAGCCCTCCCACGCGAGCTGCTCTCCTGAAAACTTAGGTAAATTAATCTTCGGGAGCTGCAAGTGCCTCAAGACACCTGCGGGGCACGGTCCTCCTCTTGTCGAGCAACTTCGGCGGTCTGAGCTCTGCGCTCAAGTTCAGACAAGGCGTCTTGAAATTTCGCGCGCATTTGGAAGTAAGCCTCCTCCGTCACAGAAAACACGTAATTTTTTGCATAGTCCGTCGCGCCAATGCAATCTAAGCCTATGACCTGGAAATGACCATCCTGGAAGTGCTTCCAGTAGTCGTCCAGCAACAAAAGACGGTTGCGGACCTCGGTTGGCGTAATCTTCGCCTGTCCGAGCTTCCAGAGATTGGTCCACATGCGTGAGATATAGCCGGAGAGCATTTTCTGCTGCTGGAGTAGAGCTTCCATTTTTTTTTATTTAATTGGCGATAAAAAGTTCCAAAATATAAACGTAAATGTCTTAAAACTGACCGACGGTTAACTTTTGCCGCGCAGCAAGCTTCGCTCGGCGCGAAACGCAACGCGTAGCACTGCACGATCACTCGCGGAGCGCGGTGAAAAGTTCGAACAGTCCGCTCGAGGAATGCCGCACGGCACACGGACTCTCAACGATGCGACGCAACGTGTAACGTCGGCTGTCACCAGCTCACGGCGCGGCACGTGCTCCGAGCGGAAGCGCTTGGTTGAAGACGGCGGAAGCTGCGCGAGAAGGCGAAGCCACTCGTGAGAGTAAGCGAGAGAGCAAGCGCTACTCACCGTGACGTCACTGCCGAGAGATCGACAGAGCGGTGTCCTTCGCGCGGCGCCTCCACTTCAAACGTGGTGCGCGCTGTTGCATACGCTGGTCAAGCGTCTTCTGAGCTTCAAGTTTGACGCTCCGGAGGATTGCAAATGCACTGATACACTCGAAACCCTCACAAGGTGCCGTGCACAATGGCCGCCTAAAGGCTGCGGGCCATTTCTGGAACGTGGCACTATAATAGAGTCAGAAAATTCATTCGCGAAGCGCGATGCCTTCGACCGAGACCGATCCGGCTCGAAGGACTAAAATGTTCGTTAATCGGCTCGGGCTTCCCACCGCAAGCTTTGGAGTCCTTTCGCGAGAAGGAAAGAGTGGACTGTATTTAAAACAAACGGCACTCTGATTAACAAAAACAAGCAATGTCTTTATTTTACAAAATCGAGCGCAAGAACGATAAGACGCAAAGCACAAGAAAAAGCACACCAAGTCTAGGCACACTAAAGCCAAGCAAAAAAAGATTCGCCGAAGTAACTGTCACGCACAATTATTCGAGGTAAAGCAAAAAGCAGTTCTTGGAGCAAGGCGCTAGCAAGAAGAAACCGAGCGATCGCGCGAAGAAGCTCGCATATTCCTAAAATCCCCTCCTCTCTCTTCTCTCCAGTCCGCGGCCCACCGAGTGAGTTCAGAGCGAGGCGCGGTCGGAGAGGGAGAGAGAGAGAGAAGGAAGTTCGCTTCTGTACACCGATCGCGGTATAAACGCGAACAAAGACAGCATATTGACCGCATGATAATCTGAGCATGATATGCCGGCACGCTTGGTTATCGGGATATGTACTCATCCTATTCAAACATCGAAATACATCCTATAATCGTAACTTTTCTGAACTGTATAAAAAATTGGCCGTATTTTACCGAATAATCTAAACACGAATATCATTCTATGACATTTCTTCTTCAAGTGAAGATTGAATACCCAAAACCTGTGAAGATTGAATACCCAAAAATGCCCATTCACGAGATATATCTTGTGACGTGACAGGGTCCGTCACAAGGGCTCGCCTGACCGAACGGGGTCCGAAAAGGGATCGGAGTCGCTTCCGCGGGGCGGGAGCGCGGCGACTCCCTTTGTTTGGCATGATTTGGTCGCGTTGCGGCGCGTAATCCGCACGTCTCGTATTTGTGGTTCCGCTTGCGGAATTAATTTCAGTATACTCATGATTTTTCGATTCGGCAGGAAAATTAAATACGACTGGAGTGGTGATTCGCGCAACTGTGATAAACGTATTATAATGGAGAGGACGAGTGGAGGAGCAGCGGAGTCGGCGGAACAAGGGCAAAGGCGAAGGAAAGGCAGAAAAGAGGAGGCGAGCGAGAGCCGGAGCGGAGACATACGAGACGAGGCGTAGGGCGAGAGCCTCTCCCTGAGCGACTGGCGAGCATCGAGAATCCCGAGACACGGGCGAATGGAGGGTCGCCGGCCGGAGGACGCTTCGGTGGGACCCCACTGCTAAAGAGCAAGCCGCCGACGAGACGAGGAGGCGATGGAGAGGCGAGCCCTGGCCTGGCCAGCCGGAGAGCTCGCGCAAGGAAACGCGCCTAATAAGCGGCAAACAGGACACACAGGCGTACGGACGAGTCAACGAACCTTACGAAAAACTGTTATCGATCGTCACGATCGACCGCACTTATCGACTGCCCGGGATCGAAGGGTAATAATCGATGAGAAATGCTAGGCGCTGGATGGCGCGGAAGCAAAGGGAGGGCCCGACGCTGCGCCGGAAGCGTCCCGACGGCACTGCCTTGTGGGATGTCGCAGCGTCAGGAGCGAAACCGAGACCTTGTGCCGCATCGCCCGAGCCGACCGAGAGCGCCGGCGAGACCGAGGACGAGCCTGCGAGGGATCCTTCGGCAAAATTTGTAAGGCCACCACTCCAGGGCGTCGCGACAAATCGAGACCGGGAGCGGCAGCCTCGTGGTAAGGTCCTCGGGAAAGGACGTCGAGCCGTAATCACGCGACGGCCAAGGTCACCGGACCGGACGGCGTTGCGATAGTCCCGCGAGGAGGCTTGCTGCCCCGGGCTCGTCGAACGTTTCGTTGTTTCGTATCATTATTAGGGGAAATCTCTCGCTGTCGCATCTCACACGCAGTCAAAAGAATGCGTTCGCGAATTCACGGTATAGCTGCATGGTCAGTGTCTCGCGGTCGAATCGTCGGTATCGCGAATTCGCACACGCTTCTGACCCTCGTACGTTAGTTTCTCGCGTCGTGACTGTTGTCAATTTGCGATTGCGTCGATTGCGTAATACGTTTATGTCTCGCGTTTAACTCTCGTAAATTTGGTCTTAGGGCGTTCGTATTATACTCTGATTCCCGCGTCGTTGTTGGTAGGAGTCTGTCTCGCGTTATCGTTGAAATATAGTCCTTCTCGCCTGTATACTCGAGGACTCATTCCCACGTCTTTTTGTCGAATTGTGAACTGCCGCCGATCGGCTCTAAGAATTCGCGTATTCCGTCACCTGGGCGAGTTATTGTAAGATCACATTCGAAAGTCGACGCCTTATGGGCGTCCCTCGTTAGTATGCTCATGTCCTGCTGCCGTTAAAGTATTCGCGTCATAATATTGTTCCCGTATTCGAGAGTGATTTCATGGGCACTCTCCCGCTGAAGAGTCGTTACTGTCTGCGCACCGCAAACGCAGAATTAGATTCTCGGGTCTGTCCGTGTGTACGTGTCGGGATTTCGTTATGTTTCTTGAAATATATAAATATCCTTGTATCTTTTATAAAGTGATACTTTGATTCTTTGCGACACGCTAGCCTCTACCCTCGTCCCTGATTGCGTATTCAACGACCACGCTGAGTTATCGAAATAATATTGTGTGGCACGAGAGTCGTGCCTGGCGCCCAATTTTAGACTATCTGGGGATTAGTATCGTGGCGATATCGTGTCAGAGAAATTACCTTAAATCTGGACAGACTTCCGCGGGGTCAGGCGGACCCGCGGAAGTTACTGTCGCAGAATTTTTGGCGCCCAACGTGGGGCCCCCGCCTTAAAGTTTCAAATAATTGCTCGGGAATTTTGTTTGTCGGCTTTGAGTATAATTTCGCGTAAATTCTTTTGATGTTTTCCGGCCTACGACCTTGAGAGACTTGTGTGCTCGGGACGGGAGAGCTAGCGTTCGCAAATAATATTTATTTGTAATTAATGTGTGCATGTTATCGTTAAGATTTTGAATATTCTGTGCATGTGTTCTTTATTTTGCTATTTTCTTGTGTGCCTTTCTCTTATTATGTGCCCCTGATTTTATTATGTTCCCCCTGATTTTCTTATGTGCCCCGAATGAAAGTGCGTGCTATAACGGACATATATTTACTCGCTCTCGCTAATTCTTTTTCTCGCGCTGTGCTTCCCGTTAAAAGAACGTCCCGCCCGACTGCGTAATCGCGCAGGGGAAGAGACCTTGGAATTTGGTGCCGTTTCGCGAGTAAATTTTTTTTTGGGCCTTTCTTTTCGCGATTAGACGTTTTGGGTTGTGAAAATCGGAAAACTCGCATCGGAGCGGGAGTGAGAATTTTTTTTTCTCTTTTTTTCTGTTTCTCTCTCTTTCTCTGCGCCTCCGTTCGGAAGTGAAATTTCTTTTTTTTTGTGTCTCTGTCGCGGTCAAACGTGGGTTTCGGGGATTTAAAGGGTCGCCTCGATTCGGCGTGGAAAAATTTTTTTTAATTATTGCGCTTCTCTATTTCTTTGTGACGGCTTGCTCGCTTTATCTTTTCGCACGCTTGAGAAATAGCGTTAAGGATAATTCAAGGGCGGACGAATCAAGTGCATGTGATGATTCGATCCGCGCGTTCACTTTCTATTTGCTCGACTTATTTTGGAGTTTGTTTGCTTGCGAAGGATGTTTCTCGGGTAATAAACATGTTTGGAGTTTGCTTGATTGTTTGCGGGACTTTTGAATTCGGGAGAGCGTTTTGATATTTCTAGCGCTTTAATTGACCTTTCTGTGCACGCGCGGCCTTGGTAAGACTAAGATTATTAGTCATAAATATTTGCGCGTTGACAACGGCTATCGGGTGGGAAAATTTGAAACGAATATAGTGAATAGTTACGAGCGATCGGTAGATCCCGGGCTTTCGTCGCCGCGGGAGTGAGATTGGTGATCGGGAGCGCGGGTTAGAATTTCGACGGTTGAATTTTGCTGCCGTGCCGGTGCCGCAAGTGAAAAGCGGAATGGGGGAGGAAAACCCGGACGCGTGGATTCATCAGCTGACGCTCGACGAGCTGAGGCAAAATCTCGAAAATCGCGGGCTAAGCGCGCAGGGCATACTTCCAGTATTGCGTAAACGGCTCTTAAAATACGAGGCCGAAGTGAGGGGGGCCGAACTGCTTTCCTCAGGGTCGAGCGCGGGCGAAGAGGATCCGGACCCCCCGATTGCCACAATGGCGATGCCGAAGGAGGCGATACACTCCTCGGGAGGGGGGAAAGGAGCCATACCGCGCCGGCAATTATCGGGAGTGCCGCTAAAAACTGCGTGGGAGGAAGACTGAATGCGGGAGGGAATTCCGGCAAGATACGCCGAATATCCCGCGTACTCGCGAGATCGGAGAGCAAATCCGCGCGCGTCCACCACCGAGGCGTATAATTTAATGCGCAAGTGGAATTTACACTTCTCGGGTAAGCGCGGCAGTGACGCGGAAGCCTTTTTGCTGCGTATAAAGGAGGCTCGCGCAATTGTTCCCATCGCCGACGCGGATCTCTTTAAATGTTTGCCGTTATTCTTATCGGAGGTCGTGTTGTACTGGATGCGATTGGAGGGAGGTTCGTGGCGCACGTGGGAGGAGTTCGAAGCCGCATGGAGAGCGCGATTCGGGGATCCCGATTACCAGTACGCGCTCCGCGATGAAGTGTTGCGAAGGACACAGGGCGAATACGAAACGGCCGCGGATTACCTTACATGTTTACGCGCATTATTGAGCCGCATGAGCCCGCCCTGGCCGCTACACGAACAACTTAGTCTCGCACACCGGAATATGTTACCGCGATTGCAAATCGCCATTAAGAGATATGATTTTACAGATTTTCGCTCGCTGGAAGATCTCGCGACGCGAGTCGAACGCAGTTATCTCGCGGATAAATCGTACCGACCACCGTTGTCGCCGGAACAGTCATTATTCCCGGACTTAGCTTATCACGCGCCGAAAAATAAGGCGAAATCGCCCGCGACAGTCGCGACGGTGGGAACACCGGGTACGGCGAAGAAAGAAAAGCGAAAAGCGAAATCGGGAGGGGCGCAAATCGCCGTTAATAATATGATCGCGACGGCCGCGCCGGAGTCAACACCCAGTACAGTAACCGCGGTAATATCGGCCGCGGGAAATCAAACGAAATGTTGGAATTGCGAGAAGCTCGGACATCGCGCGAGAGAGTGTACCGAGGCGCGCCGAGTGCATTGCTACCGCTGCGGAAGCGTGAGGTCACCGTGAAGACATGTTCGACGTGCTCGGGAAACGCGATCGGGAGTAGAGGGGGTCCCTACGGCTCCAAGGGAAGAAGAGGCCTCGTCCGCGGAAGACTGCGCTGTGTCATACGTGACATTCGAGAAGGGGGAATTGCCGTCCTTGTATTACTTCACGATCTTTATAAGCGGACGACCTCTTAAAGCATTAGTAGATTCGGATTCCAATCGAACACTTCGGGAGGGTAGGCATAAAACTAATTGGCGACTTACAATTGGCAACAAGAAAGGGCGGAAACGCCCGCATAAGAACGGCCAACGGTCAGATCGCACAGATCGCGGAGGAAATTGAATTAACGGTGACGCTAGAAAACCGAGATCGCGAAATTACCGTCGGATTACTACCGAATCTGGCTGTGTCGTGTATAGTAGGAATAGATTTTTTGACAAGATTTAAGATTACGTTGAATTTCGCGGAGACGAAATGGCATTTCGCGGACGTGCCGCATATACGGTACAACTTCCGGGAGGAGTCGGAATCTCGCGTTTGCTGTGGCCTATCGGATTTGACAGCCGAGCAGGAAAAATTATTAAAAATTTTTTTACAAACGCTGCCGAAGCCTCCCGATACTCCCGGCATAACTAGCCTTACGGAACATAAGATAGACGTGGGGGAGAACGCGCCAATAAGACAACGGTGTTATTTAGTTTCGCCGAAAGTACAAAGTGCCATACGGGAGGAGGTGGATAAAATGCTCGCGGCGGGAATAATAGAGCCATCACACAGTGAGTGGGCGAATCCCATAGTAATGGTCAAAAAGCCGAACGGCAAATATAGATTTTGCTTGGATTTTCGTAAAGTTAACAACGTTTCAAAGAAAGATGTATATCCACTTCCGAACATGACCGGCATTTTAGATAAACTACGTTCCGCGAAATATATTTCGACGTTAGATCTTAGTCAGGCATACTTTCAGATACCGCTGGAAAAGAAAAGCCGCGAAATTATCGCTTTCAGTGTGCCTGGGAAGGGACACTATCACTTCACGCGAATGCCGTACGGATTGACGGGGGCACCGGCCACGTTTCAAAGATTATTAGACAGACTGATCGGCCCGGAAATGGAACCATTCGCGTTCGCGTATTTGGACGATATAGTTATCGCTACGCCAACTTTCGACGAATATATGTTATGGTTAAAGAAAGTACTGAGTAAAATCACAGCGGCCGGGTTAACGATCAATCCCGAAAAGTGTGAATTCTGCCAATCGCAGGTACGGTACCTAGGCTTTATCGTACAGAAAGGAGGTCTCGCGGTAGATCCCGAAAAGACACGACCAGTTCTAGAGTATCCTGCTCCGCAAAACTTAAAACAACTGGGAGTGGTTCACTTAGACACCGTTCAAATAGACACGGTGCTGAAGGACACAGAGATATTAGACACGATATTTTGCGCACGGTTCAATTGGACACGAAAAAGATGCACACGAGAAGAAACGCACCGTGTATTTGCACACCGAAAGAAGGACACCGTGCATTTGCGCACGGAAAAGATGCACGCGAAAAGATGCGCACCGTGCATTTGCACAGCGAAAGAAGGACACCGTGCATTTGCGAACGGAAAAGATGCACACGAAAAGATGCGCACCGTGCATTTGCACACCGAAAGAAGGACACAGAGATGTGCCACGAGAACCAACGGGTTCGGCGACACCGGGGCACACGTAGGTACCGTGCCAGGTGACCCCCCTCAACCGGGGTGTCCATCCAGATCGCAAAGATCGCGACGTAGGGATCCGCCACGAGAACCAACGGGTTCTGCGATACCGGGGCACGCGTAGGGACCATGCCAGGCGACCCCCGTCAACCGCACGATTCGACACCGCACTTAATTTTCTTCTGTTTTTCATACAAAACTAAATCCACGCTGTTCATTTCCACGTTGTTGAATGTGGGGCTCTCTAGTTATGTTATAATTTTTACGCGGGGATGCAGGGGGAGGGCTTCGCCCTCCCCCTGCACCCCGCCCACGCGTTATTATTCAATCTCAGTACTTCCACATAGGTTTACAACTTAAATCTTGCGTTTTCCCTACGGCGGATCCCTACGTCGCGATCTTCGCGACCTGGACACCCCGGTTGACGGGGGTCGCCTGGTACGGTTCCTACGCGTGCCACGGTGCCGCCGAGCCCGTTGGTTCTCGTGGCGCAACTCTGTGTCGTGATCTTCGCGACCTGGACACCCCGGTTGACGGGGGTCACTTGGCACGGTCTCTACGTGTTCCCCGGTGCCGCTGAACCCGTTGGTTCTCGTGGCGGATCCCTACGTCGCGATCTTTGCAACCTGGACACCCCTGTTGACAGGGGTCACTTGGCACGGTATCTATGTGTGCCCCGGTGCCGCCGAACCCGTTGGTTCTCGTGGCGGATCCCTACGTCGCGATCTTTGCGACCTGGACACCCCGGTTGACGGGGGGTCACCTGGCACGGTCACCTACGTGTGCCCCGGTGACGCCGAACCGGTTGGTTCTCGTGGCACATCTCTGTGTCCTTCTTTCGGTGTGCAAATGCACGGTGCGCATCTTTTCGTGTGCATCTTTTCCGTGCGCAAATGCACGGTGTCCTTCTTTCGGTGTGCAAATGCACGGTGCGTTTCTTCTCGTGTGCATCTTTTCCGTGTCCAATTGAACTGTGCGCAAAATATCGTGTCTAATATCTCTGTGTCCTTCAGCACCGTGTCTATTTGAACGGTGTCCAAATGAATGCCACTCAAAACAACTGCGTCGATTTTTGGGCATGTCATCGTGGTACTGCAGATTTATTCCGCAGTTCGCGACGCTTAGTGAGCCGTTGACACGCCTTTTGAAGAAAGGCAAGCGCTGGGGGTGGAGGGATGAGCAGGATCGCGCCTTTGAGCAGATCCGCGCGCATCTGACATCGGCTCCCACGCTAATCTGTCCGGATTTTGAAAAACCGTTCACGCTACAGACGGACGCAAGCTCGGTTGGATTAGGAGCGGTACTTGTACAGGAGGTCGAGGGGAGCGAACGCGTACGCGAGTCGTGCCCTGTCGGACCCAGAGACAAGATACTCGGTTACCGAACAAGAGTGCTTGGCGGTCGTTTGGGCCATTCAGAAATTTCGACCTTATCTGGAGGGATATAAATTCACTGTCGTGACCGATCACAGCAGCTTACGTTGGCTGCACAACTTAAAGAATCCGACGGGCAGATTAGCGAGATGTGCTCTAGAACTCCTCGAATACGATTACGAGATAGTGCACAGAAAGGGCGCGTTACACCATGTGCCGGATGCACTCTCGCGAATGTTTGAGAGCGAAATGGAGAGCGAGACAGAAGCGGTAACGAACGTGGCGGAAATCGTCGAGAACGATCTAGATACGAACGATGCGTGGTACCGGAAAAGAGTAGCGGAAGTGGTAAAAACGCCGAAAAGATACGCACACTGGCGGTGGGTTGATGAGCAATTGTACTTCTTGCGTCCGAAACCGGTCATTTCTGAGATCGTAGAAGATCTCGATCGATGGAAATTGGTATTACCGCGCGAGAAACGGATTGAAGGGAGGCGCACGAAATGCCGACAGCGGGACATTTAGGAGTAAAAAAGACGTACCAGCGTCTCGCGGTGCGTTATTACTGGCCGAATTTATTCCGTGACGTCGCGAGATACATCAGAGTCTGTGAAGTGTGTCAGCGCACAAAAGTAGAGCAACATAGTCCCGCAGGATTAATGGGCAGGCGAATAATCGAGGGACCGTGGACGGCCGTAGCTGCCGATATCGTCGGACCGTTACCGCGAAGCAAGACAGGCTTTCAGTATATTTTGGTGATACAAGACCTATTTACTAAATGGGTCGAGTGTAAAGCCCTGCGAGCCGCGACGGGTCCAAAAATAAAAAAAGCCCTCGAAGAACTAATCATCTCGCGATGGGGTACGCCAAAAGTACTCTTGACCGATAACGGAACCGAGTTTATCAATAAAGTCATGAAGGATTTCGCGACAGCGAATAAAATTGAGCACACTACCGTACCGCCGTATCACCCGCAGGCTAATCCCGTAGAGCGGGTAAATAGAATATTGAAAACCATGATTGTCGCGTTTATCGAGAAAGATCATCGTGAATGGGATGTTCATCTGTCAAGCTTTCGTTTCGCATATAATACCGCACATCACTCCTCGTTGGGGACATCCCCCGCGTTCCTAAATATGGGCCGAGAATTGACACCTCCGAATGTGTTGAGCGAGCGGCAGCGCGGGGAAGTAGAGATCGAAAATCGCGAGCCAGAGGAATGGTCGGAGAGAATGAGAGAGATGAACGTCGTGCGGGAGTGGGTGCACGAGAATTTAGATTTGGCGAACCAACGACAGGCGCGACAGTATAACCTGCGCCATCGACCGAGGAAATTCAAGGTGGGAGACCTGGTATGGAAGCGCCAACACGTATTATCGTCGGCTGCGCAAAATGTCGCGGCAAAATTGGCACGTAAGTTCCAGGGTCCCCTGCGCATTTCGCGAGTGATATCGCTCCTGACCTACGAGGTCGAACGCCCTGATGGAACTCCCGGAGATAAAGTCCATATTCAGGACCTTAAGCCGCATTATTCCCCGTAGTTGGAGCCCTGTACCGCTGAAGAGAGATGGCAGAACGGAGAATCTGGGACATATGGCTCTGCCGCAGACACGAGCGTGTGCGCAGGGTGGTGGAGAGGGAGGATCCCGCCTTTTGGAGGGATTTAGCGGAGTCGGTAGAGGAGATGCTGAGGGAGCAGGGGCCCGGGGGAGGGCCGGTAGCGGAGCGGCGGGGGACAAACAGTGTGGTCACACAGACCGACACCCGCATTCTGATGGGACCGGCGTTATATGGGTGCGGCAGGTCCACAGCGAGAGAGGAGCCCCCGACAACGGAGGGGCCCGCAGTGGACGAAGAGGAACCCGAGGCGCCCGAAGCCGCGCCCCACGCCGATATGGAGCCACAGCTGTCGGAGGAGGCGCCGGACGCCGAAGCGGAGAGGCCACCGGCCGAGGAAGCGCCGGGCGCGGACCAGGGGCCACCATCCAGTGATGCCGTTCGGCAGACGCGGCAGCACACCAGCAGCGGTGGTGGGGGATGGCTGGCAGCGTCCACACCGAACTCCGAAGCGACGTATGCTCTCGGCGCTCGGCAACGCTCGGCTAGCTTCGGGCAGACGAGAATAGCTATATGTTCTCTCTCTGTCTCTCGCACTACTGTTCGTCAAGCTGGCAAAACGCCGCTGGCGGACTTTTCGCTGCTGGGTCGAAAGCAACACGCCGCTAGGCTGAAAGCAATACGCCGCTAGCGGAAACTTTAATGCTGGCCAGAAAACCTCTTAGATTTAGTAACTTACTTTTTGACAAAACTTCTGTGGGTGATTAGAACATGAGTAGAATTATTATAAGCTAGTCAAAACTTCTGTCTCATTCATAGTTTATGAGATACTTTATGCTTTATGTCAAAATATACCAGAATAAAGTGTAAAATATCTCGTAAACTATTGATTTTTCGACAATTTTACCTTGCAACTTTTATATGCAGAATAATCAAAGAGATCATATATAAAAAAAATCATATAGTTCTATAAAAATGACCTTAAAATTATGATTAACTATGTGATTTTTTTACATAATATGAATTCTCTGCATATAAAAGTGATAAGGTAGAATTGTTGAAAAATCAATAGTTTACGAGATATTTTACACTTTATTCTGGCATATTTTGACATAAAACGTAAAGTATCTCATAAATGAATGGAACAGAGGTTTTGATTAACTAATGATGATCCTTACCCATGTCTTTATCACCCACAGAAGTTTCGTCAAAAAGTGGGTTACTAAACCTAAGAAGTCCCCTTGTGAGACAAAAACAACACGCCACTGGAGCGAAAGTAACACGCGGCTGGGGCGAAAGCAACACGCCGCTTTGATATAGTTCATGCTATACAGCTTCTTTTTTTACTTTTTATATGTAGCCACGTTGTAAAAAATGTAAAAGATAAAAATTGAGAGCAGATTATATTACACTGTACTCTACATTTGGAAAAAATATTTATATTATTTAATATTTATATTTAATATTTATATTAAAACTATTCTGCACTTATTACTTAATTAAATAACATAAAAAAAATTCAAGGAGACAACTTAAAGGTAATAAAAAAGAAAAACTCGTATTTGTCATTAATTACAAGTAAATTTAATAATAATAATTGTGATAAATATTAAATCCTCCCCTTTCTCCCCCCCTTTTCCCTCCTCCCCTTCTTCCTCCTCCTCTTCTCCCTCCTCCCCTTTTCTCTACCCCCCTTTTCCCTCTATAATTATAGCGGGTAAGTCCTGCCCGCTGATTATACCAGCGGGCACGCGACCGTCCCCCACTGACTCGTCCTCGGAGATCAGCTGAAAAAAAATTTACAAATAAATAATGTATAAACAGAATACTCAAAAACACGCGCGCGCGCGCGCGTGTGTGTGTGTGTGTGTGTGCGTGCGTGTGTGCGTGTGCGTGTGTGTGTGTGTGAGAGAGAGAGAGAGAGAGAGAGAGAGAGAGAGAGAGAGAGAGAGAGAGAGAGAGAGAGAGAGAGAGAGAGATACCTTTTTGTTGCTGCTGCTGCGGCAAGAGATCATCCGTCTCCATCTGCTCTTGCTGCGGCTGCTTTTGCTGCTGCTGCTCCTGCTGCTGCTCTTGCTGCTGCTGCGGCTGCTCTTGCTGCTGCTGCAACTGGAGCTCTTTCTGCAGCTTCTCAACTTGTCTATTGAGATGTTGCAGTTGCTCAGTTTTTTTCTTCTGCAACTGCAACATCTCTTCAAGCCTTTTTTTATTTTCCATTCTATAAAACACATAAATGACATGTAAAATAAAGAAATTGTAAAATAATTATTAGTAAAAATTAATAGAGATATTAATATTAATTAAGATTGATCTATATAAATTATAATACTTTAATTGTAAACGATTACAGTCGTGAAACTTGATCTATCATTATGTATCATAATATCTACTTAACATAATGTCTATCGTAAATCCTTAAAGGTGCTTTTTCACGTACAGCTACAAAAGCTTTTTTTTTTATTATAAGGAAAAGAAGAAAAATGATTCAAAGCATTTTTAGCGTCAAACTATGCGTATCCACGATCAAGGTAGCATTGTATCCGTGTATCCACGATCCACGGTAGCATTGTCATCCGTGCATCCGCATTTCACATAGCGTTTGAGTAGTAATATTTTGTAGTTGAACTAGTTCAAACTACAAAATTGTAGCCGCTGAATTACAAATTTGTCACTTTAATCGCTTGTTTTAACAGCATGTGAAATTGCACCTTTATTCGCACCGGAATACACGATCGGTCTCGCAGCGCATGAACTTGGCGTGAGACACGACCGTATCTCCTGATGATCGTAATGCTCATTGTAAAGAATTAATAGAAAAATAATATAACTTACATAGATCAACCTTTATTGATATAAATTATATATAAATAACGATATTATTTCAAACTAACCTGATATCTTGTCCACGGACGTGCACGTTCACGAGTACGGCGTAGACTGTATCAAAACAATGCGTACTATATCGCGCGAGCCGCGAGCGTCGTTTTTCATTTGTTTATGTCGAGACGCGCTGCCAATCTTTTTGTTCGCGAACGCCGTTGGATACACTTCAGGTTATCCGATTATCAGGTTATTCCGATCAAGATTATACAAATTCAGGTGAACTATCACATACACATATCATATCACACATTACATATTTTCTGTCTTATAGTCTGCCCTAATATAATTATTTTAATATTATTATTTCTCAAATATTTTCATATATTATATATTCAATATGCAAACGAGTAAATGTAAAAAGCGAAGTTTTTCAGAAGCATGGCTTAATGATAGTAGATATAAATCTTGGATACATAAAGTATCATCCGATAGTAGTCTTTATTATTGTAGTACATGCGAAAAAAAATTTTCATGTAATACAGTACATGTCTCAAAACATGTCAAATCTGCGTATCACAACAATAAAGAAAAATCATTGTTATGTAATAATGATAATAATTTAGTAAAGAAAAGAAAGAAAGAAACGACATTTCAACACCGATGGTTAGATAATGAGCAATTTAAATGTTGGTTACGCGAAGTGCCACATGTTCCAAATTCATTTTCTTGCTCAATTTGCGATAAATCTATTGTTGGTGGTTTATCGCAAATCTATCGTCACGCAGAATCTACAAGCCATATAACAAAATATAAAATTTTTATTGAAACAAAGAAATGTAATGAAGATTTGAATGAAGAAACTAATGAATTTCTGTCATTTGATGACCGTAAAAACTCAATGGAAATTAGATATGCTGCTTTAATCGCAGAAGCAAATATTTCTATTCAAATGGCAGAAAAGTTTCTTAAATTTTTTTCAACATGCATCGAATGATGGTGAGGTATTGAGAAGCATAAAAATGGCACGAACAAAATGTACAAATATAATGACGGATGTTTTGTGCCCAGTAGAAACAGAACGTGTCGTTAACAAGATTCAGAACACAAAATTTACAGTATTTATTGACGAAACATCCGATATTTGCAACGATAAATGGATGACTTTTGTTGTTCGTTATGTTGATACAGAGACATTAGATATTCGTTCTCAATTAGTTAAGCTAATAAGTATTGACGCCAAAGATTCTAGTGCAGAAAAGTTATTTCATGCTTTTAAATGTGAAATGTGGAAGTTACAGATTCCATTTTCAAATATTGTTGCCTTGTCATGCGACAATGCGTCTGTCATGATAGGGAAACATGTATCATTTAAAAGAAAATTAGAACAAATATGTCCACATTTATTAACTTTTGGATGCCCCTGCCATTCGGCAGCGTTAGCAGCTCATGCTGCATGTGAAAAAATACCTTCAATTTGCGAAGAATTTTTAAAAAAAATTTCTAATTTTATTAATAGTAGTCCGAAACGTTCGGCTATTTATACTGAATTTTCTGAATGTTTTCAAGAAAAAAAACTAAAAATATTAAAATTATGTGATACACGCTGGCTTTCTCATTATTTGTGTGTAGAAAGACTTTTAGAATCTTGGGATACAATTAAACATTTTCTTACTGAAACAGTTGTAAGTGAAAAATCGAAATCTGGAGAATATCTATTGTCTTTGATGGGCAATGTAGAAATGAAAGCATATTTTCTTTTTTTAAAATATATTTTAAATTTATTTAACGCATTTAATGCTTTTTTCAAGCATTAGAAACGAGAATTCATCTATTGCAATTAAAATCTCTAAATTTTCTTTTCGAAGTCTGTCGAAATTTTTTAAAAAAAGAGCATCTGAGACCTTTCTCTATAAATATAATATTCTCTCTAAAAGAAAATAAAAAAAATCTTAATGAAATTACTTTAGGATCAGATTGTGATGAATATCTTAACGAATTAATGATGCAGAGGCATACAGGCATTGTTACAACAGTTCGAGAGAACTGTTTAACATTTTACGTTACTGCCGCAGAGGAAATTCGTAAAAGATTACCAGTAGATAATATATTTTTATCAAAGTTACAAGTTTTTAGACCTTATACAACTTTGTTTAATATTGATAGAGAAACGTTATTCAATGATGTTTCTTTAGTAGCTAAAACTATTGGTGATATTGATGAAGATGCCTTAAAAAAAGAATGGTTTGCATTACCATCAGATTTTACAATGGAGGAGAAACAAAACCTCTCTAAATTAAATTTCGACAACATGTGGAAAGAAATTTTGCAATATCGATACCCCAATAATACTGTTAGATATCCAAGTCTAACAAATGTTCTGAATGCTGTTCGAGCACTCCCAAATTCCAATGCCGATCCAGAGAGAGTGTTTTTCCTCTTAAGTGATGTAAAAACAAAAAAAAGGAATAAACTCTCGCCAGTCACTGTTAATGCAATTAGTGTTGTTAAATCGGCATTCAAAGCGAGAGGAGAAACAGCCATAAATATGAAAATTGAAGAAAAACATTTGTCTCTTCTATCAACGAAGAAAGAACATACTATTAAAAAACGTCATAGTGCTTTAAGATTATATGCTGCGGATGATATAGCTGGACCCTCGTTTGCATAATGAAAATGTAAAATATTTGATTTTCAGAATATTAATAAATAATATATTTGTAAAAATTAAGTTTAAAAAAAATCTTGTCTATAAAAGACATCACGATCGAAAAAATTGACCGTGTAAAAAAATCTTGTCTGCCAATGACATCACGCTTATAAAGTTAAGCGTGTGAAAAATCTTGTCTGCCAACGACATCACGCTTATAAAGTTAAGCGTGTAAAAAATCTTGTCTATAAATGACATCACGCTTATAAAGTTAAGCGTGTAAAAAATCTTGTCTGCAAATGACATCACGCTTATAAAGTTAAGCGTGTAAAAAAATCTTGTCTGTAAATGACATCACGCTTATAAACTTAAGCGTGTAAAAAATATTGTCTGCAAATGACATCACGCTTATAAAATTAACCGTGTAAAAAGTTTGTAAAAGAATCAGAAAAAAAGAGTAGTACACGCACGCACGCACGCACGCACGCACGCACGCACGCACGCACGCACGCACGCACGCACGCACGCACGCACGCACGCACGCACGCACGCACGCACGCACGCACGCACGCACGCACGCACGCACGCACGCACGCACGCACGCACGCACGCACGCACGCACGCACGCACGCACGCACGCGCGCACGCACGCACGCACGCACGCACGCACGCACGCACGCACGCACGCACGCACGCACGCACGCACGCACGCACGCACGCACGCACGCACGCACGCACGCACACACACACACACTGAAGAAAATGTAAAAAATTGTTTCTTAACAATTTTTTACATTTTCTTCCTGACGGAAGAGACCACCACCTTCTCGCGGTTTCCGTTGAGCAACAATATGTATGTATGCAAACATAAATTAAATAAGTGCAAAAAGAATAGTCTATAAACTGTAATTTTTTCAATTTACATTTAATCATTATTATACTAAAAACTTTTTCAATATAAGAAATTTTCTAACTAAAAAAACATACATATTGGCCAAGAGTGGATTTTTATATATTATTATTTATTACATTTATATTCATATATTATTATTAATTATATTTATACTAAATTTAGAATAATTTAATATAAATATTTTTCATAAATATTTTCATCTTTGTGTTGCTTTCGCCTTAGCATTAAGTCCGCCAGCGGCGTGTTGCTTTCGGCCTAGCGGCGTGTTGCTTTCGGCCTAGCGGCGTGTTGCTTTCGACCCAGCAGCGAAAAGTCCGCCAGCGGCGTTTTGCCAGCTTGACGAACAGTAGTGCGAGAGACAGAGAGAGAACATATATATTTATTCTCGTCTGCCCGAAGCTAGCCGAGCGTTGCCGAGAGCATACGTCGCTTCGGAGTTCGGTGTGGACGCTGCCAGCCATCCCCCACCACCGCTGCTGGTGTGCTGCCGCGTCTGCCGAACGGCATCACTGCCACCATCCCTGATGTCGCTCGTGGTGACGCGACCGAGGGAGGAGGTCAGGGCACCGCCGCCAAGGAAGCGAGCGGGGTGCTGGAATTGCGGAGCCAGTCACCGTTACGCTGACTGCCCCGCACCCCGCCGGCGCCCCTTCTGTTACGGGTGCGGGGCCGTGGGGACAACCCGGGCGGGCTGCGGCCGGTGCGGACCCCGGTACTTGCTGGAGGGCCCCCACCCTGGATGCCGCGGACCATGGGACAGAAGCAGACCGGCGCCGTCTGGAGCCGAGCCCTCATGGCCCGAGGAGGCAAGGGGACCCGAGACACCCGAGGATACCGACAGCGAGGGAACATTCCCGGAGTTCCCGGAAATAGTATAGAATAGTACTCAAGGCAACCGTGCCTAACTCCGGGACGTCGAACCGTTGGACGTATCCGTCTGGTTCTTTTCCTTTTTTTGTTTTTTTGTTTTTTTTTTGTTTGTTTGGTTATCTCTTTTTTTTATTTCCTTTTTTTGGGTGGGTTTTTTTTCTGTTTTTTTCTTCTTTCGTTTTTGTCGGTTTTTTTTTGTATTGGAGGCAAGTCCTGGTTTTTTTGTGTTTTTTTTCTTTTCTTCTGTTTTTCTTTACTTAGCGATAGTTTGGCTTTATATTTTCTTTTGCGTGTAATGTAGCACCTAGAGTATTATCACTGCCAGTTGTATAGGTGAAATAAAGAGACGTCGGTGCGACGGTAAAGATTATGGTGAGTGTCTGGACTTCCTTTCCTTTCCCTGGGGCGCTGGTTTTCGAGTACTGACGGAAGGATTCGAGGCCGAGGAAAAGTGGTCCGGGGACCGCGATGACGGGGTCGAAGCGAGTTTCCGAGTGATGAGAGGGGCCGTTCGAGTCCGGGGGAGAGTAGGCCATGGACTGCGATAGCGTCGCCGATGCGGGCGGACTGGCCCGATCGGAGCGCGGAAGTGGTGATCACGGGCGATGTGGCAACTAGGACCAGTTCGGTCCTCCCCTGGGAGGGGAGAGTTGTGACGTGACAGGGTCCGTCACAAAGGCTCGCCTGACCGAACGGGGTCCGAAAAGGGATCGGAGTCGCTTCCGCGGGGCGGGAGCGCGGCGACTCCCTTTGTTTGGCATGATTTGGTCGCGTTGCGGCGCGTAATTCGCACGTCTCGTATTTGTGGTTTCGCTTGCGGAATTAATTTCAGTATACTCATGATGTTTCGATTCGGCAGGAAAATTAAATACGACTGGAGTGGTGGTTCGCGCAACTGTGATAAACGTATTATAATGGAGAGGACGAGTGGAGGAGCAGCGGAGTCGGCGGAACAAGGGCAAAGGCGAAGGAAAGGCAGAAAAGAGGAGGCGAGCGAGAGCCAGAGCGGAGACATACGGGACGAGGCGTAGGGCGAGAGCCTCTCCCTGAGCGACTGGCGAGCATCGAGGATCCCGAGACACGGGCGAGTGGAGGATCGCCGGCCGGAGGATGCTTCGGTGGGACCCCACTGCTAAAGAGCAAGCCGCCGACGAGACGAGGAGGCGATGGAGAGGCGTGCCCTGGCCCGGCCAGCCGGGGAGCTCGCGCAAGGAAACGCGCCTAATAAGCGGCAAACAGGACACACAGGCGTATGGACGAGTCAACGAACCTTACGGATAACTGTTATCGACCGTCACGATCGACCGCCCTTATCGACTGCCCGGGATCGAAGGGTAATAATCGATGAGAAATGCTAGGCTCTGGATGGCGCGGAAGCAAAGGGAGGGCCCGACGCTGCGCCGGAAGCGTCCCGACGGCACTGCCTTGTGGGATGTCGCAGCGTCAGGAGCAAAACCGAGACCTTGTGCCGCATCGCCCGAGCCGACCGAGAGCGCCGCTGAGACCGAGGACGAGCCTGCGAGGGATCCTTCGGCAAAGTTTGTAAGGCCACCACTCCAGGGCGTCGCGACAAATCGAGACCGGGAGCGGCAGCCTCGTGGTAAGGTCCTCGGGAAAGGACGTCGAGCCGTAATCACGCGACGGCCAAGGTCACCGGACCGGACGGCGTTGCGATAGTCCCGCGAGGAGGCTTGCTGCTCCGGGCTCGTCGAACGTTTCGTTGTTTCGTATCATTATTAGGGGAAATCTCTCGCTGTCGCATCTCACACGCAGTCAAAAGAATGCGTTCGCGAATTCGCGGTATAGCTGCATGGTCAGTGTCTCGCGGTCGAATCGTCGGTATCGCGAATTCGCACACGCTTCCGACCCTCGTACGTTAGTTTCTCGCGTCGTGACTGTTGTCAATTTGCGATTGCGTCGATTGCGTAATACGTTTATGTCTCGCGTTTAACTCTCGTAAATTTGGTCTTAGGGCGTTCATATTGTACTCTGATTTCCGCGTCGTTGTTGGTAGGAGTCCGTCTAGCGTTATCGTTGAAATATAGTCCTCGCCTGTACACTCGAGGACTCATTCCCGCGTCTTATTGTCGAATTGTGAGCTGCCGCCGATCGGCTCTAAGAATTCGCGTATTCCGTCACCTGGGCGAGTTATTGTAAGATCACATTCGAAAGTCGACGCCTTATGGGCGTCCCTCGTTAGTATGCTCATGTCCTGCTGCCGTTAAAGTATTCGCGTCATAATATTGTTCCCGTATTCGAGAGTGATTTCATGGGCACTCTCCCGCTGAAGAGTCGTTACTGTCTGCGCACCGCAAACGCAGAATTAGATTCTCGGGTCTGTCCGTGTGTACGTGTCGGGATTTCGTTATGTTTCTTGAAATATATAAATATCCTTGTATCTTTTATAAAGTGATACTTTGATTCTTTGCGACACGCTAGTCTCTACCCTCGTCCCTGATTGCGTATTCAGCGACCACGCTGAGTTATCGAAATAATATTGTGTGGCACGAGAGTCGTGCCTGGCGCCCAATTTTAGATTATCTGGGGATTAGTATCGTGGCGGTATCGTGTCAGAGAAATTACCTTAAATCTGGTCAGACTTCCGCGGGGTCAGGCGGACCCGCGGAAATTACTGTCGCAATCTATATTTTTGGTGTACTGATTTATAGAACGTCTATAAATCATTACACCATATAGCACATAGACGACTAAAAGATGACTAAAGAAATAACCAAAAAGATATCTTTTCATCATCTTTTAGTTTTATGTGTTCTATAAGTATTGTCTTTCATTCCTAAATGAGAATTATTATAAATAACATAGATAGAAGAAGGGAGAAAGATAAAGAGAGAGTTGAAGCAAAATAAGTTTGATTCGCATATCATTTTTTATATAAATTATTACAAAATATTCATAAGGAATCATATAAATGGTTTCTAACTTATTCTGTAAAATCGAAAGAATCATTTGTTAAAATCATATATAATAATGATTCTTTGTTGGGTATTTAATATATTTAATGATGGATTTTATCCATTTATTACGCTATTGGAGCGCTACGCTATTGCTGACATTGTAACGAAACGTTACTAGGGAACCGCGTCGTCGCACCCCACCTCGCGCAGTTTCCCCCGCCACGTCTGTAACCCCGCACCACCGACCGACCGATATAAATAGGGCCCGCGAGCCGTAGAGAGACAGATCTTCCCGGATCGACGAGCTGAGTCGATCTGCCACCCCAAGACGCGCTGAGTCTTGACTCCTGGTGAAAGTGCGAGCTGAGCACGACCACCGAACCTCTCGACGCGAGTTGAGCGTCTCCTGCACAGACCGATCCTAACACACGCACCGCGAGCTGAGCGGTTTCCCACCCGGGCCGTCTGCGAGATGAGCAACGGCGCCGGCATCCTCTAGGGCCACAAATTGAGAGGCTCACACCGCCGCCGCTGCGAGCACGTGCTGAGTGCTCCCGTCCGTTGACAGCTCCCGTCCGGCACAGCTGATCGCGACGCGCCGATCCGCGCTACCCAACGCCGCCGGCCCATGGCACCGGCCCCGCGCTACGAACCTTAAGCCGCGACTCGCCCGCGACACCGCCGCGCCCGATTGGTGCTCCGCCGTCACCGTGCAATCGCGTCTTGCGACGACCGCAATCATAGAATTAAGCCGAAATAGAGATAAGTAACACTGTACATATTTATCCACACACCTTAGATGTAAGAATAAACTATATTTACTATATATATTAAATTCACACGGCTTCTCATTCGTTAAGCACCCGCCGCCCGGACCTTGGATTCCCGCGAGCTATCCGTCACAAACAAATAAATCCAACGTCACAACATTAATCAACAGGTAGCGTATGACAGGTAGTCGACTCCTTCTCGAAATCAAAATTAAGCAACCAACAGTATAAATATGTTCTAAAATATGCGATGCAATAGCTTCAATAAATCTGTATCCTTTGACAATCTCTATTTAATTTAACTTTTAAACACATTTGAAATACTTGTCTTCGCATTTTATTCCGCTTTATAAAAATGGCATCAATATCAAACTGCGAATTATTCAATCTTTTGAGGGATCATGGAAAAAATCTTAAAGAAATTATTAGAAATGATTTTAACAAATGAATCTTTTAATTTCTCGAAAAAAGCTAGAAATCATTTATATGATCCCCTATGAATA
Organism: Tetramorium bicarinatum; assembly: GCA_928718305.1. Classification (NCBI taxonomy): domain Eukaryota; kingdom Metazoa; phylum Arthropoda; class Insecta; order Hymenoptera; family Formicidae; genus Tetramorium; species Tetramorium bicarinatum. The sequence goes on from OV788321.1 coordinate 10,902,168, forward strand.
TTTTGTAAACATTTATATAACAAATGGTGTGGTGCAAATCGGACTTATTTTTTATATTATTATGAAAATTTTATTTAAAAAAACGAAAAATGGATAAATAAAAAATTTAATATTTCAATGGAAGTTTTACAAAGTTTGATAGAGGTAGGTTTACCGAAATTAGTAAAAACAAAACCTTTTTCTCAATTGTCTCATAAACAAAAGAAAAGACGAACAGAAACATTAAGAACGAATAATAATGTAGATAAATTGGCTTTTGCTATAAAAATGAATATACAACAATCAGAAAATAAAGATATTTCAAAGATTCTATCATATCTAATGAACAATCATAGAGCAGCGTCAAAAGTATGGGCTTTTTACGAAGGTGAAAACCAATTTATTAAGAAAACATACTCTAGAGAAAAGGCTTTAGCATTAATGATATCGTTGAATTTATCAAAGTCGAAATATATACAGCTACGGATGTCATTAATGGAACATGGTGTAGATCCTTATCCATGTTACTATCAAATACAATTAGCTAAAAGAGATTGTTATCCGCCCAATGAAATGATGACATTTACAGAAACATACGCAGAAATCGAATTACAAGCACTACTGGATCTTACTATTCAAAGATTGTGGAAAGTTTTAAAGTTTGAGACTAACAATAAATTACGAAATTTGAAATTGATCTCTAAAGAGGGCTTTGATGAAGTTAGTGGGCAATCCTTTTACAAACAGGGATTCACCAATAATATTGTTGATGTAGACAAACCGAGAGATGAATCAATTTTTGCAATTAGCCTTGTTCCCTTGAAATTGTTTAGTAGCGATAAAATTGTAGGATGTCGGGTTGAGTTCAACAAAGTCACATTAGATTAATTCAAAGGAAAGGAAATACTTTCTTTATTTCATCAAATGCAAAATGTTATCGCCGCGAGATTGAGAACTAGCGCGCCGAAACGTTCTCTATGCTCTTCCGCGAAGCTCTGCCCTTTCTAGCTCGAGCATGATCCCTATATTTCCCCGGAAATGTGACGTGGTCCAATCGGCTGATGCCACTTGCAAACGCTCGTATTAATCACGTGCTCGCGAGAAGAAAACAGGTAGAATAAATAATTACTCGAACGCTCGAGGAAACAATACCGATGAAGTAAATACGGAGCCCGGAAGAGAGAACTTTTCCTACAAAATTGTATGGGAAAATTCGCAACCTTCTTTAACAATACTTTGTAGAAGTAAAATTCGAATTTATTAAAGAAAGTGATGAAGTTATTAAACGCGAGAAAGAGAACATTGAAAAAAAATAAACAATCTGTCTTCACGCAACACATTTAAAGGATGAAATTATCGTGAAACACGAATTGCTGTTGACGATGATCGATGGTAAAGCTTGTTAATCGCAGAATCAGCATCAATGAATTGTTATATATGCGGAGCAACTCCAAACCAGATGAATTCTTTGGATAGTGCTCAACAGCGAACAATAAACATAAATAATTTGAAATTCGGTATGTCCAGTCTTCATGGATGGATCAGATGTGTGGAATTTTTATTTCATATTTCATACAATCTTGAAATACAGAAATGGTCTGTAAGAGATCCACAGCAGAAAAAATTGAAATTAGAAAGAAAAAAACATATACAAAAACAATTTAGACAAAAACTCGGATTATTGATAGATGTAGTGAAACAGGATGTTGGAACAAGTAACGATGGGAATACAGCTAGAAGGTTCTTCAAAAAACCCTCAGTAACTGCAGAAATCACTGGACTGGATGAGATAATCATAAAAAAATTTTCAATTTTATTTATAGGCTATTGCATCTGGTGAAAAAATCGATCCTGAAAAATTTAATAGTTTTGCAAAAAATTTAGCAAAATTTGTTATCGAAAAATACGGTTGGTATTATATGCCAGCAAATGTACATAAAATTTTATTTCATGGTGCCAGTATTATAAAAAATTTTCTTCTTCCTATAGGACCATCTGAAGAAGTTATAGAAGCAAGACATAAAGAATTTCGACGATTTCGATTAAATAATACAAGGAAAAAGAGCAGAAGATGTACAAATGAAGATATATTTTTTTATTAATCTCATTCGATCTGTACATATCGAGTCTAAGATATTCAAATCAAAGTATACCGAAAAAAATGTTTTTGGAGACTTCTGAATTGTTCAGAGAACAACTAAGTAAAGAAAAAAAATTATGAAACTCTGGATAACATCAATATGAGTACGGATAATGAACAATCAGACGAGTCTATCTAAAGTTTTCAGATTTTTATATTTTCTTATTTTACGCTAAAATTCATCGTAGGGATAAACGAGGGCACCCTCTTTAAAAAAAACTTGCCTAGAATTAATTCCTCCAAATCTTAATTTAAATATTTATTTGATTTACTTTGAATTGTTTTTTTTTCAGCGAGTACTATGCTTTGGTTAAATTTAAGTTTATCGTAGGGGTAGACGAGGGTACCCCCTTTGAAAAGAACTTGCCTAAGGTTGATTAATTCCCCACCTTCACGCGGTATCAACTGTTATCACTGAGAGAGAATAAAATTTCGAAAAAAAACAATTATTTTAAATTTTTTTAGTGTGAAAATAAAGTTTGGAAATTCAAATTTTCAAAAAATATCAATTCAGTATTCTTTATTCACACTCAACTTATGTTTTAAAATGCATGAAAGATATAAATGTTAGACTATTATCATGAGAAAAATGTCATGTCCACTAATTTAGACGTTTCGATCTACTGTGCAGCGGGTCTAACTCCGAGTCGGAGTTTGACATTATAAATGTCCTCTTTTCAATCCTGTTTTTACGAGCTTTTGCCGGTGCAGCAACCTTGGCTGCGTTGCGGTCTGCCTCCTCTCGGGCCTCTCACTCCGACTCTTCAAGGAGAGCCTGAAGCTGAAGCTCCTTCCGAGCTTTACTCACCCCGACGTATTTCCCCTCGTTTTCTAGGTACTTGGGGGGGGGGGTGACCTCTCCTGTCCTTCTTCCTCTTTTTGGGATTGGACTGCAGGTCCGAGTCAGACTCCTTGATCGTTTCGCTACTCGACGTCGCCTTGCCGTAGTAAGACACTGCTGTAGCTATCGAGGACACCGGTGACGGCGCCCTGAATCCCTCTCTGGAAGGGATCGGCTGTCCCATTCCTCTTTCAAGTGTGCGGCAGGCAGGGCCTGGCCTTTTCCTGGCCACACTGTTCGCCGCGGCATCGGCATACGAGCCGTTCTCTGCGGTCGCCAGCACCACGCTCACCTCCTCTACCGAGAAGACCCTTGGTCCGGTGGACCCACTTTCCCTTGAGGTCGACGGCGTTGGCACGTGGCCAACTGTACCGCTTCCCTTCATCGCAGAAGCCACTTCCCTGACCGAGCCTGCGGTGCACTCGGCCAGTAGCCCATAGTACGATGACGGGAGGTGGTCTGGGATGATAGCCCCTTCTCGCCGGGACCTGAGGTTCCGAAGCCCCTGGTAAGGTTACATTTATGTTTGTAGACATATTCATATTTTATTGAAGTTTGGTTTTATTTCGGGGTAACCTTCCCCTAGGCCGGTTGGCTGCCACACTTTCCGAGCTCGGTCTGCCCATAGCACCGCCGGCCGTCGGACCAGGAATAAGTCCTGGCGGTTCCGAACGGCCCCACTTGGCCCCGACCCCGAAGTACGTCCGAGCGGCCCGGACGGGCGTCCATCCCTATCGTACCACCCAGCCGTACAGGGACGATACTCCCCTCCAGACATGGGGGAGGGCCACCGCGCACTGTGGGCTGGGCATCCATCTCGGCCATACAGGAACGGGACCCCTCCCCCATTCGGGAGGAGGGCCATGGCGCATTGCAGGCCGGACTCTCCGGCCGTCGGACCCCGACCCCGGAATACGTCCGGGCGGCTCGAGCGTCCATCCCTCAACGAGGCCACAGGCCTCCCTACCCGAGATGTGCCCCCCACACCCCCAAGCCAGCCCTAAAAAGGATATCCGCCCCAGACACGGGAGGGGGGGCACCATCCCGTCCCCAAAACAGGAGACTGGTCGCCGAGACCGTGTATCCTTCTAATTGAAGGCAATGGCGCGCTCTTAGCACCCGAATCTCCAATTAAAAGAAACGGGTGAGCCCTCTCACCACGCCAAGGTGGCGCGCCCTCGAGAGGAGACTTCTTTTAACCTAGTCTAATCCTATCTGAGCTTACCTAATTTTATTGATTTTTCAAGTGAAGATGTTAGAGTAAACAATACCAATATTATTTATTTTTTTCAATACGTTAAATATACAAAAACTTATATTTTAAGTATACAAATATATGGTACATGTATTTTCGTGTCCAAATGAACGGTGTGCATTAGAACGGTACGCATCTTTCTGTATGCAACTAAGCGGTGCGCATCTTTCGGTGTGCAACTGAACGGTGCGCATCTTTCGGTGTGCAACTGAACGGTGTCCAATTGAACGGTGTGCAATTTAACGATGTGTAACTGATTGGTGTGCAACTGAACGGTATCCAATTGAACAGTGTCTAATTGAACCGTGTCTAATTAAACCGTGGGCAAAATATCGTGTCCATTTGCAACGTGTCCATTTGCACCGTGTCCAATTGTACTGTGTGCAAGTGCACCGGTCTCAATGAACGTACTATCTGTAGGGCTCCCATTGATTTCTGAATTCGAGTCCCATCCTTCTCCCCAATGGGAATCTTAGAGATGATACGCTCATTTACACTAGCTACACCGAAACTCATTTATGCACGTTATAGTAATGATTATCGAGTAGAATGATTATTATAAAGATAATAACACTTACTTACCTATTATATTGGTCTTGCGCAGGTTCAATATTACTATGCGTTTATCCTTCATTGTGCACATGAATATCACGTATGTGATTTGAAGTTTGTTCCTTGTCAAGTTGATACGAATAATGAATTGGAGTTTGTAATAACGTGTATTCTTTATTTGGTACATATTGCAGAGTCCTTGTCTGTGTATTAACACATGTATAATTATTTTCCGTCCAAACATTATATTGTGCCTCTCGACGCAACAAAGAAATTTTGGGATTCGTTTCGCCTTAAGAATTGGAACTCAAGGAGTGCAGATAGGAAATCTTCAGGATTTCGGCAATCAAGAAGTTGTCTTGATATCACTTACATTTATATTTCGAAAGTTCTTTACAATTCTTCTTGAAGAACGCGTCCGCGTTCGACGATAATTTCCGTATCGCGATTGACAACACTAACTTTGATCTCTGATGTTCGGTCTTGATCTCCCGCGATTAGCGATTAGGCGGGCGTTTTTATAGTGCTATTTGTCGTGAATTTTGGTGCAGCGATAATTCTTAAGAGAGGGTTCCGATAGCGCACGGTGCGATAGCACACATCCCGGTAGCACACATAAAATTTAACTCATTTCCCGATAGCTCACATCCCGATAGCACACGTCCCGATATCGCACAAAATAAAAAACACATTTTCCCGATAGCGCACAAAGAAAGAAACATGTTATCCCGATAGCACACATTCCCGAATACCCTTTATCCCGATAGCGCACGTCCCGATAGCGCACATCTTGATAGGGACCGTGCCAGGCGACCCCCGTCAACCGGGGTGTCCAGGTCGCAAAGATCGAGACGTAGGGATCCGCCACGAGAACCAACGGGTTCGGCAGCACCGGGGCACGCGTAGGGACCGTGCCAGATGACTCCCGTCAACCGGGATGTCCGGGTCGCGAAGATCACAACACAGAGGTGCGCCACGAGAACTAACGGGTTCGGCGGCACCGGGGTACGCGCAAGGACCGTGCCAGGCGACTCCCGTCAACCGGGGTGTCCAGGTCGCAAAGATCGAGACGTAGGGATCCGCCACGAGAACCAACGGGCTCGGCAGCACCGAGGCTCGCATAGGGACCGTGCCAGGCCACCCCTGTCAACCGGGGTATCCAGGTCGCGAAGATCACGACGTAGGGATCCGTCGTAGGGAAAACGCGCAAAATATAAGTTGTAAACCTATGTGGAAGTAGTGAGGTTGGATAATAACGCGTGGGCGGGGTGCAGGGGGAGGGCTTCGCCCTCCCCCTGCATCCCCGCGTAAAAATTATAACATAACTAGAGAGCCCCACATTCAACAACGTGGAAATGAACAGCATGGACTTAGTTTTGTATGAAAAACAGAAGAAAATTAAGTGCGGTGTCGAATCGTGCGGTTGACGGGGATCGCCTGGCATGGTCTTTACGCGTGCCCCGGTGCCGCAGAACCCGTTGGTTCTCGTGGCGCACCTCTGTGTCGTGATCTTCGCGACCTGGACACCCCGGTTGACGGGGGTTACCTGGAACGGTCCCTACGCGTGCCCGGTGCCGCCGAACCTGTTAGTTCTCGTGGCGCACCTCTTTGTTGTGATCTTCGCGACCCGGACATCCCGGTTGACGGGAATCGTCTAGCATGGTCCCTACGCGTGCCCCGGTGCTGCCGAACCCGTTGATTCTCGTGGCGGATCCCTACGTCTCGATCTTTGCGACCTGGACACCCCGGTTAACGGGGGTCGCCTGGCTCGGTCCCTATCGGGATGTGCGCTATCGGGACGTGCGCTATCGGGACGTGCGCTATCGGGATAAAGGGTATTCGGGAATGTGTGCTATCGGGATAACATGTTTCTTTCTTTGTGCGCTATCGGGAAAATGTGTTTTTTATCTTGTGCGATATCGGGACGTGTGCTATCGGGATGTGAGCTATCGGGAAATGAGTTAAATTTTATGTGTGCTACCGGGATGTGTGCTATCCCATCGTGCGCTATCGGGACCCTCCCATTCTTAATAGGACCATATATATGGTCAATGCTGTGTCAATCTCGCACGGCTTTCACGGATTAAATTCTACATTTCAGCAATTTTGCATTTCCGCTAACCCATGGTGTGATCGTTGCTATATGATCGAAAATCCAAGCTTGCGGTGTGGTAGCTTCTGAGCTACAACAATTATTTTGTGAAGAATTCTTTTCAGCCAATGTTCTCAAATCAGTAATGTCATCTTCTATGGTGCCTATGCCGTACTTATATACAATGCACTTATATACAATGCATATATTCCGTACTTTTATACAATGCACTTTTGTTCTCGGATCCTCGTCCAAGGAAGTCATCTGATAAAGGTAACCGTAAAGGTTTTGTTATACTCCTTTTGCTGCGGTCCATTTTTCTATAAAATAAAAATATTGTAAATAAAATGTATTATTTTTTTTGTTTATACATACGTATATTACATACATATATACAATTTAGAAATGAAATAAAATGTATTAATCTTATTTTTTTCTTTGGATTAAAGACAGCAATGAAAAATTATTAAAAAATTTGTCGAGATTTTTAGGAAATGCTAAATATAAAGATGAGTAAAATAAATTAGCAGAGTGCTCACATTCGTGTGAATTATGAAAAAGAGTATCGTGACCGCACATAAACCTATGAAAGAAAGTGAATCCTTTTTTATCTACGTAGGTAGCAGATCTAAAAAAGGATTCACTTTCTTTATAAATTAGCATAATATGTTTCAAGTAAACTCAGAAGAAATTCTTTCAATAAAGTTTTGTCTCATTTGTCTTTTTGATATCACTTTTTACCCTCGTAACGTATCTTTATTAATTTAAATCCGAAATATGAGATTTGTCTATTATTATTCTAAGAAGCGTAAGAGGTGAAAGAAATGTAAAAGAAACAACTGTAAAATTATATGATAAATAAATCAATTGAAGCATGATACTTTCATTGTTTAATTTTAACTTCAATTTGATACGCAAGATATTTTTTAATATTTTATGCCTCTTTTAGAGAAGATCCTTACAAGTTTTGCAAAGAATGCTCGTTTATTTTATATTATATCTGTTTAGATTAATGAGTCTGTTAATTTAGTTATTTTATTTTGTATTTGCGTTTTGTATTTGGTGCTCTCTTTGGCTTTGTGTTTTACGTTTACCGTCACAGTGGCGTCGCAGTCAGTTGCGTTTTCTTTAGATGTGGTATTCCTGCCAGTATGTTAGCAGCAGTTAGCGCTCAGATCTCGCCACGAAAGATCCTTTGTAAAAATAGGGCAATAAAGACAAGTTATTAAGATTGATAATATCCTGGTTTCTATCCAAAAAACACAAATAATTATACGGTCAACAGCTTTGACTATAGAACTATGGACTGCTAGCAGCTTTGTTCACGCGTCTGTCAACATCTGCAGCGCCGCCAGTACCAAACGCGGTCATTACCTAAACTCATTAAGTTTTCATTCCTGTTTTATCATTAAAACGATGTTTGCTTACAATCATAAATTTATAAAGAAAAAAATTAACACGCATGTGTATTGTAATAAAAATTATATTAGTCATAAGTTACATTATTAATAATAGACATTATTAAAATATAGCACATTTTATTATATTTTAATAATGTTTATTATTAATAATGTAAATTGTGACAAATATAATTTTTATTACAATATGTGTGAAAGCACGGGGCATTAAGAAGGTCACCGAAATACCACGCGAACTGTTTCCAGAAATCTCTCAATATTGAGATCATGACGAAATTTTTCTTTCTATTCGTGAGTACCTACTGTTATTTTCTTCTTTTGATGTATACATGTAAAAAAATTGCTGTTAAAGCACGTTTATACGATGCCAATAGATAAAAAATAGAAAACTACAGAATAAATGAAAAATAAAGATAAAAATATAGAATAAAGTTCAGAATGAAAGAAAATTATTTTTCAGAATGTACAATGCCAGCAACAATGTATTTTATTGTTTCAGGATGATTTTCGTCTGCATTGTTCACAATCTACCGATTCGTTATCTCAAAAAGGCATTTTGTAACATTTTCTATTAAATAAACCTCATCTACGGGAATAGTAAGCATGTCCTTGTTTAATGAAGATCATATAAAAATATTTAATGCTGGAGGCGGTATTCCTACATCATAAAATGTATCTATTTTTAGAAACGTTTTCACTAACAAATAATATGAATTCCCAATCACAAGAATATTACTAATAAATCCATTATTTAAAATGCAACAATTTTCAAGTACATCTAAACCAAGTAATAAACCTTCATACAGTATCTTACGATACTGTAAACCAGAGCTGTCAAATAATTGTATATCGGGCCGATTTTGTTGTCGACGCCCACTGTTCCCCTCTTACCGCGCGTCGAGCCCGCAGACGCTTGTAAACAAAACGCGCGAGGCTTAATTTCAGGAGCGTCACGCGTACTATAAGAAGGAATTCTTTTAGATATTATCATTTATACGTTATCTATACGTTAATAAGAATAACAATATGTGTAGAATATTAATAATAATGATGATACTAAAGATTTTTAATTATTAATCTAACATTATATATCAATTATTAATCTAACATTAATTATTAATCTAACATTATAAGAACATTATAACATTTTAATTAGCATTTGATATTGTCTGGATGTGAAGCATCCCTTCTTATAGTACGCGTGACGCTCCTGAAATTAAGTCTCGCGCGTTTTTGTTTACAAGCGTCTGCGGACTCGACGCGCGATAAAAGAGGGACAGTGGGAGTCGACAACGAAATCGGCCCGAAATGTGCAATTATTTGATAGCTCTACTGTAAACAATTACAGATGAGATTAGATGGAAGAGGATCTGCATTATGCTTCATGGAAACGTGAATTGAAGAATTTATCTTACAAATGTCAGTTACGCCTTGATTTTTTATCTCTGCTAGTCTATTTCAAATTTGTTGAAGAGGAAGATTAGGTTTCTTATAATATTTTTGAAAAAATTTCATGTTATTTTCAAAACGGAAAAGCTGAAAATGTATCGAGAGGACCCAATTGTTACACATCATTTGTAAGATGAAGAAGACAATGTATATTATACGAAAGAAATGTCGCATCATAAAGATTTTCGCATCTTTTCACAAACTTTTGTAAAGCTACATCTGCGAACATCAAATGTGCTTTCGATGGTGACACAGAAACTAAAATTCTTCTAGCACCATGGAAAAATAAAAAGTGTGTATACACTTCCTGCTTAAGAAGACCATGTATTACTCCTGGACCTATATAGAGAAGAAACTGACGATATTCTGTAGCTTTATATTTTGTGCATGCATATATCATAGAAATGATCATAGAAGGACGCCTAGCAAAATCTGATGGACGATACTCTACAAGTGTTTTTAATCGTTTCGACATAATAGAAATAGACCTAGCACATAATTTGGATGACCGTGAATATTTGCCACATATCTACGCTAAGAATAATTGCACCTAAACATACAAAGTGCATGTATTTGAATTATACTTGCGAAACCATTCTCATGGTAACACTGATAAAGGACTCTTGCCATCTTTGTGATGATCCTCATCAATACGTTTCTTATATTCCTCATTTGTTCGAAGAATAAGACTAACACCAGGAAAACATTGCGTCCTTCGCATCGTACACCTGAAACTTTGAACACTTTGAACATGGTTGATGTGGGGATGAGGAAAGGGTATTCAGAGTCCTCTCTTTATTTAATAATCTTAGACGAACGAGAGAGATGCTCCCTGGTTGGAAGTATTTGGTTGCCCTGAAAAGGGCGGTACCACGCCCTGAAAAGGGCGGATCTAACCTCTGCTTGATGGCCTCAGTCCTCAGTAGTAGGTGGCGAGTCTGTCCCGAATAGCTCCGTGAATAAGCGCCGCTAGATGGCTGTCAACGGTCTCTTCCTTCGTCGTCTAGGCGTCCTCGGCCGACCCTTAGGAGTCGCCGGAGACGAGGAGAGGCTCGGTGCTGGCCTAGAAGATGTCACTAGGGCCGCTGGTACCGTAGCTTGGGATGAGGTCTGTGTCGACTAGACTCGGACCGGGGGCCTGTGGAGGCTAGCCCAGCGGTAGTGAGTGGGCGAACTGAGTGCCAGCCGTCTCAACACCCAAGGCAGATAGTTTACCCCGGGGTCTGGCCTTGGCAAATCACTTGTCCGTGGTGGAGAATGTGGAGGCTCACTAGCGACTGCCGGTGGAGCAGGTGTCGGCCACGGTGGTGGTCCAGGTGCAGGAGTTGCTGTCGGCCTCGGTGATGGTCCAGGCGTAGGAGCTGATATCGGTGGCTCACTCCTTGAGAAGGCCCGAGGGGGGGGATCGCTTCTATAGGTTACTATCGATTCGAAAGGCCCTTCTAGATCAAAAATGAGTTCACTTCCGCAAGAAAGCTTAATCTTCGCGATGCGGGTGGTCCTTATATTCCATCCGTGTCGACATTTGCACACGAGTTAGCCGCTGAAGCTGTGCGCCGCATAGCGGCGGCGCTTCGTACTGCACGGCGGGCGCGCGCTGCGGCGCGCGATGTGGCGGCGTCGCATGATGCGAGTTGATAAGAAATATGACTTTCATGATTGAGGATAAAAGAACAAGCTGGTGCATCAGCAATAAAACATGTTAATAGACCATTTCTGTCCATTAATAATTATACTACCTTTACGTAATATTTTTTTAATATCTGCAATAAATTGTTTAAAAAATAAAGTAGGGTCGTTTGATTTTGTACGGCCTTTGTAAACTCCTGTTATTATTGGCTTTATGTTTTTTATATTTGCAAATCTGCATTGAATTAGCCATAAATGCATGATTCCTGATTTATCTAAGACACACCCTGTATGAAAATCTGTATCTGTACGAAAATCAATTTCTATGCAGTTTAGAAGAGACATTGATGAAAATTGCAAAAGTACTTCAATTATTGTTGTTTCCAAATCGAAGTGGACATAATCTCTGGGTTTAATTTTAAACAAAGTAACTTTCTTTCTGGGAGTATTTAAAAAAGTTCTCGTATCTTTTGCTAAATTTTTAAAACAAGAATGTGTACAAAGAAGGGATAAAATACTATTGCCCTGAACATGACTGAAATTATTTTTTATAAAACATAATGCTAATTTTTTTTTCAAAGAATGAATCGGATGAAGAAGCATTGAAAAATAAAAACAGCATGATTATGAGAAAAATCGAATGTACCACTTTTAACATTTTCAAGAGACAAAATACTACTACTATTTTCAAATACTCTCAGTAAACAACCACGTTCTACTAATTGAGCTTTATTGCTTGGCACATTATATAAACCTGTCACCATTATACAGTCTAATACAATAACTCAAAATGTATAGAGTTCATTATATGTTGAAGATACTGTCTGTGCAGAAAGTAAAGCTCATGCGAATATTGAGAAATTCCAACTTGAGAACGCCAAACGATACAATCTGCGACGAAAGCCTGCTCGTGAGTACAAGGTGACTACGCAGAGGTACGAAACGTTGAGACTACACCTGGCATGAATAAAAAATTGTCGCCCAAGTAAGGAACCATAAGTTATTAGAAAGGTCTTAGATTATGACCGCTACGTTATCACTGATCTTGATGGATTTCAACTAACCCAAAGACCGTACACTAGTGTTGTAGCGCCGGATCAGATGCGGCCCTATGTTCATAATTAGCTTGTAAGATGTATTTTGCGTAACTTTTATAATATGTATTCTACACTGCAAAACATATCCTTTTTATATATAAAGAACATTTATGTTTTATAACGGAATATTCAATATATATTTATATATATATTCAATATATATTCAATAAAACGGATTTCTCACATGTCTATTTAATTTAAGTGTGACTGTGCAATTCTTAATGTGACACTACATGCACGCACGCACGCACGCACGCACGCACGCACGCACGCGCGCGCGCGTACGTGGGAGACAAGGGGATTACTCAAGTTAAACCAGCACCCCTAAGGAATCAGTTAAAGTTTGGTTATTGCAGGTTAGGCTGCCTTATTAAATAATTGATCCGGCCAACTAAGGCAAGACCAATCACTGATTCGGCCGGTTAAGACAGTACCGATCATTGATCCGGTCAACTGAGGCAAGTGATCAGTGATCGGTCTTGTCTTAACTTTCGAGCCTCATAACTCGGAAAGTAATCAATGAAACGTAACTTTATTATAGTGTTTTGGAAAGCTCTCGACATAAGCTACAAGAATATATAATAAAAAACAGGGGGTTCCATTTAAAAAATTGAAGGTGACCTTTACGTGACCTTCAAGTAACTATTCAAGGCCAAATTAATGACACCATCTTATGCTTCCCTTAAAACCATACAACTTTTGTCTACAACATTTTTTGATAGAATAGCATCCCTAGCTTTTAAATGGAGTGTACGGGTGGTCTGGGACACCCTGTATATATATATATATATATATATATATATATATATATATATATATATATATATATATATATACATACAGGGTGTCATTTTAAAGGACCCACTCAAATATCTCAGAAATACTGCGTTAAATCGAAAAATGTTTCATACAAAAGTTTTTTTACTTCGAGGGGGACATAAGATAGTACTATCAATTTGACCTTGAATAATCATTTGACGATCACGTGAAGGTCCCTTTCAATTTCTTAAATGGAACTCCCCATTTTTCATTACATATTCTTGTAGCTTATTTTGAGAGCTTTCCAAAACACTATAATAAAATATGTTTTTGTCAAATACTTTTCGAGATAATTTAAATTTTGTCATGACATCTTTTAATACAAAATATGAAATATCTCATAAAGTATTCACTTTTGGATGATTTTACCTTAATACTTTTGGACGTAGAATAAAAAAATGAATCGATTAATAGTATTAATTTTGAGATATGGAATTTTGCAAAATTCACCAATACAATTAAAAATTCAATAAAATTTTTAAACCTAATTCTTCGTGCTTTTTTACATTAATCGATTCCTTTTATTATTCTACGTCTAAAAGTATTAGGATAAAGTCATCTAAAAGTGAATATTTTATCAGATATTTTTTATTTTATGTTAAAAAATGTCATGACAAAATTTAAATTATCTCAAAAAGTACTTGACAAAAACATATTTTATTATAATGTTTTGGAAAGCTCTCGAGATAAACTACAAGAATATGTATTGAAAAATGGAGGGTTCCATTTAAGAAATTGAAGGTGACCTTTACGTGATCATCAAATGAGTATCCAAGATCAAATTGATAGTACTATCTTATGTCCCCCTTGAAGTAAAAAAACTTTTGTGTGAAACATTTTTCGATTTAACGCAGTATTTCTGAGATATTTGAGTGGGTCCTTTAAAATGGGACACCCTGTATATGTGCGTGCGTGCGTGCGTGCGTGTGTGCGTGTGTGAGACTGTGTAGTTGTGAGAGCACAATGTGTAATACTTAATTCTATTGGTGCGGCGCGGATTGGCGATACATATTTTCCTAGCTTTTCGTACAGGATTACGCGGACTAAAGATACTGCGCGGACTTATCCCTAAGCGGACTTATTACTACGCGGACTTACGACTACGTGGACTTATTACTAACAAGGAAATGCCGCCAACTGCGAACTCTACTTTTAAATGAGCCATAGTGCATTCGAAAGGGTAGATCGCGAGTATAAATCGTGCCAGGGCTTTGGGTGTATGGGCCTTAGTTTCGGAGAAAATTAATTATAAAAGTGTATATTTTTCAACTGTACTATAAGTACAATGGATAGCCATGATTTTGCATGAAGCGCGCTAGTTGTGCAGGTTAGGCGTGCGCCTACTATTTTGTGTCCGTTGCGAGGCGAGCTTAAATCCGCGTTGTGACAATTTTTTTTTTAGAATCTCGTTTGGCAAGAGATCGACACCGCGTTCAAAAATCGTGTCTTGACCGGTGTGGTAATCAACAATGACTATATCGAGCCACGTCAATTTTTGAAAGACGCTTGCGACGTAGTGCTCGAGCGAGTGCGAGACGTTTTAAGAAGGCGCAATAGTGTAAAAGTGAACACTGTGTTCAATGGAGAATTTGTGGCTGGCGATAAGCACGCGAATAAAAGTATCAACACACGAAACTGCAAACTTTTTCGTACATCTGATTTGCGCAAGTGATACGAGCAACGCGTCATCGAGCCTACCCTTGCGTCTCTCAAAGAGTTTCAAGAACGCGACAGTAGGTGGGCGTTGTCGCGTATACTCAATTTGACTGTCAACGTAAATAAATATAATCCATTGCACGCGGGGTGTTACATCGAGTTACCGCGAGAGATAAAACTGAAGAGAGCGATAATTAACGTGCGGTCTATGGACAATGCGTGTTTCACGCGGTCGGTGGTCGCCGCTCTGCACCCGGTCGAAAGACATGCAGAACGAGAATCGTCGTACCCTGATTATTCGACGATACTAAATGTACAAGGAATTGAATTTCCCGTAACATTGAGTCAAGTGAAAAAGTTTGAAAATTTAAACGACATCTCAATCAATGTATATTGCATTGAGAATAACGTAATCCTGCCGATACGACTTACCATCCGGAAGAAGGAAAAACATGTCAACTTGTTACACATACAGGGAGACAACGACGAGGGCCATTTTGCATAAAAAATATGTCCCGTCTCGTGGGCTCAATACTCAGCAAATATGAGCACAGGAAATACTTTTGCGATCGGTATGTATAATTTTTTTTAATTACATAATAATTTATAATTATGAATAATATAAAAAAATTTTCCAGATGCCTACACTACTTTAGTTCGAGTGAAAAGTTGGAGGCTCACGGTATCGACTGTCAACAGATAAATGACTGCGCGATCAGATTACCGAGCAAGGACGACAAGTGGCTGACCTTCGAACATTACAGCAGGAAGGAACGGGTGCCGTTTGTCGTATACGCCGACTTGGAGTGCACCCTGGAGAAGACGAACAAGGATCCGACAGCGTCCACATACGCGTACCAGCATCACGAGGTATTCAGCGTAGCGTATTATGTGCATTGCTCCTACGGCGATTCGTTATCGATGTATCAGTTTCGTCGTGATAAAGATTGCGTAGCTTGGTTCACCGAGTAACTCAGAGCGCTATCACACCGCGTAAAAAGAATATTATACACCAATGTCCCTATGGAATATTTGTCGAAGGAACAGTGGGGAGCATACCGTAGTGCGACACACTGCCACATATGTCGAAAACCGTTCGCACCGGATGACGAAAGAGTGCGCGATCATTGCCATTTGACCGGGAGATACAGAGGTCCAGCGCATTCCAATTGTAATTTGAATTACAAAATATTGTTTTGCATTCCTGTTGTCTTTCACAATTTATCCGGTTACGATTCACATTTCATTATCAAAGAAATAGCCGCAGCGTATGAAGGTAGTATAGAATTGTTGCCAATAACGAAGGAGAAATACATTTCATTCACAAAACATGTCCAAGACACCGCCGAAATATCAGATTCGCGAATGTGTATGAACTTGCGGTTCATTGATTCATATAAATTTTTAAGTGCTAGTCTCGACAAACTGGCGTCTCTGCTCAGCAGGGATAAGTTGAAAATTTTACGTTCCAATTTCTCAAAATTATCGATCGAAGATTTTGATTTACTGACGCGAAAATGTGTCTTTCCATACGAGTACGTTGATTGCGTCAAAAAGCTTGAGGACACATGTTTACCACCGCGCGAACGTCTGGCAACGGTTCTCCATTCAATCCTTGGGCGAGTACAGCGATCTGTATCTAAAAACGGATGTCTTGCTGTTGGCTAACATTTTTGAAAATTTCCGCGATAAATGTATCGAGAGTTACGGTCCCGCGTATTATTATACATTACCAGGATTCACGTGGGACGCCATGCTTAAACATACGCGTATAAAATTCGAACTGCTCACAGACATTGACATGGTTATGTTTATCGAGCGTGGTATACGCGGCGGTCTGAGTCAATGCTCCGGCAGATACGCGCGAGCCAACAACAAGTACATGCAGTCGTACGATCCATCGAAAGCCTACTTGATGTACTATGATGTAAATAATCTATACGGATGAGCAATGTGTCAACCGTTGCCATACGCCGAATTTCAATGGGTCGACAACGCCGCAGACTTTGACTTTAGCGCGATCGCTTCGGACTCGCCCACGGGTTACATTCTCGAGGTCGATCTCGAGTACCCGCAAAGTATACACGACAGATACACTGACCTACCGTTCTGCCCGACGCGCGATAAGCCGCTCGGCAAGCGGCAGGCTAAACTTCTGGCGACCCTATTTGACAAGAAGCGTTACGTCATCCACTACCGTAACTTGCAGCAATGCACGCGTCACGGCCTTCGCGTCACAAAGATACATCGCGTATTGCAATTTGCGCAATCCGCATGGCTCCGCAAATACATTGAACTAAATACACAATTTAGAACGCTTGCCAAGAACGATTTCGAGAAAAATTTATAAAAATTTATGAACAACGCAGTATTTGGCAAAACCATGGAGAATGTGCGTAATCACGTAGATGTAAAATTAATAACTAAATGGGAATGGCATCACGGTGCGGAGGCGATGATCGCGAAACCAAATTTCCATAGCCGAAGCATCTTTTCGGAAAATCTGATGGCCGTAGAATTGCGCAAACTCGAGGTGACATTTGAACCGATATACGTAGGTATGTGCATCCTCGACATATCCAAAGTTTGTCTGTATGAATTTCATCACGAGTACATGTTACCTTTATATCGCGACGGATGTAAGATTATGTACTGACACGGACAGTTTCATATACCACATCGAGTGCGAGGATGTGTATGAGACGATGAAACGCGATATTTATAGATTTGACATGAGCGATTATCCGATCGACAACGCATACGGTATTCCACTCGTTAATAAAAAAGTACCAGGTTTAATGAAAGATGAAAACAACGGCGCGATAATGACTGAATTCGTCGGGCTCAGAGCGAAGATATATGCGTTGAAGGTAGATGGTAAGAAGGACACTGAAAAGGCGAAAGGTGTCAAAAGTAATGTTGTAGCGCGGACGATAACGTTCGATGATTACACGCGGTGTCTCAACGAAGAGATTGAAATGACTCGAAAACAGACATGTATTAGATCGAAGCATGAAGTGTATACAGTGTCCGAGAAAAAAATCGCTCTGAGTCCGTACGACGACAAACGGTATATCGTACCAGATTCGACCGATACTCTACCATGGGGACATTATAGAATACCTTTATAATATATTACTACGTAAGGAATATTAATAATCATATACATATATATATATATATACATTTTTTTTTATTGTATACATCTTACATGTTTTTTTTTAATATAAACTCTGTAATACATGTAAGGATATTAATATGAATAAAAAATTTTTTTGTATGTATCTCATATATTTTTTATATGTGAATAAACGAAAATTAAACCACATTGTCCTTGTGTATCCACGAATTATGCGATCCATCGAATCCCAGCCATTTCACGTAAACCTCGTCACCTCTCCTGCGCAGTACTTTCTCCACGAGATATACGTCGGGATCGGTCGCGCGATGCAACTCGAGTTCGTAAAACGCTCCAGCGATAGATTTTCCGCGATAGTCCTCGAGCAGATATGTTACGGAATTAGTACGCTGCACTTTAACGATTTTAAACACCTCGGTGGTCCAATTTGGCGTGTAACCTTTCTCGAAGATTGTCTTGTATTTGCTCACACGCACCGAATCGCCTACTTTAAACTTTGCCGGGCCTGCAATCTTTATCGCGCTGTACACCGTAGCCAAGAGTCTTTCGGCGATCGCAGGCGTAACATCGGCGGGTCGCATGCCGATCGTTCGCGAGTTGTAATCTGATACGAGACGCGGCAGCGCGTCGACCCATTTGTAGTTTCCATTGAGCGTAAACATTTTCCACATGTCGTTTTTGAGCGTGCGATTGAATCGCTCGACGACCGATGCCTTCAACACCGAATACGTGGAGTAATGATTTATGCCGTGTTTCTTTACGAGTCGTTGCACGTCGGCGTTGTAAAACTCCTTTCCCTTGTCGGTCTGCAAATTTTTCGGACTTCTCTCTCGAATTATCTCGGCGATAGCTTTGGCCGTCTCGCTGCCGCCTTTGCTCTTGAGCGGCACGGCCCACGCGTGCTTACTCAACACATCGATGACGGTGAGTATGTAGTGGTAACCTCTGTTGAAACGCGAGTACGGCTGCATCTCGACGATGTCTGCTTGCCACAGGTCATCGTATCCTCGAACTATGACACGTCTTCGTGGAAAATTTCTTCTCGCCGGAGCATGCAGTTCCTCAACGAGTCGTCGTCTCTCGGAACTGACGATATTTTTGGATTTCATGTTTCGATATGTAATAATGCGTGCGAAGATTTGAGCCTTAAACTGCTTTCTTATCCTCCGTTTTCGATTCGGTGTCGCTTATCGCGGTCCGTAACGAGTGCACGTCCTTCTCGAACGCGATCAATCTCTCGACAATTCGTCTCTCAAAATTTTAACGCACCGTTCCACATATAGTTTGTTAGCCGCGTCATAGTCAGCCTCCGGTTGCGCTACGCGACGAATCTTACGCGACTTTGCGTCAAACTCTACACCGACACGGCACAGAGCGTTATGGCGTACGTAACTTCTCACCAGTCCAGCCCAACCGCCGTCGATCGAGTCATTTCTCCGTTCAAACAGTCCAAATTTATTGACAGGCATTTTTTCAACGCAAGTGACGTCGTTCGACTGGTTCGCTTCAACAATACTCCGGTTAATTTATAATAATACCTGCCTCGCGAAGTTCCTCGATGATGGATAGCATCTCGTTGTCGTGAGCGTTATGACCGGCTCGGTGCGAAGCGTCAAGCAATCGCAGACGATCCACCAGCTCGTTGGGATCGTCCCAGTGCACGTAATCGATCGCGTTGTCGTTCAACGTCATAGTGCGAGGTAATCCTCGTCCAGATTTGGACTCGATCGATAGTAACGGTGCAATTATATCTTTGTACTTATATCCTCTGTTGCCCCTTATTCGACCATGCACATCGTAATTGTACCTATGAAATTCGTCATCAGCAGTATGTTCTTGTACTTTTGCGCATCTTCCTCCGTATAAACGGTGTCATCGAGCAATTTATTGAAGATCAACTCGTAAAGGCCGGGTGTACCGACGAATCGTATGCCGTCGATAATTATGTTGTCATCGCTATCCACGTCAATGCGCTTATTACCGAGCGTCAATCCATCGTGGCTCCAACAAACGCCAAATACGTCATCTAAACCGCTCTTTCGATCGTCATTCACAACGGCTTCGATGTACCTTCGGCTCAGCGGCCCCAGGGTACCGCGCAACGTTTCTCGACCCTCCGACGTTTGTAGCTGCTCTCGAACGGTCGTCATGAGCGAATTATCCATGGTCTCGAAAACATTCTCATTGCTTGCAAGCAATCGGGTGATTGTACGACTGTTGTCGTCGCGGTTGGTTGTTCGGCTGTTTCCGTCGTGTTTGACTGTATCGATATGTCCAGCGGGGGCTCAAATCGAAAGGATTTACGGTGTCGATGCGGCGCGATCCAACACTCGTTTCCTTTTTGTCTTACTCGATATCGCATCCTTCTCACGCTTCTGGATGATTAACGTTTCATCGTCGTCACGCGGTTCTTCCTTTATCGCGCGCGCGTCAGAATTTTCGACCATCTTTTGCAGCGGCTCGATAATTGGTTTGAAGCGTGTCTTCGCCGCGATATCATCCTCGATCTTACCGGTCTTCAAGGCGCGATGTTTCTTGCGGATTCGCTCGTCTTCTCAATCTCCCTCGCAATCTTTACGCGCTCACAAATATCGTTGCTCTCGGCCATGTTTCACCTTGACGAGGTATCGACGACGACTAATCGTTTTGTGGTATCGCGAACTCGTTAAATCCTTTTCGATATCGTCCATTCGTAAGCAAACTGTCCTATCACTACGAATCCGTACTCGTGCTGCCAATAGTCGCGGCACAACGTGCAGAAATCCTCGTACGACATGTCGGTATTCACGTGATCATTGTAAACATGTTTCAAATTGGTTCCATCCTGTTTGAACAGGATCAACAGGTTGGCATTATCGCGTATCAGATGTTTAGGTATTCTCGCATACGTTTGACAGAGATAGAAACAGTCGACGTTTGAGTGCCTGCCCATTGAAAAGTACTCTCTCACAGTATCTTGTTTTTCGCACGCGACGTCATCGAAAACAAAAATCGAGTTTGGATGCGCCTCGCTCGGCGGGATAAAACGTCACTGTTATTGGAGAAAGTAGCCGATTTTGTCGATCGATGTCAGTAGCTCCTCCAGATATCGATACTTTGGCTGCTGCAGCGACTTCGAGTACACATTCTCGAAACGCACTCCGTGTGGATTTTCAAGCAAGCTTATCAGCACATTTGTCTTGCCGCAATTTGAGGGGCCGCAGATTATCGCGCGTACAGTGGTCGGCAGCATCGCGCCGTGCTTTCGCATCTCCGCTCCTCTACCCCCCATCCTCCGAAATTTGTCGTCACAGTTTGTGACACGTAATGTCACCGATTGTCGCACGAATTTCATTTCTCTTTGAGCTCCCGAGTAGAAAAGACGCACCTATTTATAGCCACGCGGAACCGCGAATCGCTCAGAAATGTTTCTGCTTCTGTTGGATAACAATGATATATGCAATTTAACTGCCGAACAATTGAAGTATGTGCCAAAAATCGTTTTGATACAACAATTTTACAATCACATAGATTATGTGTGGGATAAACTTCCGGAGCATATCAAGGCAGATTCGGAAGTTCAGCAGTATCGTTATTGCCTGGATCATTACAATTTACCGTCTCAGCGAACGCACATCGACGGTCCACCGCCGCTGATCAAGAATTGCTACGAATGTCAGCGACGACATCTGGCATAAAAGTTGGAAGCAGTCTACTCAATCGCGCGATAAACGCGCTTCCCTTTGAACTGCATATCCCCGGCTATCAGTTTTGCGGCCCGGAAACACACTTGGAGAAACGTTTGGCGAGAGGCGATCGAGGTATAAATTTACTGGACGCGGCGTGCCGCGAGCACGACATTGCGTATTCTCGGAGCAACAATCTCACCGAGAGACACGCGGCTGACAGGATACTCGTTGAAAAAGCGCAGAAACGCATCGTCGCGAGAGATTCCTCGCTGGGCGAGAAAGCTGCCGCCACGGTTGTCTGGGCGGCGATGAAAGCCAAGACAAAGCTGGGAATGGGTATGAAGTCGAAGAGGAAAACGAAGAAGACGAAGAAACGGATATTTCCGGTAGCGAAACGCGGCGGTATACTACCGATTTTACCGATGTTGGGCGCGCTCGGATCTCTGATTGGTGGAGCGGCAAAGGTGGTAAACGACAGCAAAGCCGCGCAGCGTCGCGCAGCGGAGGGTCGTGGACTGTATCTCGCTCCGTACAAATACGGACGGGGACTTTGTCTCGGTCCGTACAAACGCGGACAGGGCGTCGTAAAAAGAAAAAAAAAAAAAAACGTCCAAGAGGCGTTAGAAATGCCCGCGGGTGCGACAACGAACGTGCAATTGGATCTACTGGCAAAACGTATGCACATACCATACTTTAGAGGCGTTTTCATGCGCGACTTATTACCGATAGGCGGTGCGCGTCGAAACGAGAGCGGTATCGTGAATCTGGACAACGCGACGGACCCCGGCACTCATTGGGTGGCATACGCCAAGAGGAAAGATCGCGTGATATATTTCGACAGTTTTGGCAATCTTCGATCTCCCAGAGAACTAGTACGTTATTTCGGGAACAGCGCGATAGAGTACAATCGCAAGTCCTATCAAACTTACAATCAGAGCATCTGCGGTCAGATGTGCCTGCAGTTTCTCCGGACGGTGGACGCACGTGAATTTAAAGCCTGACGAGCCGCTGCTGCAACTCAGTGTTTGCTGGGCGGTTTTTCCATCATGTCGTTGACACTCACTCTGAGCGGTAGAAACAACGTCCTCGCGGTAAACTACTCTCCAGCCATAAATTTGAGCAACGGCGACTACGAGCTCGGCCTGATGAACTTTGAATCCTACCACACGATAGCGAACGTGAATGCATCGAACAATAAATTTTACTTTGACCATGACGACACTGAAATTACGATTCCCGAGGGATCGTATGAACTGCAAGCCATAAATGAATTTTTGAAACGCGCACTCCGTCGCAATGAAAAGAAACGCGTCCGAACGAGCGACGACGACGACGAGGATGGAGAATATCCGATAGCGCTGCGCGCTAATTACAATATGATGAGGAGCGAGATCAAATGCGCCTACAGAGTAAACTTTAACAAGCCCAACAACATAGGGTCGTTGCTGGGATTCTCGTCGAATCGTATCTTGCAACCGCGAAAATGGCACGCATCGGACATGCCAATCAACATTATGAATGTGAACATTATCCGCATAGAGTGCAACGTGACCGCGGGCACGTACAGCAACAGCAAACGCGTGCACACGATACACGAATTTTCACCGAACGTGCCACGAATATAAGATATCCGGAAGGATATAAGATATCGGAAAGGCCGGCACAGATCATTTACCTGCCAGTCATCGTACGGAGCATTACGGATCTAATGATACGCGTCACCGATCAGCACGGACGATTGCTCGACTTCCGAGGGGAGGAAATCACCGTCAGATTGCACGTGCGGCGACGCCAGCGGGCATGAGATGCTCGTGTTGAACTGCTCGGGGCACGTGAGAGATAACGCGACTGTCACACTAGGCAATACTCGACCCATCGAGAGAAAGAAGCTAAGCGCAACAAACGTTGCATTCCTAAAATCTCTGGGATTCGCGGTACGAAACGTCTAACGATGACAGATATACTCAACATCGGGGACGAGCCGATCTTCGACGATCGCATCGTCAAGCTCGAGACTGACACGTACAATCCATACGCCAATACGACATTCGGACACAGCGACGAGATAAGAATACCCATACAGCAACAAGATCTGTATACGTTGCCGCAGGAAAGTTTTCTATACATCGAGGGAAAATTAAAGAGAAATAATGAAAACGTGGGAGCTAGCGTGGTACTTGCACACAACTGCGTCGCGTTCATGTTTGACGAGATACGATACGAACTCGATGGTGTGGAGATTGATCGCAACAGAAACGTCGGAATAACCAGCACGCTCAAAAATTATGTAACGGTATCATCTGATAAAAGCGTGATCTTGAGGAACGCCGGCTGGAATCCACAGAGTAACTCGGACGGATACTTCAATTTTTGCGTGCCGCTCTACATGTTACTGGGATTTTGCGAGGATTACAGACGTATGGTTATCAACGCACGTCACGAGTTGATTCTGATACGATCGCGCAACGATAACAATTGCCTGATGGGAGATTTGGTGCGAGAGCCCGCGATCGAATTATTCAAGATACAATGGCAAATGCCACACGTATTAGTGAACGAGATAAATAAGCTGTCGATGCTGCGCGCCTTGGAAAGTGGACAATACGTCAGCATGGCTTTTCGCTCGTGGGATCTGTACGAGTTTCCGCTACTGCAGAGCACAACCAAGCATTCGTGGGCCATCAAGACCGCTTCGCAGCTCGAGAAGCCGCGATACGTAATCTTCGCTCTACAGACCGGCCGGAAGAACGTCTTGCTCGAAGATGTGAGCCGATTCGACGACTGCAAATTGAGCAACGTGAAACTCTACCTGAATTCGGAGTGTTATCCATACGACGATCTGAATCTGGATTTTGATAAAAAGAAATATACGATTCTGTACGATATGTACGCGCGTTTCATTAAAGGCTATTACGGTCATGAATATCTCGAACCGAGTCTCACTAACACGACTTTCAAACAATACGGTCCGTTTGTGATTATCGATTGTTCTCGACAAAATGAATCGGTCAAAAGGAACCGTGGATGTGAGATTGGAATTCGAATGTAAGGAGAACGTACCGGCGAATACTACCGTCTATTGCCTCATCATACACGATCGCGTTGTTCAATACAACCCGTTGACCAACATTGTTCGCAAAATTACCTAAATACGACGTTGGAAAGGGGGAGCGGTATAAAAAATCTACGGCGTTTCGCGATCCTCCCCGCAGTTCGCTCCTCGACATGTCAGCGTCAACCATGTCCGCGCCAACGTACGTGGATCTGAAAGGTTACGTCGTGGATCTGCGTAATGGACGCACCGTCGGCGAAATATACTTCCCAATTTTTCATCGCGGGGAAGACGTAATTGATCAGTCTCTAATTCGCACCGGGACAGATCCAGTCGTCAACGAAGATGTGATCGATAGTTCACACCACGCCGAATCACCCGTAGACCAAAATCATGCAACATTGGAGAGGGGAGCGATATAAAATCTATAACTTTCCGCGATCCTCCCGCAGTCCGCTCTTCGACATAAATCAGTCATGTGTGCAACCATGTCAACGCCAACGTTCGTGGATCTGCAAGGTTTCGTCGTCGGGAGAAACTCCTTCGTCGTGAAAGAATTTGCCGCTCTCAGAGAGGGATATATTCTCACTCATTATATATTTGGAAGCTCCGAGCCATGGTATTTTCTCAGCAAAGCAGATAGAAAACACGTATCTTAGTTGGAGGTAAAACATCACGGATTGCATTGACGCGATGATCATGGAACGATTCCATACTTCACGGCTAGAGACATGATTACAAAGGCGTTGCGGGATGTGACGGAGAGCGAAGACCCATCGTATACGTAAAGGGACTTGAGAAACCAGAATGGCTGCAGGATTTGCTCCTGGACGATGCGAGAGACGATGTCTACATCGAGAGCTTCGACAAGCACTACGAAGACGTGGAATCATTGAAAAAGATGGACGCTACACATACTTTACGTTACCATAAACATGTATCCAATTGTGCAATGCAAAATGTATTCAAGCTATTTAATTGGTGGCATAACCATAAAAAATAAACGCATATTATTTACACATATATGTATTGTCGATTTTTTTATTTCTCCATCCCATTACGCATACAACATTTACGTTCTTTATATTAATTCGTTTTATTAAAGTAAAATCATGTTTTCTTAACGTTATTTCATGTTTTGCTAACATTCGTTTAACGTTTCTCAATATGCTGTTAAAAATCATTTGATGTTTCTTGATGTATGATAGATGTATGCTAGATGTATGTGAGATGTATGTCAGATGTATGTGAGATGTTTCTCGATGTGTGTGAGACGTATGTGAGATGTTTCTCGATGTATGTGAGACGTATGTGAGATGTATGTAAGATGTATGTGAGACGTTTGTGAGATGTTTCTCGATGTATGTGAAACGTATGTGAGATGTTTCTCAATGTATGTGAAACGTATGTGAGATGTTTCTCGATGTATGTGAGACGTATGTGAGAGGTATGTAAGATGTATGTGAGATGCTTCTTTCGACGTCTTTTCAGGTTTTGACACGTTTCTATAAACATACCTCCCACTGAGCGTCTATCCCTTCTTTTATCAAAAAGGGTGAATCATGTATTTGCGCAATTATCCCCTCCTTCTCATACCCCCCTCTAATCACGTCTTTTCAGGTTTTGACACGTTTCTATATACATATCTCCTTCCCCAGAGTGTCTATCCCCTCTCCTCTTAATAAGTGTAAATCGCATCAATTAGTTTTTGGCATGATCAGTATTGCATCGACTTCTCGTACCAGCGGGTCGCTTCTCGTATCCGAAAGAAATGTATTCCGCCGAAGGAAACAGCAACAAATGCGCAATTAATTATTACGTGCCGTATGGTGAAACTTCATTGCATGAAAATAAGAAGAAAAAGTGTAACGAGTAAGTACAGAACTTTTTCATATATACTTTCTTATATTTTTTATATTTTTTGTAAAAAAAACTTTTTTCTTTAGAAGTCGATCTTTCGATGAAAGAAGAATGGTCAATAGGACACAGCGTATACTCAGCAGGCGATACGCATTGACAGCCACGGGATACAAGTATCTCGAAATTGGAATCAACGTGGGTCCACCGAGCTACGTGGAGATCGCCATAGGAGATCGTCGCGGAAATGAGTTGATAATATCTCTCGAAACGTGGAAGGGACTCTACGAGCAACGCTGGGATATTCAGGATTTACTTCGAAACGATCATAAAGACGCCATGATAAGCACTGGGCCGCTAGCGATCCGCGCTTCCGCGATTAACGGTGTTAAACTCGTGCGTCTCGATTCATCGAACGTGTGTTTGATGATGACCGAATCGACGTTAATGTTCATGTTTACCTTGGATACATGCATCGATATAACGTTTGAAACATTATCGAACATAATCGAGACGGTCGACACAAAGTTTACTCAGTTTAAACATATCGCTTCTTCATTAACGGACACTAACGAGATATCGAACGCGATTCGCGCCAGCGATGATTTCGATAAGCATCGTCTCGTCGATTGTGAACTATTGGCTCTAATTTTTTATATGTAAAAAAGAATATGTAAAATAAAAAGTTTTTTCAATGCTAAAAAATCTTGTGATTTATTCGTACGCATTTCCATTCCTGCGGAACATATCTCTTTAGTCGTAAAACATGAATATGTTTGAGTCCTTTCTCGAAAAAAAAAGGTAACAGGCACCTCTTTGAAATATGAGTTATGACGATATTTAATCGCAACCAAAATATGTTTGGCCCAGTATCTCACTGTTTGACTATAGCGAATATAACATAGGCCTTTAGGTTCTTTTCGAAAAAAGGTTAATAATTTATAACTTCCATATGTACCTAACCTAATTTCCTCACTACTCGTCCATAGCGAGTAGGGGCAAAACTTAAGTAGAGGTAAGTTTCGATATTTTTTAATATGTAAAAAAGAATATGTAAAATTAAAAATAAAAAGTTTTTTTAATGCTAAAAGTCTTGTGATTTATTCTGCGCATGCATTTCTTCTCGAGTAGTATCTACAGATCTGTTTACATCGAGATACTTGTGATAGAGCTCATGTTTCGAGAGCTCTATTTTTTTCGGGTGGGGAGAACTATGGGTCCGTCTACGCCAGGCAGAGACAGTTTGACTCTAACCGCTGAAAAGAAGAGTGTCTAAAGAACATATATACCAAAAAAATGTCGAGAAACGCAGCAGCTATGGTTGTTCTGGTAAGTAATTTGAAAATATCATTTTACATATATATATATATATATATTTTATTTATTTTACATATATATATCATTTATTTTACATAAATATTTCATTAATTACATGTTTTTTCATATTTTCAGCCTTGTGGGCGCAGAGTATTAGCGATTGACGAAATGGAGTGGCTTCGTTGGAACAAATATATGCAACGGCTGGCGATGGAACAAACCATCGACGACATTTGGTACGGCCGCGAGGACGTTTATTACTTGCGGAGCTTATTCGGCGAGCAGCCGTACGAGGAGGAGGAGGAACCGATTAAAAAAGGTATATATACATTATATATATATTTTATATATACGATTACTTGTTG
Source organism: Tetramorium bicarinatum (assembly GCA_928718305.1). Classification (NCBI taxonomy): domain Eukaryota; kingdom Metazoa; phylum Arthropoda; class Insecta; order Hymenoptera; family Formicidae; genus Tetramorium; species Tetramorium bicarinatum. The sequence continues at coordinate 10,930,493 of OV788321.1, forward strand.
TTCAATGAATCATTAAGTACTTGAAGAACTCTCTTCCTCAGTATCTAATAATTAATCGCGCGACGAATAGTTCATTTATTATGAGGACAAATATAATAGAGTGTCAATCATCTTATGCTGTCAATCACTGTATCGTTTCCCCTATATTAATATGTATATTAATATGTATATTATTTTTTTGTTTCAGCGCATCCCCATTGGTCGGCTTCGCACCAATTTATATATTAAAAAAAAATCTTTTTTTATAATTATACACATTTTTATTACAATTATACACTTTTTTTTATAATTATACGATTTTTTATTAAATTTATATAATTTATATTTATATAATTTTCTTTTTTAAAAAATATAATTAAATACATGTATCTTTTTAGTTTTAAGAATAAATGGTTTTTTAAATATATATTACATATATATTTTATTTCCTCCCATTCCCTTCCATTCCTATTAGTATAAGTAGTTTTAATATGAAGTTTTAATAAGTAGTTTTAATATGAAAAAAAAAAAGCGGTCGGGGGAGAGCGAGCGGGTGGGGGTACGCGAAGATGACGGTGCGGGCGAGAACGCGAACGAGGGAGCGAGGGCGCGGGCCGGGAAGAATGAAACAAAGGCGTGCGAGAGCGAGCGAGCGAGCGAGAAACGCTGAGATGACAGCGCGGGCGCGGGTGGGGGTACGCGAGCGAGCGAGCGAGAACGCAAGCGGGTGGGTACGCGAGCGAGCGAGAACGCAAGCGAGGGAGGACAACGAGATGATAAAGATATTTACGCTAAAATTATGTAAACATAATATGATGGAGTCGGTCGATCGGAAGGACTGTGACAGTTTTCTACAATTGAACATACCAGCATCATGAATCGTCCAATAATCTTGAATCAGCTAGTAATTCATTATCCGGCAAGAGGGGTAAGTAAATAATTATATACATTAAAGAAAAGATATGCGTGTATAAAAAAATATTTTTTTACAGATAATTTATGTGCATACTCGGCCCATCCAGGAAGAAAGACTCTTTAATGTCGTTAGAGTCAAGTTTATTGAACCGGAGGTATATATATATATATATATATATATATATATATATATATATATATATATATATATATATATATATATATATATATATATATATATACACTGCTCAAAAGAAATATGGCATAGAAAAATTTTAGGCAAAAATTGGCCAACTTTGACTGACGGTAACTCCGCGAGAAATCATCGTAAAATTATGTTTTTTTTTAAATTAAAGCTTGAAATCTCTACTTTAAGATACTATAGTTCAATTTTAGGTATGATGCATTCCTACCACTGTAACACCTTAAATGTGAGGGCATGTTTGTTATATTGAAAATTACAAAGTTTAACGGAATGCATGGACTTGCTACATTTTTTTCAGGGATACTGTTTGCAGAAACATAAAGTACGAACCTTCCTCTTCAATTAAAAAAAAAGAAAAGTCGCTGCCATTTTTTTTCGCAAAGATACAGCACTTTAAAGTAACCCTTGTATTTTTGGCATATACCGCCGGCATTGGCATTACCCGATGTGCACCACGGGGAGGTTGCCGGTCGGATTTTGCACATCATGTGGCCCTGAAAAGAGCCGTATTTTTGTGTGTGTGTGTGTGTGTGTGTGTGTGCGTGTGCGTGTGCGTGTGCGTGTGCGTGTGTGTGTGTGTGTGTTTAAATTTTAATACCACGTGTTTCCTCCGCGTTGTTGAATTACTGCTTGCAGCCGATTTCTCATGTTAATGCAAGCCCTAATTTCTTCCTGTGGAATGTCATTCCAGATTTGAATTAAGACTTGTGACAAGTCTTGAAGATTGACAGGTTGTCTTGCTAAATTTCTCAATCTACGACCCATAATGTCCCATACGTGTTCTATGGGGTTCAAATCTGGACTTACTGCAGGATGTGGAAGCAGTCTAATTGAGTTTTCCGCCATAAATTCGCGAGTAATGCCTGCTGTATGCGGCCGTGCGTTATCCTGCATAAGGATGAAATTTCTTCCTATGCGACGACTCATTGGCAGCACATGAGGTCGCAAAATTTCTTCCACATATCGTACCGCTGTCATTCCTGGTGCTGGTAGAACAATAAGATTGGTACGATGATTCAAAGTGATTCCTCCCCATACCATTATGGAGCCGCCGTTGAATCCTCTTACAGGAGCGACACATGCTCTGTCATACCGCTGACCCCGACGACGCCAAACTCGAATTCGTCCATCAGAACCGAATAATGAAAATCGTAATTCGTCGGTGAAGAGCACGTTTTGCCATTGCCTCACTGTCCAGCAAACATGAGCTCGCGCATAATCTAAGCGAGCACGTCGATGCCCAACATTTAACATTGGTACACGGCAGCGACTCCGGGATCTTTGACCTGCCTCATGCAAACGGTTTCTCACCGTTTGATCACTAATTTGACGACCTGGCATGACTGTTTCTGCAATTCGTCGAGCTATGATCGTTGGATTTCGCATAGTAAAATTTACAATAGCGCGATCTTCTCGTGCAGTCGTAATGCGTGCTCGACCTTGTCCTCGTCGTGGCTGCAAATTTCCCATTTCTTGATAACGAAACCAAATGCGAGAAACTGCTGACTAGTTTATGCGAAGTTGTCTTGCAGTGTAGGATTGAGAGAAACCTTCTCTTATAAGCGCAATAATTTGCGCACGCAGAACTTGATTTAGTGGCCGCATTTTGTAAATCAACACTTTTCTCACTTTTCTAAAGGAAAACTGTACGTTCTCGGGACAGTACAACTCGAGAATGAATGAAAAATGCTTCCAAATGTAAACAAAACACTGTCCGACTAGTGTACGTACAATCACAACGTTGTTTACATTGAGTAATTTCCGTAAATACCGAAAGCCGCAAAATTACTGTCACAAGTCTTAATTCAAATCTGGAATGACATCCACAGGAAGAAATTAGGGCTTGCATTAACATGAGAAATCGGCTGCAAGCAGTAATTCAACAACGCGGAGGAAACACGTGGTATTAAAATTTAACACACACACGCACACGCGCACGCGCACGCACACGCACACGCACACGCACACGCACACGCACACGCACACACGCACACACACACACACACACACTTACACACAAAAATACGGCTCTTTTCAGGGCCACATGATGTGCAAAATCCGACCGGCAACCTCCCGTGGTGCACATCGGGTAATGCCAATGCCGGCGGTATATGCCAAAAATACAAGGGTTACTTTAAAGTGCTGTATCTTTGCGAAAAAAAATAGCAGCGACTTTTCTTTTTTTTTTAATTGAAGAGGAAGGTTCGTACTTTATGTTTCTGCAAACAGTATCCCTGAAAAAAAATGTAGCAAGTCCATGCATTCCGTTAAACTTTGTAATTTTCAATATAACAAACATGCCTTCACATTTAAGGTGTTACAGTGGTAGGAATGCATCACACCTAAAATTGAACTATAGTATCTTAAAGTAGAGATTTCAAGCTTTAATTTAAAAAAAAAACATAATTTTACGATGATTTTTCGCGGAGTTACCGTCAGTCAAAGTTGATGCCCAACTATGCCATATTTGGTGAGCAGCGACTCCGGGATATTTTTTTTTTGCCTATATAAATATCTAGAGTTTGATCAGGACGATGAGAGCATCTGTACAAGGATTTCGTCGAGCTAAATATGTACGCGAAGACCGAAAGACCAATCGTTGGTTAATGGACGTTTTCGAGGAAGAAACAATGGAGGATTTTTTAAATCTTCGTAGTCTATTCGATTGCGAAGAAGAATTTGAAAATGTGAAGGAGCGGGAGGAAAGAATTGAACGATTGTGGAAGCAACAAGAGGATGAGGAGGAGGCGGCGGAATTGGCAGCGCGAGTTCCTCGAGCGAGAGGGCAGATGGCTCGAGCGGGAACAGGAGAAGGAGTGGGAGCGTGGGTGGATAGAACGAGAGCGGGAACGGCAGCATGGTAAACAAAACACTGGTCCGACTAGTGTACGTACAATCACAACGTTGTTTACATTGAGTAATTTCCGTAAATACCGAAAGCCGCAAAATTACTGTCACAAGTCTTAATTCAAATCTGGAATTTCCACAGGAAGAAATTAGGACTTGCATTAACATGAGAAATCGGCTGCAAGCAGTAATTCAACAACGCGGAGGAAACACGTGGTATTAAAATTTTACGGCTCTTTTCAGGGCCACATGATGTGCAAAATACCTCCCCGTGGTGCACATCGGGTAATGCCAATGCCGGCGGTATATGCCAAAAATACAAGGGTTACTTTAAAGTGCTGTATCTTTGCGAAAAAAAATATCGAAGGTTCGTATATGTTTCTGCAAACAGTTCTTGTAGCAAGTCCATGCATTCCGTTAAACTTTGTAATTTTCAATATAACAAACATGCCCTCACATTTAAGGTGTTACAGTGGTAGGAATGCATCACACCTAAAATTGAACTATAGTATCTTAAAGTAGAGATTTCAAGCTTTAATTTAAAAAAAAAACATAATTTTACGATGATTTTTCGCGGAGTTACCGTCAGTCAAAGTTGGCCAATTTTTGCCTAAAATTTTTCTATGCCATATTTCTTTTGAGCAGTGTATATATATATATATTTTTTTAAATATATAAATATACTTGTAGAAATAATTTTAATAAATTTTATTTTTTATTTCAGGATATTGATATGAGACTCGTACGGATACAAGGATTCAGCAACAACCGTCAAAGTAAATATGTACGCGAAGACCGAAAGACCAATCGTTGGTTAATGGACGTTTTCGAGGAAGAAACAATGGAGGATTTTTTAAATCTTCGTAGTCTATTCGATTGCGAAGAAGAATTTGAAAATGTGAAGGAGCGGGAGGAAAGAATTGAACGATTGTGGAAGCAACAAGAGGATGAGGAGGAGGCGGCGGAATGGCAGCGCGAGTTCCTCGAGCGAGAGGGCAGATGGCTCGAGCGGGAACAGGAGAAGGAGTGGGAGCGTGGGTGGATAGAACGAGAGCGGGAACGGCAGCAGGAGATGGAGTGGCAATTGGAGGAAGATTTATAATTATATTTTATCATTTATAATTCATATTTTAACAATTAAAATGAACTATCGATTATATTTCTTTTTATATTGTATTTTTATATAATTTTTTTATATTATACTAATTTTTTTATTATATCGTTTTTATATTACTTTCTCTGTTCCTTTCCAAGAGCGGTGGGGGGATCGCGAGCGAGGGTTGAAGCGCGAAAGTAAACGGATGGGGAAGTGACGGGAGGATGGGTACGCGAAGGCAAGCGATAACGAGGGAGCGCGAAGATGGCGACGCGTGGGAAGATAGGAGCCACGTGGGAGTGCAAACGCGTGGCTGCGAAGATGACGACACGCGGGACCGAGAATGGGTGCGTTCGGTAGACTGCGTATGAGAGAATATGAATGGGTGGGTGCGTTCGGTAGACTGCGTTCAGCAACCTGATGACGCGGTGGCAATCTTCGGAGGCGCTTGACGCTTTCTAAAAAAGAAATATTTAAATTTGCCAATGGTCGCTACGTACACGTGCCCGTAAAAAAATACATACCGTATTACTTTGACGACGATGGCTTATCCCTCGAAAATTTATCTTTTATTGCTTGCCATGGTCGAGACGACGATGAGGATGATGATGATGGTGATGATGCATTCGGAGGAGTCAGAGGACGATATCCTTGACGCTCAGCCGATTTCCGATTAACATAATCTTATATTTTTTCCCACGGCCGAGATGTGTGACTCGGCGGTATCAAGGGTTCACGATCATCGCCCGATTTCCGACACATGTACTCCTTTAGTCTATCCATATTAAATCTCTCTTACAGCTCGTAACAAACTGAAGCTTGCGAGCGAAAGAAAGAGACTTTATCCCCAAATATCAAACTGATAATAATATTAACAATCGCACTGTTTAATAAACTAATTCGCGGAAGCGCCACGTCTGAAGCAGCCTGATATCGGCGCTGAGAAAAATAATCCGCGTGTTTATAATATTTATTAAACAATTAAGCGGAAGCGCTATATCTCCAATATCGGCGCTGTGAAAAATAATCCGCTTTGTTTATAATATTTATTAAACAAATTCGCGGAATCGCTATTCTATCTGTTAGCAAAATGTTACCCCCTCCGACGTCATATCCGCTTATCCCCTCCCCTGTGACGTCATATCCGCGAACCCCGTTACGTCATTTCCGCTTATCCCTTCCCTTGTTACGTCATTTCCGAGTACCCCCCTCCCTCGTGACGTCATACCCCCTCCCCTGTGACGTCATACCCCCTCCCCTGTGACGTCATATCCCCTTCCCTGTGACGTTATACCCCCGTGACGTCATACCCCTCCCCCCGTGATGTCATACCCCTCCCCGCGGGGACCCCCTCCCCCTCACCCCCTCGGAGCTCCCGGGTTAAGGGGATGCTGGATACCGACATTACAGTTCATTTTCTTTTACAAGACGAATCTTTGAATTGGCTTTACAGATTAAAAAAGCCTTTTAGAGATGTAAAGTACGTACGAAAAGAAATCCTGCTCTGCTCAAATTAAGACCGAAAAAGGCGTAAAATCACATAATTATATTAATTAACGAATGTGAACTGTACCTTTTGCACTCTTGAGCTGTCACACACAGAAACATTCACTCATATAAAGGTTATATGAGCTGAGCAGCATAAATCGAGAGCACAGCAGGACTCGGACAGGAATAATGAACACTGTGGTAGCGATAAGAATACGAACTAATCTCTAATAAAAAAGATCCATCTTGTAAAACATTTTATTCATGTGAACCTACGCAGTGTACATGCGGAACGGTAAGCAGACCAGTGATTACATATATATAGTGCGCAACAGTAGTTCCGGAATTTTTTAGAAGATGGCATTGGCGTGTCGGTGTGACACTTCCTTGTGTTAGTAACTTAGCACGCGGAAGATTTACACATACACACTACTACACACAAGCTGAGTGCGCGAGGATACGCGCGCAGTCAAAACACGCGACGTAAACGGAAAGAAGTTGGCCGTCAAAGCTGTCAAAACGCGCGAATTACGAATGCCTGTTCGCTCCGTGTATTTTGGAGTGTAATCATGTATCCGTATCGTGTCTCATGACAAACGACAAGTGAGACGGACAATGTTGTAATAATTAGTGATAGTCGTGATAATTAGAGCAGCCCCGAGGGCAGCCCCGAGCGCGTCAGCCACCACGCGAGAAAGCAGCAGCGCTAGCAGATGAAGTCGATCATGAAGTCGAGCAGCGTGGAGAATCGGGTGCTGGTGAACGGGTCGGACGAGAAGTCGACGCGGTGTAGCCGCAACGACTCGGACTCGAGCGAGGGCCGGTTCTCGAAGAACTCCGAACCCGAGAGCCGGTCCTCGATACCGCGCTTCAGCTCGGTTCTCCATGCGGGCCAACTACGACTCGTCGGATTTCTCGCGCGCCAACTCAACGTCGAACGAGCGCTTCCACTCGGACTTTTCGATCGCGGTAGCGAGTCTTTAGAATCTTGAAACAATATAATTTCAAAGATTTCCAGTCCCGATTTCTAATGGTATGTACAATTAAAATCAGAAGCGTCTATTTTGACAGTACTGAGTATATAAAATTGATATATATGTAAAACTGCATGATTATATATTACATATAAAATCAGAAGCGTCTATTTTAACGATACTGAGTATATAAAATTGATATATATGTAAAACTGCATGATTATATATAAAATCAGAAGCGTCTATTTTGACGATACTGAGTATATAAAATTGATATATATGTAAATCTGCATGATTATATATTACATATAAAAATTAGAAGCTTCTATTTTGACGGTACTGAGTATATAAAATTGATGTATATGTAAAACTGCATGATTATATAAAAAATCAGAAGCGTCTATTTTGACGATACTGAGTATATAAAATTGATATATATGTAAAATTGCATGATTATATATAAAATCAGGAGCGTCTATTTTGATGGTACTGAGTATATAAAATTTATATATATATAATATATATATATATAACTGCATGATTATATGTATATTACATATAAAAATCAGAAGCGTCTATTTTGACGGTACTGAGTACGTAAAATTAAAATATAAAACTGCATGATTATATATTTGCTAATAACTGCATGATAATATATAACTGCATGATATATATATATATGATTATATATTATGTATAAAAGTCAGAGGTGTCTGTGACGGTACTGATGTTAATAAAAATCAGAAGCATCTCGTTTTTAGGATGGTACTGGTTATTACAAATATTTATAAATTTGATTCGGAGAGACGAGAAAAATTTATTTGTTGCGTTCTCACGGGAATGAATGTTGGAGGGGCCCATTCACTGTTCCCAATATTCAAAATCATAGAATAATATGATTTTATATAATACTATAATTTTAGTCACACTTCAAGACAAAATTGGTATTATACAAGTATTGTATCATATAGTACAAATTATTGAATATATTTCTTTGATAAAATATAATAAAGTCGTTATATTATTATATGTATTAAAATCATACGCGACTTTAATATTTATTAAAATATTATCAGGATGAGGGGCCCACAATTTGTAGGGCGGCCCTGCAGTGCCTGGTAAAAGGAAATTCGGACGCTCTAGCCATCTCAGAACATCGAGAATCTTGGCAACATCGAGATTCTTGGTAACAATGAGAGGAAAAGGACGAAAGATCATATATCTGTCCTGCTCGTATCGTAAACAATCGAGGCGGCAACATTGCACGCACAAGCGCGCAATGTATACATGCTTGAGCTAGGATCGATAATATAGGAAATTTTTATATCATATTCTAGATTATCGACTCCGATCAAGTTTGGCCGTCACTCCAGCATCCCCTTAAAACCGGTGTTTATTACCTACTGTTCAGTTAAACTCTTAACGTAGCCCCATACAAAATAATCTAATACGTTAAGATCTGGCGATCGTGCCGGCCAGATGATTGGGCCACCTCGATCTATCCACCTTTCCGGAAAATGCGCGTCTAAAATTTCACGTACTTCGCGAGAAAAATGGGCAGGAGCCCCGTCGTGCTGGAAAATCATTTGCCTTCGTACGCAGAGTGGAACATCTTCGAGTAAAATGGGCAAATGATTTTCCAGAAAATCGGAATATAATTCTCCGTTAAGCCGTGGCGGGAGAAAATATGGACCGATCTGAAAATGAAGGACAAAAAATTTTAAAGATTATCGTGAACAAAATCTTTCTTAAATAACTCAGCTTATTTACCACTTGATTCGCGATTATTCCTGCCCATACGTTAATTGATCATCGGTGTTGAAAAGATCCAGCGCGGATGACGTGCGGGTTTTCCTCTCGCCAACATACAAAGTTACGAGAATTAAATATCCCATTTGGTGTGAAGGTAGCCTCATCTGTCCATAAAATTTGATCCGGGAAAAATAAATTTCGCCGGCACTGTGCGAGAAACCCTGCGCATTTTTCGCTAAGGGTTAATAAATTGCTATCAAAGTTGGATAAAAACAATAAAAATACCTTCATAAAAGTAGACACGTTGAGGATAATCTCTGGTAAGTAATTGTTGTACTCATTGATAATGATATGGATGCATATTGTTTTAGAGTACGATGTACAGACTGTCACGGAAGTCCGAGTGCACGAGCTACACGACGCACACTATTGCCAGGAATTTCGATTAAGTTCAAAATTCTCTCTTCCTCGAAGAGGCGAAGATGCCTTGGTGGACCAACACCATTTAAATTTGGGAAGAGAGCTCCCGTTTCTCTCACACGTTGAACACATTTACTTATTACTCTTCTTGTCGAATGTCGTTCACGTCTAGGAAAACGGTTCGCGTAAATACGAGCCGCAACACTGGCATTTTCTCCGGCCATCCCATAACAGATAATCATATCTGTATTTTTCCGAGCAGTAAATTTCATCTTGATATCTCAAGAATATGTGGACGTGTAAAATGCACATTGTGTATAATTTCTCGCAAGGAGTTGTATACGTTTGTAATGATACGGATGATACGGATTTCGGTTTTACCGCTTCTTCCACGGTCGATAAAATTAATCTCCGTACCGAAGAATGCTCAAATACGAGAGCGGCACAGAAGTGTTCACGATTTTCAATTGTTTTTCGCTTTTCACGTACACGTTTCTCGTACACGTGCATCGGCTGGAACTTGCTGTAACGTGATAGTTTACTCTTGAGGTGAGGTGCCAACGGACGAATTAAAAAATTATTTAAAAATATTTAAAGACTGGAACTATCAACGAAACCTGTAGAAAGTGCCGGAACTATTGCAGATCTGTCGGAAATTGCCGATAAGTCAGCTGGAACTTGCTGTAGTTAGTAGTTTACTCTTGAAGTGAGGTGCCAGCGGGCGGATTAAAAAATTATTTAAAAATACTTAAAGACCGGAACTATCGACGAAACCTGTAGAAAGTCTCGGAACTATTACAGAACTGTCGGAATATGCCCATAAGTCGGCTGGAACTTGCTGTAACGTGATAGTTTACTCTTGAAGTGAGGTGCCAACGGACGAATTAAAAAAAAAATTTTTTTAAATTTGAAGTGCCGAACTGTCGCTAAAACCTATCAGGAACTATAGAACTCTACGAGAACTATAGAATTTTATGTTGAAAATCAATTTTTTCGAAACTTGAGGTGCCGACGGTCGAATAAAAAATTTATTTAAAAATATTTAAAGTGCGGAACTATTGTTAAAATCTATCAAGAACTATAGAACTCTTCGAGAACTGTAGAATTTCATATTTAAAATCAGTTTTTTCGAAACTTGAAGTGCCACGGGAAGTTGGCACCTCATATTTTCAAATTGCATTTTTTTTAGCAAAATCAACGGAACTATTTCTAAAACCTATCAGGAACTGTAGAACTATTGCGGGTGCCAATGGAACTCTTAATAAAACTTTCGATTTTTAAAAGTGAGGTGCCGACTTCACAGAAACGGGTCTCGCTTCGTCGCGAGGACAACTTACGGAGTTCGGCTGTTTACCGCCGCGAGACAAAGCGAAAGCCCCGAGACAAGGTCGCTTCAATTCCACGAGAAATACAATACATCTTCGCGATCGAATGTGAACAAGTAATGTAATGATATTCTCTTTGAATAGCCTAATTAAGATAATGTGGATCTAAACAGGTTCGAAGGCTGCCGGCTTTTTTAGTTACTATTACAAGCGCGTTTACCCAATCTGTAGCTTCATAAACTTTCTCTATTATTTGATTGTGCTCCATTTTCTGTAATTCTTCTTTTAACTTATCTCTGAGTTTAAAAGAGACTTTTCTACATGGCTCAATATGATCTTCGCTTTGATTTTAGTTTAATATCGTATACAAAATTAGATATGAGATCTGTTTTCTGTGTATCATTTCCTATTTTATCATTCGTGTTATATAGCGTTTTATTATTACTTACAGTATCTATTCTTTGTAATAATTTTAATTTCTCGAGCACCGGAAGACCCAATGCCGCAGGAGTCATCGCATCTATAATTTGAAATTCAATAATAACATTTTGTTCTTTCGACGTTTTACATGAAATATGGCATTTACCGACGACTTTAATTGGACTATCACTATATGTTGTTAGTTTCGCATAAGATTTAAGTACAGCACTTCTTGGAAGCATTAACATTTCAAAAATATTTAAAGAACGTACGTTACATTGAGCTCCTGAATTTAATTTGACAAGAGCTTTTCCATTATATAAGATTTTCAATTTCCATTCATTTTTTGAATTTGTATTAATAGATCCTACAAAAAACTGTTTGTTATTGTTATTCTGTGATGTACTCTGTTCAACGCAATCTATTTTTCTGGTATTGTTGTTGTAGCAAACTTTTATAAAGTGATTTAACTTTCTACAATTAACGCAAGTTTTATCAAACGCCGGGCACTGATACGAAGAATGCCTAGTTCTACATTTATTGCATGATTTCTTATTTTTTTATTGACTCAACACCTCCTTTGTTGTAAACTGTGGAATTGTAGACTTCGGTGCTTGATTGTTGTCTTGTTGATTCCTGTGTAACTCCATGTTATATCGCTTAGAAGAACTTGCCTGTGCCTTGCTTTGCTTCGAGACTGCGTATATTTTTGACTACGTAGCCAAGGTTTTTAACTATTGTTGTGCCAATTCTGAGGCTTTACAAATTTTAATGCACTTCTCTAAGGTCGAGGTCATCTTTTCGAAGTAGCTTATTTTTTTAGAATTATTGATTTTAAAATTTAGATGTAGAATTATTATGCAATATATTGTTGCACCCGCGTGCACTCTCTAGCACTCACGCGCGCACACACACTCACGACCGGACGCGTAAATAAAGACTCGTTCTGTACGCAAGAAAGTAGATTTTTTATTCAGCTCGGAATACAATTAGTAATGTACGGGAGAGTTTCTTGGTACGTCCGAACGGGTCGACGTCCAGAGATCGTTCTCTTGATTTTCGGCTTCTTGACGACGCAGCTTCCTTGTCACAGCTGACGGAGGCGATTGATTATATCGATCCCGTCAGCCGATTAGGCTTGCTCTTACATCGTGCGAGACTCGCGCATGCAACAATATTATATGTATTTTAAAATTAAAATAAAGCTAAAATTTTTCTGCATACGTTTCTATCTGGGTATTGGTCTTTAAAACGCAGTCTTGAGCTAAAGCTAGAATTGTACAATCCAAATTTAATTTGGATATCAAAGAGTCTCCCTAAAAACAGGTCAAAATTAGTCTGTTTTCCATACCTCGAATGTCAAGCTGAAATGTATGCTGAATGAAAGTTAAAGACATAATTCGCGCGTAGCGGTGGCGCCTCGAACTATGAATATTATATCTTTATTATGACTTTTCTATATCTGGATACAAATCGTTGTGACCTATACGATCTCGAGTTGCAATCGGCTCGAAACGCTTTTTCAAACGAGTCCCCATTCGACCCATTGCAACAATTACGGTTTTCTACCCCCTTCCCCTTTACCACCCATCACCCCCTTCTCCCATGGGGATCTGTTCCCACTCCATAAGATACATATTTTTAAAAAAGAAACCGTGTTTCGTCGTTTTTTTACAATATTTATCATTTTAAAAACTAACTATCAGATTTTGCAAGTCTTATATAGGTATACATAAATGTACATACATGCGTCACGCTTCTATTCGTCGCGGGGAGCGGGGAGGGGTATCGATCCCCCGCGAAGATCGTACACTGAGAAAAATTTCCATCGGATAAATCGATTAAATAGTGTATCCGATTGTTAATTTTGTTTTTCGATCAAAGATGGATACCTTTATCCGATGAAATGTAGTAACCGATGAAACATGATCGGAAAATTATTCGCTCTTTGTATATCCGTTAAAATTTTCATCGGATTAAAAGTACGATTTCATAGGATAAGATGACGATAAGATCGGATATACAACTTAATCGGATAAAAAGTTGGTGACCAATATCCGATCATATATTATCCGATGAAGAATAACTGCTGAAATTGTAGTGATATCCGATGAAATGTTATTCGATTAGTCTTGAATTTGATCGGATAATCTTAACGAATTTTACCGAAGACTGTCGAAGAGAAACGAATATATCCGATTCCGCGGAACTGCGCGATCTCCAACAATCAGATTTGGTGGCCGGGTGGCATACGCAAACAAGTGCAAACACGCGTATATGTGTTACTCAGTCTGTTCTTCGTAGTACGTATACGAGTTTGTGTACATATGTGTATTACCGACGTATACGACCGACTAAAAAGACTGGTTATAACCAGAGTTGCCGTTCAGCGGACGTTGCAGCACAGCACGTCTGTGGAGGTTGTGTGCACATGTACACGGCCTCTGCTGTGTGTGCATCTACTCTTCCACAGATGTGCTGTTTTGCAAATATATGCCGAACGACAATTCTCGTTATAACTCATTACAGTGAATACAATTTCGTCGCGACGGTTTTTCTGTGAAATTATCGATTTTTTTGTAAAATTTTCTGCGTTAAAAATGTGTGACATACGGCATGTTTTAAAAGAAATAGATATAGAAGAAGAGGTCATTAATTTATTAATAAGTATAAATTTAATTAGAACATTCATACTTTTTACATAAAAAGTTTTCAATGAAAGAAATAGGTTATGTACTGATATTCACTGCGCTTGTATTATTTGTATTTTATTTTATTGTATTTTATTATTATTTGTATTATATTGTATTTTACGTACATGACGTGTGTTTAGATTACATAAGTCTTGCTGTGTTATTATTCCTTTAGAAACTGACACTTTCAATGTATCTACTAGTGAAGAGGCTTTATGCTTCATTTTATGTATTTCACATAGTCGTAGTAATTAATCTGGTGTTAATTAGGTTTTTTGTTTGTTACTTACTTTCTTTTTTTCTGCGCTAGAGGAAAATATTTCAGTGGAAGATTTAAGAACTTTAAAAAAGTATGAACTTGTGAAGTATGAATTAATTACGAAATATGGCCCAAGGAGGAGATTTGGTAGAGCTCTAGTGAAATGGATGTCACTGAACAACTTTTTGATAGATCTCGAACTACTAACGGTATAATACTCTTAATTATATTATATTACTATACATGTAACATAACATGCATAGTTTTGCACTATCAATTATGTTGTAAAGAATCAATTTGATATTATTTTTTTTCTTATAGGTATATGGTGATGTACAATACACGAATATTAATAACATAGGCAGCTAACAGTCTTTTTCAACGAACAATTTACACGAAGTCGCATCATTCGATTCTTCCAAAATAAATTCACCGAATATTTTTTCTCTGAATATCAGTAGCAACAGCAGTAATTTTTCTGAGAGCCCATTGACGCTTTCGCTGAATTTTAGCGAATTTACGAACTGCGAGAAAATCATAGAAGAAAATAAAAACCTTGAAAATACCCTAGATCTGCAAGTAGTGAACGTTGAAGATACTGTTTTTTCCACAAGCGTTGAAGATTTCGCATTTGTACAGTTGGAGGATGAGCTACAAGATCTCAACGACGTTATAAATGCCCCCGTACAAATAGCGCAAAAAATAGTGCTCAGCAACAAAAAAGGCAATCACCAATTCCAAATTTTAATACAGATTCCGAAGCTAAAAATCCGCTCTTTAACCTTTTATATAAAAACGGATCCTATTTTCAAAAACTTATCCACAACATCCATCGTAATGATTTGGTACTAGTAGGATCCGATATCAACTCAATAGGAAAGGTTACTGCCAAACATCTCCTCAATTTAGCCAGTCCTCCGCAACGAAAAGTATCAACATCTACGCTCATAAGATGGGCTAAATATTTTAAACGTCTGTTTCCTAAAACACCGATGTCCGCTTTTTATAGTTTTAAATACGAATCATATAGACGTCTGGTATTACATTTCAAAGAAAAAGAGCAGAAGGAGTGCTGCAAGTTCAGTTCTTTCAAGAACGAAGAAAACTCATTAAAGGAAACCGAAATGTTCTGTTAAGACAACCAAATATCAAGAGCACAGTGTCAACGGATAGAGATAAAGATTTTTGTCTTTCAAACGACATATCTCATGCCACAAAAACTTAGAGATCTGTTAATCAATTGCAAGGAGAAATTCAATCTAGTACAGAAATTTCAAAAGAAGATTTTTACTTAATTTCTTTATTTTTCCGTGAAAAAATATGCTAAATACTTAGATATCTTTATATATTATCTTTTGTGCTTACAATGAATTTTGTTATTAGTGTCTTCTGAAGAGATTGATCCGATGGTACAATTACGTCTTCTTTATCTGCGGGACCCATTAGAACACAAGTTAACTCCACGACTACTAGCCTCCTGGAAAGCTACTTTTCCATACAGACGTAAGCAACTTACAGAACAACCAGGAACAGTGTGGGACTATTTGAATGAATACAATTTTTTGCAAATTTAAGATATTGGTAAAGCCTTAGTAAGTCTTCTCAACTTATAAACTCAATAATATAATATGCTTCTTAAATAATTATAAATATTAATATTATAAAAATAATATGTTTACATGAAGTGTTTATTGTGAGTTAAAAATAAATTACAGTATTATTTATGTAAATATTTTAATTAACTTCTAAAATTTTCTTGTGCAGATTGAATTGGATTTCGAAAAACTTTATCCCAATTTAGACCTTATATCGAGGTACTCGGGGAATCTAGCGATATGTTGTGAAAAATACAGACTTGTAATTATTGCAATAGCTTCAATAGTTACAAGAAAAATAAGCCAACAGAAACATAAGGATATAGTTACCCCGTTCTTTGACTTGGCTAAAAGTAAATAAAATATTTTCTTATAAATTTTTATATAAAATCTACAGTTGTGTAATAATAATGGAAAAAAATCAGCGATCTTTTTCTGAAGTTCATCTCCAAGCATGGACATTTTACAGTTTCTTTTTCATTTAAACGTTTTTCTCTATACTTTTTCAATTTATAGCGGCATTGCAAATATTTGTTGAAACATTGATTTGCCAAATTGGTTTTTTTTTTAAATCGCGTTTAAATACGAAAATTTAAAAGGCGCGATCTCTAATACTTATGCTTACATCTCGTCTAATAAACAGAAGCGCCAAATATTTACGTCAATAGTAAAATAAAAAATCAATAGTGAAAAAATATGGACATTATCGCAACACATATAAAAAATAAGCGTTAATAATAAAATTCTAAAATGAACAATGTTTTCAATTTTCTATTTCATATCTATGTTAGGAAATACTTTTAGATATAATGATAATATTTTTTTTAAGACGGTTTAGATGTTACACTTAGAGCGACCGGAACTCTCTTGCTGCTTCCCTTCATATTTTTTTTATATTTACGTACATAAAACATGGAGACCAACGAGGATAGATATCTTGGAGTCTTTCGTCGCGAGAGTCTGCAGAAGTTGAAGAACACATTGAACTTCGACGTAAATCGTTGATCGAGGTAGCAAAAAAGCGAATATATATATGTATATATATATATCTCATAGTATATATATATATATATATATATATATATATATATATATATATATATATATATATACTATGAGAAACTATAAAGTTTGGCCAACTATTTCTGAAACACCCTGTATATATATATATATATATATATATATATATATATATATATTATGAGATATATATATACATATATATATATATATATATATATATTTTATATATATATATATATATATATATATATTTTATATATATATATATATATATATATATTTTATATATATATATATATATATATATATATATATATATATATATATATATATATATATATATAAGGGTGTTTCAGAAATAGTTGGCCAAACTTTAAGAGTATATTCCACTCATTGTAAGGATGAAAAAAAGTCTATAAACATGGGTTCGGAAACGCTTCCTTTTCACGTTATAAACATTTTTTATTAACTTTACTTACAGACTTTAACAACATTTAAACTGCAAGAACATTTCAATTCGATGTTAGAATAAGCTGTTGATGAATACTATCTTCACTCTTAAATGCTTAAGGGGATGCTGGATACCGACATTACAGTTCATTTTGTTTGACAAAATGAATCTTCGAATTGGCTTTACAGATTAAAAAATCCTTTTACAGGTGTAAAGTACATACGAAAACAAATCCCGCTCTGCTCAAATAAAGACCGAAAAAGGCGTAAAATCACATAATTATATTAATTAACTATTGTGAACTGTACCTTTTGCACTCTTGAGCTGTCACACACAGAAACATTCACTCATATAAAGGTTATATGAGCTGAGCGGTACAAATTGAGAGCACAGCGGGACTCGGACAGGAATAATGTATACTGTGGTAGCGATAAGAATACAAACAAATGTCTAATAAGAAAGATCCATCTTGATAAACATTTTATTCATATGAACTTACGCAGTGTACATGCGGAACGGTAAGCAGACTAGTGATTACATATATATAGTTCTCGCCAGTAGTAGTCGATGGAAGTTAAATATTTGGGCCGGAATTGTTGGAAACGAAGTAATTGGACCCTGTGTTCTTCCGAATAGAGTAGGGGGTAATGATTATGCAGATTTTTTAGAAGAAAATTTGCCAGACCTTTTAGAGGATTTCCCATTAAATATTCGTCAAACTATGTGGTTTCAACACGATGGGGCACCACCTCACAATAGTAGACGAGTTCGAAATTATTTGAACATCCAATTTCCAAATTCTTGGATTGGTAGAGGTGGACCTGTCGCATGGCCAGCAAGATCTCCTGATCTGAACCCACTTGATTTTTTTTGTGGAGTTTTTTAAAAAGTTTTATTTATCAAGATCCAGTGGAATCCTTAGAAGAATTAGAAGAAAAGCTTCATTGTGCAGTAGGCAATATTACACCGGAAATGCTACAGCTTACTCAACAAAGTCTCATCCACAGAGCCAATGCTTGTATACAAATGGCAGGCTTGCATTTTGAGCATATTTTGTAAATTTTAATACTTTCAATCAGCCCTTTTCAGGGCTACAATTGCAAGCGTGCGCGCATCCCCCGCCCCCACACAAAAACACACACACACACACACACAGACACACGGCAGAGAGGGTTTGGAGTCATTAAATACTACGGGAGTGACGAACCGTGGGGTCCTTACCTCTGCCAATACACATACATACACACATGAGGTACGAGTCCGACCATGCAACCTCCTCGTAGTGTACCTTGGGTTATGCTAATGCCGGCGGCACAATTGACATTTTTGTAACAAATTTTCAAAAATGCAATAAAACGATGAAAAAAAATCGTAAATTATTTTTTAATAAATCGTTTTAAAGAGCAGGCTTTAAATCTTCAAATGCTAATTTGGACTGCGAAAATAAATTTTGCATCTCTGTAGAGTCGTTTAATTTTGCAAAATTTTTGAGGTTTAATAAACTCTTGTTGAGTTTCTCATTTTTTAGTATAAAATTATCTTGAGGAGAACCAATGCAACCAAAGCAATTGAAAGTAAAAACCTTGCCCTTTAAAATGACTCCATAACAATTGTATGTTTTTTTCACAAAATTATAATAGCTCAAATATTAAAGTTTCTCCAAAATTTTGTGAACTTTTAATTTTCAACATCACGAGCACGCGCTTCTACGTATGTTATCTAATTATTATTTTAGAGCCATATGATTAATTATAAAATTTTGGACTTATTTTTAAAAGAATTATGTCTAGAAAGTGTGTCGGAAGCATATTTTCAAAGCATTTCAAAAAATTATTTATTTCAATAAATGTTAATATTTTCATATTTTTTGTATCGAAACAATTTTCATGCGTTTACAATTTCTTTAAATTCTTCTTGTGCTTACATAATATTTTGTAAATAATTGTTTAAAAAATGTGTAATAAATTTCCAGATATTGATACAATTGTTATTGAGATTTTATGTAATTATGTAATTCTTATAACATGTTAAAAATTAATTTTGGATAAGTATTTTTTGTATTTTCATAGCAAAAAAAATAAAAAGATAATTAGCTCTTATAATACTTTAACTCAAATATTTTACTTTACTTTTAATCACTGTTACACAATAAATCAAGTTTTCGACATTTGTACAGGTTACGTATTCTCATTTAATTAATAAAGTATTCTTTATATTTAGTGATATTATTTAATTATCATGCGCAATTGTGTGCAATATTTAGAATAATAAGACGTTTAGCTCATAAAACTTATTACAATTTACATATGTCTTTATTTTTCAATGAACAAGTGAGTGAGAAGCGCGCGACGGCCCTGCATATCACATGGATAATCGCGCTTATTCGTTAAGTTCAACCTGCTCGCCTGCGAAAACTACTTGTCGGGTGGAATTTTGCTAAAGGAAAAAGTTGTTTCTTTTATCATAAATTATCACGTCACGTGCACCGAATGCGCGAATTTCTGGACATCCTGTATACGCAAACAGCATAATATTGCGAAATTATTTCTACTTATTTAGAGATGCACTCTTCCCTGAGTAATCTATTGTAAAATACAAAATTTCAAAAATATAAGATAAATTTCGTAATCTTATGCCGCCTTTACAAACAACCGAAACTCAGATTTTCGTTACAAAATAAATCACTATAATCAATATATCAATATATATCACAGTTCTCAAAACGGTGTTTATCGGAATCAATAAAACTAAAAAAAAAACGATAAAACTAAATAAAGATAGAAACTTATATTGCGAACATAAAAAAATGTGTGTCTGTATATAAGCACATTCTCGAGAATAATTAGAGAATTGATCGTATCGGAACATCTAAACGAGCAATCTTATCGCGTTCAAATAACATATGCAGATCTGCTGAAATTGGAATTAGATCTCCAATATAAGGCGAGCTTTATGATGAATCAATGGATAAAACTAAAAAAACGAGAAATAAAACTAGAAAAGATAGAAATGAAAGAAATTTACATACTTTTTGTGAACAGAAAAAAATAATGCATTATGCGCAGATACAACTTTGCTCTGTAAAAGTAGCATTTGCACATAATATGATCGATGAATAACTCGCCTTATATTGAACATCTAAATCCAATATCAGCAGAGCTGTATATGTTACTCGAACGCGAAAAGATTGTTCGTTTACATGTTTCGATGCGATCAATTCTCGATTTATTGTTCTCGAGAATGTGCTTGCACGCAGCCCGTCGCATTGGGTTAACCAATGGAAATAATTCAGGCGAAGGTACAAGATCTACGATTTGTTGTTAGAGAACTTTTCAAAATGTTGCCCTTCACTTACAACTCAAACTCACTTACAACTCATAAGTGAAAGGCAACATCTAGAGAACGAGCTCTCTAACAGCAAGGCAGATCTCGTACCTTCATCTTAATTATTTCCATTTTTTATTGGAACGGCGGGTACGGTAGATACGTCTGCGGCGCGTACGCTGGCTGCGGCTGCGGCTGCGCGTACGCTGGCTGCGGCTGCGGCTGCATGTACGCTGGCTGCGGCTGCATGTACACTGGCTGCGGCTGCATGTACGCTGGCTGCGGCTGCACGTACGTTGGCTGCGGCTGCACGTACACAGGCGGTACGTATACTGGCTGCGGCGGCGGTGTATACATCGGCTGTGGCACAGGTGTATACATCGGCGGCGCCGTCGGTGGGTATCCCAGCTGGGGCGCCCACCCCTTCTTTCTCCTTTCCGCCGCTAACGCCCGCCTCGTCCATTGTTTTATTATCTGAAATAATAAATATTAGATTATTTGCACCTCATGAGATTTAATTTAAATTTTCTATGTGCAACAATTTCACTCTATAAATGTTAATTATAATGAATATTTTAATAATATCTATGATACAATACTTTTAAGCCAAAATTTAATCAATCGTTCTATGAAATAAAATGTTTGATTTAATAATATCATATGTTTCAAAAACCTCGTTACAGTACAATATACAGTATAATTGTTACTTGTTCATGTGTTGACATACATACATTTCTTCTTTACAAACGGTATTATCATATTCACATTTACGACATGAGATACGAGACAGTTATTGTGCATTATTTTAGGTAAAGACTTAATTATAACATTATCTTGAAATTACAAATCAAGCATTTTTCTTAGGTTTTTAGCAGTAGGTTTTTAGCAGTAGATTTTTAGCAGTAAATTCAAAAAGGATTTGAACATAGAAAATTATAATATATATACATATATATTAATATAAATATATTACCTTTTTGTATTTATTCGGAATCCTCGATTCCGGGGCTGGCATGGGTTCTGCAGTTCGCGTTGGCGGCGGGATTGCCGCTGATATGACTTCCGACGCTGCAGCTGGCACTGCTGGTCGCGTCAACGCCGGGGCTGTCGACGCCAATGCTGGCATTGCAGCTTGCGCCGGCGTCGGGGCTGAAGTTGTTGGGGATGCTGCTGATGCTGACCCTGATGCTCGCGCCGAGTCTGCTTGCATTGCTGTGGATGCTGGAAGAAATTTTATAACATTTAATTATATTATCTCTTTTTTTCATTCTTTCACTGAATAAGTGAAAAGATGAGAAGAAGGTGAACGAGTGCGAATAAGGGGGAGGGAGGAAGAGAGAGAGAGAGAGAGAGAGAGAGAGAGAGAGAGAGAGAGAGAGAGAGATCGGAGAAGAAAACGAGATAGGGTAAACGAATGAATGAGAACGCAAGAGAAAGAATCGTCCTCTCGAATCCCTTATAGAAAAGTATTACTGTGCAGTAGTAAATTGGCAAGTAATAATAGTAATAAATTACTATTGTTTAGTAATTTATTACTATTATTACTTGCCAATTTATTACTGCACAGTAATACTTTTCTATAAGGATGTATCTCTCGTTTTCTTCTGTTTTCTGTTATTGAAGAGAATATACTACTTCAACATGTTGAAAACATGCTTTCTCTCTCTTTTCTTCCCGCCTTCACTTGCACTTCACTTTCTCACTCATTCACTCACTCACTCACTCTCTCACTACACTAATTACTACACTATAAGTCCAAACATGTGTTGTATCACCGTATCGTATCATGATCGCGTATCATAATCAACTATGTCTAGACGCAGTGTCATATCGTATCTGCTTATTATTTTGATACGTAGATACGATACGACCAGGATCCCAAAGTTGGTTTTTCGCCGAAACAAAGAAATGATACGGATGCAATTAGTGGACATATTCCCGATCCTGCGCCGATCAAACAATGTATAGTATGGCTCATCCATTCAGTCTTGCTCTTAGATGGAAAACTAAAGATACAGCTACGGGATACGGATACGAATAAACAAGATTTTGGTGTATCATCATACCAGCGTATTTATATCATGATGATACGCAATTATGATACGATACGGTTATACGACACATGTCTGGACCCACTTTTACATACACTAATATTAAAATAAAAGAATTATGTATCTACTTACATTTTCTCCTCGTCGACATTGTCATGTGGCGCGCCACAACACAGCAACAGTACACGGCGGACAGTACACGGCACGTGGTACACGATGTACGGTACACGGCGCATGATACACGGCGCATGGTACATACACGGTGCACGGAACATAGTGTCGCGAAAATACACACACACACACACACACACACACACACACACACACACACACACACACACACACACACACACACACACACACACACACACACACACACACACGCACGCACACGCACACGCACACGCACACACAAACACACAAACACACAAACACACAAACACACACACACACACACACACACACACACACACACTCCCTCTCCCTATATGTAAGAAAGACTATATGTAAGAAAGAAATTAAAACAATGATGAAGGAAATTGTCCAACTGGAGTTTAAGAGTATCAAAGAAGAACTAGAAGAAGTAAGAAGGATGCTGTCCACTGGACCTAACAATCCATCAAGAGGAGCACAGAAGAGTTTCAGTGAGATAGTTAAAGAAAAGAAGAAAGAAAATGTTATAATTGTTAAACCAAAGGTCCAGCAAGAAAATGTTGATACGGCAATGTTAATAAAAAAGAAGATAGATATAAAGAATATGGAAATGGGAGTAACAAAGTTAAGGAAAGGAAACAATGGTACAGTCATCCTGGGATGTGAGACTGGAGAAGAAATGGCAAAATTGAAAACTACAGTACAAATCAAGTTGGGTGATAACTTTAAAGTCACTGAGTCACTACAGATGAAGCCAAAATTAAAAATTGTATATATCGACGAAGAAGAATGGAAGATGAGTGATGAAGAATTAATTAATACAATCAAAAAGCAGAATAAATCTGGAATACGTGAAGAAAGTAATATGAGAATAGTGAAAAGATTAAAAACTCAATCTAATAGAAGAGGTAAAACAGACGGCGCCATAATAATCGAAGTTGATGAAAGAACTCATGAATTAATGTTGAGTCAAGGAAAGATAAATATAGGATGGAAAAGATGTCCTGTATTTAATCATTTCAGTGTCATGAGATGCTTTAAATGTTGGGGTTACCACCATATTGCGAAAAACTGTAAACGAGATGTAGCGTGTCATAAATGTGCGGGTAATCACAACTCAAATGAGTGTACATCAAATGAGAAGAAATGTATCAACTGTATGTATAAAAACCAATGATGCATTGAGTCCAGAGTGTCCGACATTTAAGAGGGTTCTACAAGAGGAGAAGAGAAGGGCCGGCTGAGAGGATACAAAATAGCAATCACAGAAAGAAGAGGAAATGATTTGGTACACAAATGCGCAAAGTTTGTTAGCGCATAAGGATGAAATACATAATCAAATTATGAAGAAGATGCATCCAGCAGTTATAGCATTGTCGGAAACGAGGCTGACGTCCGAAATAGAAGATTGGGAAGTGAACGTGCCGGGTTATGAGATAATCAGATGTGATGCAGAGAATAGAAGGGACAGGAGGTGCAATATTATATCTAAGAGAAGACATTAAGTATGAATTGGTAGTGATTAAATCTATAAGTGCAAATTGTTGGTGTGTTGCGATAGATGTAAGAGAAAATTTTTATAAAGGGGCGCTGATGGTAGTGTACCACTCACCGAGTGCCTCTGATGGCGAGTTTTTGAGGTTTTTAGAAGATGTTGTAGAGGAGTTGGTAATAAAAGAAGATTGTATAGTAGTAGGAGACTTTAATATAGATTTTATGATAGATTCATTTTACACAGGAAAATTACGAACGATAATGTCCAGTCTAGGTATGAAACAAATGGTTAATAGCCCGACGAGAATTGAAAAGAATAGTCAGACAATGATAGACTTAGTATTTACTAATAATATGGCACAGGTATATGTGGTCCATGAGCCTAAAATAACGGATCATGCTTGGATAAAAATTGCATTAGGAAGAAAAAAGAATGTTAGTAAATATAGAGTATTCACTGCGAGAAATTATGGTAAATTTAGCATTGATGAATTTAGTCTATTAGTAGAGAAAAATATAGGGCAAAGTTTAGTTCACGAAATAGATGAACGAGCTTGGAAATTTGTAAATAGTATAGTTGATGCGTTGGATAATACAGCGCCAAGAAAAGAAGTTCGAATTCCGAAAGTCTGGGAGGGTAAAGTGTGGTTCTCAGAGGAAATTAAGGGGATGCTGGATACCGACATTACAGCTCATTTCGCTAATGAGCAAGATATCATCGAATTGGCTTTACGGATTAAAAAAGCCTTTGACACGTATAAAGTACGAACGAAAACGTGGGGTGCCGTGCCCAATTGAAGATCGAAAAAGGCATAAAATTAAATCATTATATTAATTATCTATTGTGAACAGTACCTTTTGCACTCTTGAGCTGTCAACACACAGAAACATTCATTCATATAAAGGTTATATGAGGTTAGACACATAAACCGAGTCACGGCACCCCACGGACAGGAATAACGAACACTGTGGTAGCGATGAAAATACAAACAATGTTTAATAAAAAAGATATATTGACGAGATCACTTTATTCACATGCACCTACGTAGTGTGGAGCGGTCAGCAGACCAGTGATTACATATATACATAGGTCGACGGTAGTTCCGGAATTTTCTAGAAGATGGCATTGGCGTGTCGGTGTGACACTTCCTTGTGTTAGTAACTTAGCACAAGGAAGATTCACACGTATACACTACTACACACAACCCGAGTACGTGAGGATACGCGCGTAGTCAAAACACGCGAACGTAAACGGAAAGAAGTTAACCGAACTGTCAAAGCGCGCGAATGCCTGTTCGCTCCGTGTATTTTGGAGTGTAATCGTGTATTCGTACCATATTTCATGACAAACGACGAGACGGACAATGTCGTGACAATTAGTGATAGTCGTGATAATTAGAGTAGCCCTGAGGGCAGTCCCGAGCGCGTCGGCCACCACGCGAGGAAGCAGCAGCGCTAGCAGAACGAGATCATGAAGTCGAGCAGCGTGGAGGACCGGCTGCTGATGAACAGATCGGACGAGGAGTCGACGTGGCGCAGCCGCAACGATTCGGACTCGAGCGAGGGCCAGTTCTCGATACCGCGCTCCAGTTCGAGCGGTTCTCCATGCGGGCCAACTATGACTTGTCGGACTTCTCGCGCGCCAACTCCACGTCGAACGAACGCTTCCACTCGGACTTCTCGATCGCGGTAGCGAGCCTTTAGAATCGTGAAATAACATAATTTCAAAGATTCTCAGTCCCGATTTCTAATGGTATGTACAATCAAAATCAGAAGCGTCTATTTTGACGGTACTGAGTATATAAAATTGATATATATAAAATTGCATGATTATATGTATATTACATATAAAAATCAGAAGCGTCTATTTTGACGATACTGAGTATATAAAATTGCATGATTATTTGTATATTACATATAAAAATCAGAAACGTCTATTTTGACGATACTGAGTATATAAAATTGATATATATAAAATTGCATGATTATATGTATATTACATATAAAAATCAGAAGCGTCTATTTTGATGGTACTGTGTATATAAAATTAAAATATAAAACTGCATGATTATATATTATGTATAAAAGTCAGAGGCGTCTGTGGTCTGACGATACTGATTATAATAAAAATCAGAAGCGTGTATTTGACGGAACTGAGTATATAAAATTAAAATATAAACTGCATGATTATATATTATATATAAAAGTCAGAGGCGTCTGTGATATGACGATACTGATGTTAATAAAAATCAGAAGCATCTCGTTTTTAGGATGGTACTGGTTATTACAAATATTTATAAATTTGATTCGGAGAGACGAGAAAAATTTATTTGTTGCGTTCTCACGGGAATGAATGTTGGAGGGACCCATTCACTGTTCCCAATATTCAAAATCATAAAATAATATGATTTTATATAATACTATAATTTTAGTCACACTTCAAGACAAAACTAGTATTATACAAGTCATATAGTACAAATTATTGAATATATTTCTATAAGATATAATAAAGTCGTTATATTATTATATGTATTAAAATCGTACGCGACTTTAATATTTATTAAAATATTATCAGGATGAGGGGCCCACAATTTGTAGGGCGGCCCTGCAGTGCCTGGTAAAAGGAAATTCGGACGCTCTAGCCGTCTCAGAACATCGAGAATCTTGGCAACATCGAGATTCTTGGTAACAATGAGAGGAAAAGGACGAAAAATCATATATCTATACTGCTCGTATCGTAAACAATCGAGGCGGCAACATTGCACGCACAAGCGCGCAATGTATACATGCTTGAGCTAGGATCGATAATATAGGAAATTTTTATACCATATTCTAGATCATCGACCCTGATCAAGTTTGGCCGTCACAGCATCCCCTTAAGTAGCCTCGCACGTTGCATTTTGAACGCGAGTTAGAAGCTAGGACCATACGCCGCATAGCGGCGGCGCCTCGAACTATGCTGCGCACGGCGGTGCCCTATATAGCGACAGGCCGCAACAAATGTTTCATTATAAAATAATAGAAGAACTTCATACAATTATCATTAATTACTCTTTTTTAAAATTATAAAAATTATAAAAATCAAGAGGCACGGTAGTGTCTCGAGCGCCGAGTTACGCGAACTGAGCACCGAG
Source organism: Tetramorium bicarinatum (assembly GCA_928718305.1). NCBI lineage: Eukaryota > Metazoa > Arthropoda > Insecta > Hymenoptera > Formicidae > Tetramorium > Tetramorium bicarinatum. The sequence goes on from OV788321.1 coordinate 10,958,091, forward strand.
ACACTGCCTGTGCCTTTTTAACGCGAGACGTCGTATGAGAAATTCCATCGATTATCGGATCATTATTAATGACTGAACCGATCAAATTCTACGTAGGCTCAATCGAAAGCTTGGGATCGATTTATATAACAAAAGTATTTTTATTTTTTTTCTACGTGAACTACAAGCGGAGATATCGCAATGTTAATTTTAAAAAAGTCGAAAATGGGTAATTTTCATTTAAGAAACGTCTTGGTCGTCGTCACCCCAGCAATATATAGCTAACATAGTTAAAATGTCCAGGTTCGCTTTTTTGCCGCAAAAGCGCCATTGTTGAGAGAGAGAAAGAGAGAGAGAGAGAGAGAGAGAGAGAGAGAGAGAGAGAGAGAGAGGGGAATATACCACCATAATATATTATTATTTAAATTTTATGTGTATGTACAATACTGTGTAGTATATGTATATTCGATTATTACCGTTGCCGTGATTGTGACGTGCCATCACGCGACGTTATTTTTAATCACGACACAGAGGTGCGCCACGAGAACCAATGGGTTCGGCGGCACCGGGGCACGCGTAGGGACCGTGCCAGGCGACTCCCGTCAACCGGGGTGTCCAGGTCGCAAAGATTGCAACGTGGGGATCCGCCACGAGAACCAACGGGTTCAGCGCTGGGGCACACGTAGAGATTGTGCCAGGCAACCCCCGTCTTACCATAGCACGGAACAGATTCAGAATTGTGCACATACACGTTACCCTTCAGCCCAAACGTGTACATTGGTTACGTAGTTCATATGCACGTTTTCGTGATATTACTCTTTTTTTTGCCAATTATCAGATTCATGAATTCATACTTTTTAAATAGAATTATTATTTATAATATATATTAACAAATCCCATTTTGACATGAAAAGTAGACGTAGCGAAATGTTTTTTAAATAATATTTTGTAAAAACATAGAAACATCGAAATAATCGACGTCAAGATTCTTTCAAATCGCACGAAAAATCTACGCCTCAAAAAAGAAATAATAATTACTACAAAATGTGTGAAATCCTAACAAAATTACCTTTTCAAAAAAAGGTACAAAAATGCGCCAAGTATACGCGCCCAAAAAACGCCTCAAAAAAGAATTCTTCTACAAAACTACGCCTAAAAAAAAATTCTTGTATTAATTACCTTTGTACAAAAAAGGTTTTTTCTACAAAAAATGTGATATCAAGGAAGTGCGCCAACTATAAAAATGGATAGTTCATAATACTCTTTGGTTAGTGTTTAGGGTCTGTAAGAAATAAAGGAGATAATATAAAGCAAACAAATAAGTATTTTTATACAAATAATTATTTAATACAAATAAATATTTTAATATATAAATATTTAAATACTATACATAAATCTTTTATAAATAAATATTTGATCGCACGCACGCACGCAGTAAGAGAGAGAAAGAGAGAGTTAGGTAATTAAGATATTTAGTTGGTATGAAAGATAATAATTTTAACACATAATTATTTGAATACAAATAAATTTTTTTTTTAAATACATGGCGCCGCCAAACCGAATAAATTAAAAAAAAAATTTATTTGTATTCAAATAATTATGTGTTAAAATTATTATCTTTCATACCGAAAAAATATCTTAATTACCTAACTCTCTCTTTCTCTCTCTTACTGCGTGCGTGCGTGCAATCAAATATTTATTTATAAAAGATTTATGTACAGTATTTAAATATTTATATATTAAAATATTTATTTGTATTAAATAATTATTTGTATAAAAATACTTATTTGTTTGCTTTATATTATCTCCTTTATTTCTTACAGACTCTAAACATTAACCAAAGAGTATTATCCATTTTTATAGTTGGCGCATTTCCTTGATATCACATTTTTTGTAGAAAAAACCTTTTTTGTACAAAGATAATTAATACAAGAGTTTTTTTTAGGCGTAGTTTTGTAGAAGAATTTTTTTAGGCGTAATTTTTTAGGCGTTTTTTGGGCGCGTATACTTGTTAATTATTTACTTAAAATTGTTATATTAAGATTATATGTATTTATACGTAATTACTAAAATACATTTCAACATATTTTTCAATAGTTTTTCAAAAGCTTTAAATGCCGTCTGTAACCGGCCAAATCGACAATTGTGTTGCTCAATTTCTTACGATTACGGTACAGTATAATGAGGTTTAAAGTCTTGTCGTTGTTTTTCTCGAAAACTATCACTCCTATAGTAAAAATGAATACAACATAAAATGTGTGTTTTGATAAGATCTACAACTTTTATCTAAAACATTTTTCAAAATTTTCAATATTTGTAAAGATAAATATAAAAAATCATCATTTTTATGGGTTTTTCATGGTTTTCACCATAAAAATCAAATTTCCGCCAATTTTCACTATCATATCTGTAATCAGCGCGTCAAAATACAATAAATACACATAGTTTCAAAATAATCGAAGGTATGGGCTGTTCGGTATGGCTTTTCGGAAGTACACCCGAATAATCTTATAAACAGTAACGACAATTTTGGTCATAAAAATGAAACTACAATTTGGATTTGAAGTAGTGGCATCTCCAAAAGACGGGAAATCTAATGTAATAGCCATAACCTCAATAATGGCAGAAGATGGAACAAGGTATGCTGTACCAAAAGAATTAATGTATATAAGTGCTCATGAAGAGTTGAGAAAAACAGATAGCTATACTAAATTAAAAGCTACTTTAAAAAGAAGTCACCAGAAAAAAAAACTGTGGATTATAATGACAAAGGAACTAGAGAAAGAGTACATGGATGAAGCAGGAAACATACAGTGTAATAACCAATATTTGGATGAAATTGAAAAGGACGAAGAACAGAGCGAAAAAGGAAAAACAGACTTAACTAAAATATTGGAGAAGCTGGTTGAGTCCACACAAAAAAAAGAGGAGGAAAAGAATTTGAAGCATATTGTAAGCATATTGCAGAGAAATTCATAATAGAAAAATTTACAAGTAAAAACGCAAATGCCAAACAGTGGTTAGAAATTTTCGAAAAAGAATGTACACGATTCAACATTAATAAGGATGAAACAAAAATTGAGACACTGAGATTGTTCTTAGATGATTCTTGCTTAAACTGGTACAAAGCTATGGGGATGAAAGAAGATGTTAAATGTGAATGGTTAGAATGGAGAGAGAAATTCTTAGACACATAGCGGATAAAGGATGAAACAGGATAACATATGCTCATTTATTTAAATACAAGGAAGGATCATTAATAGATTATGCTATAAAAAAAGAGCGACTTCTGCTAGAGGTAAATAAATCCATAGACTCCATAACAATGATCCATATGATTGCAGTAGGTCTGCCAGAATTTGTCAGGAGCAAGATTGATAGAGATAATTTAAAAAATAGTATAGATTTATTTAATGAGATCAAGAAACATGAAAGCGCAGTATACAAAAAGAACTATACAAAGACTAAAGATGGAAAACCAGATGTCAAAAAAAGAAATGAGGAGAAAAAACCATGTAAAACATGTGAGAATTTGAATAAAGGGGTGAGATACCACTCTGAGGAAAAGTGCTGGTTTAAAACAACGGAAACTAAGACAGAGAAAAGTAACAGCTCTAGCATTGTTGGAAATAACTCAGTCATTGAAGTAGACCTGAATACTGAGAAAAAAAATGAATAAACCCACCATTAATCAAGGTCAAGATAATGTTAGAAAACAAGCTAGAAGTTCAGAGGACGTATGACCCAGGGTCTCAAGTATCGCTTATAAATGCAAAACTAGTCAGGATAAAAGAAAAGAAAAATGATGTAAATAAGATATACTTGAAGTCGATTAATGGTGTGGGAACAACAAAAGGATTAATTACAATTAAAGTAAAAATGTTTGATATGGAAAAAGAGATGGATGTTTATATAGTTGAAGAAGATTTCCAAGATTTTATTATAGGGCTAGATATGATAAAACTATTTAAATTAATACAGAATGAAGATTTAGAAATTTCACAAAAAAAAGAAACAGATATAACAAATATAGATATAAAAACGGAAATAAACAACACGAAGGAAAAAAATGATAATAGTAATATCAAACAATATTTAGTAAATTTTAATGAACATATTAAAGAAAACGAATTCAAAATTAAGTTAGATCATCTAGATAATACAAGGAGGATCAAGATAGAAAGACTAATAGAAGATTATAAGACGGTATTCGCCAAAGATAAATACGATATAGGAACAATCAGAGACTATGAAGTGTTACGTCCAGACCCCGGAATTTATAGAGGTGAAGGGAAGCGAAGGAAAGGCTTCCCAGGAAGGGAGAGATGGAGGGGATGGAAGGACGGAACGGACTCCTTGTAGTCTCGCCCGTTTGCACAGGCGAGTCGAGCACACGTGTTTAAAGTTCCGAATTTAGGTCAATGTCTGGGACAGACGCTATGACGCTAAAGTCGAAACAGTGCACTCGGGGTCCTTGTTTTGAGTAAGAGAATTTAATCTCTTTTACTCGGGATACTACTTTACTCGGGATAGGACCTCGTGCGATTCTCAGGGAGGGAGAGCGGAGAGAAGTTAAGGGTAGTTTAAATAAATTGAAGTAGAAATTACAATTAACTTACATTTATTTAATAAAAAAAATTAAAGAATTCTAGTCGGTTACAAAGTAGTAAAATAGACATAATTTGTTAAGTAATAATTTATTAAAATTAATAATATAACAATGCTATTTGTTTTGATATACATAATATAATTTGGAATACGAGTGTGTATGTATGTGTACATATATGTATGTAAGTTTATATCGCTCACGTGCCAGAAGGATCAAGGAAGTTCTTGAAGGGAGACAGTAGAGGGGGGAAACAAATTGTAGAAATGGGAGACAGGGACTACATACGGATAGGTATCGAAGGAGATGAAGACGTAGACCACGTCATGAGGTGCCTTTTGTCTTATGCGATCACGGAGTTGATTGAGGTCGACCCCATCGGGAGTTACCGTGATGGCGTCGTCGGGAATCGGGCTGGAGGATTGCTCGAAGTTTGTGAAAGAGTTAATAAACTCTTCGAGTGATAAACGACGAGGCCTAGGAGGAGGAATGGGGACGCTTTCCACAAATTCTACACTAGATGTAGAATCTGCGGGAGATGCTGGGCGCGGAGAGTGGAGTGAAGGCGAGAGGTGAGCTTCGAACGAGATTTCCTCAAGGAACTCGATGCTCGACTCAGAAGGAGTGGGGGATACGGGCCTGAAGCCCGCGGAAGGAGACAGTGTGGGGGAGTATGAGGGAGATAAATCGAGAAAATCTAAAAAGGAAGGAGATGGAGAACGAGGAGGGCTGTTCTCCGCAGGAAAAGAAGGAGAAGACAGGGGGGAACGTATGGAGACCGGTGTCTCCGGCAAAACAAGAGTGATAACGGACGAGGGAGAGAGGGGAGGCGACGGTGAGCGAGCACGCGGCGGTGTGCGCGGTGGTGGTGTTGGTGTTCGCAGGGGTGAAGGTGTACGAACTATCGGCGATGGGCTCAGCTGCCCGTACCCGTGGCACTGTTCAAGTACTTCGACCTCCGTTAAGAGGTCGGATAGAAGGTCGGCGACGGCCCGACGGACTCGGCGGTTTGCACGGTTCCGCTTGTGCTTGGCGGCGACCCGGCTGGTAGAGCGCGACGGGACCGGGGCGACTGGCCGATTTGACACTACGATCGGTGTTTAATTATTGAATTAAAAAAAAACAACAACAAAAATAAGAAAGGATAATTTGTAGGGTGGTCGACCGGGACTTTCCCGAAATCGGAAAAGTGGAGGAGAGAGATGGCGGCCGAGATTCGCGGATCCGAATCAAAAGCACTCGATCCACCTGATTGCCAGGAGAATCAAGGTTTCGAGACTCGGAACGGCGCGAGAGAAGGAGTTTGAGATTCGGAGATTCAAATCCGAATCAAGAGCGCTCGATCCATCTGGTTTCCCAGAGAATCAAGGTTTCAAGACTCGGAAAGAATGAGAAATGGAATTCAAATTTCGCGGATCTGAATCAAACCGCTCGATCCACCTGATTGTCAGGAGAATCAAGGCGTTAAGACTCAGTCGCGAGAGAGGGAATTTAAAATTCGCGGTAACCGGAGATGGAATTCACGGGACAGCCCGCGATGGGCAGAACGATTTAAAGAAAAAGGAAAAGAAAAGTAAAAGGAAGAAAATTGATGAAGACTCACTGCTGATGATTGTCTCAAATGCGAAAGTAGATTCTCTCGATGGTTGCTGGCGAGGTACGCTGACTCGATGGGCTTTGGCGTATCGGATACGGCATCCAGTCGAAACGGTGTGACACTGCCCGTGAGTTTAACTTAGTAATTTCACTCGATCGACACTGACCGTAAAAAGATGCAAGAGAGTCCAGATAAACTTGGTGGAAGTATAGACGCGTTAGGCCAGAAATCGCGGGTTTATATACCGGAAAATTGAAGGGTGGGTGTGTTTGAACAACGAATCTGGCCCTTTGATTCGTTGAGCGGTTTTCGGGTCCCTTAATGTTAATTGGAGAAACGGCCATATAATTTGGCTCCAAGTTCCTCATAGGTAGTTTGATCGTAAATGTCCTTGTGTTTTACGATTAAACTAAGCCTGTTTTTCCTTAAAATTTAAACTACGCGTGGGACGATTCCTCCGCGATTCAAGTGGTTTTCCCACGACAAGTGGACGCTATCAGTGCAATGACTGTCGCGTGAACTCATAAATTTCACGCGTCGGCTTATGTACCTCACTCGGTTTTCGGAGGAATCGTCGATAAGATGTGTCTCTTTTACGGAGGACCGGCGTCTGTCAACGGCACACGTGCACGTTATCTTCTCCTCTGCTTCTAAATCTTTTATGGTTTTTAATATTTATTTAAAAGAAGATAAGTAGGTGCACGTGTGAATCACTCGTTGCCAGTCGCCCCCCTCTTTGCCCGAATGGGAGAAATCGTGGAGTCCGCTGGACGTAACAGAAGCTAGAATAGATTTATTAGTGGATAAGTATTGCAACAAAAGACCATATAGATGCACTATAGAGGATAAGAAGGAGATAGAAGAACAAGTGGCGAGATTGTTAGAGAAGAACTTGATCGAAGAATCCTATAGCCCTTTTGCAGCAGCGGTGACTTTACCATTTAAAAAGGACGAAAATAGAAAATGCAGATTATGTATCGACTTCAGAGATCTGAACAAAATTATTATACCACAAACCCAACCATTCCCACTAATAGACGACTTAATAATAAAAACAAGAAATTGCAAATATTTTACTACACTGGATATAAATTCTGCCTTTTGGTCAATCCCGTTACGCGTTGAAGATAGAAAGAAAACAGGATTTGTAACGCAAGATGGACATTTCCAATGGACCTGCCTGCCATTCGGATTAAAAACATCACTAGCAATTTTTCAAAGAATTTTATGTAATATACTAAGAAAGCACAACCTCAAAGATTTTACAAAAAATTATATAGACGACATTTTAATTTTTTCAGAATCGTTCGAAGAACATATAGAACACATAGAAAGAGTATTAAAAGCAATAATAAATGAAGGTTTCAGACTAAAATTTAAAAAAATGTACACTTGCAGCAAAATTAATAAAATATCTCGGACAGATAATAGAAAATAACACAGTAAGACCAGTGAAGGATAATTTAATCTAAATAAAAAATTTTCTCACTCCAAAGACACAGAAGAACATCAGACAATTTCTAGGAAAGATAAATTTTTACCACGAATATATACCAAAGAGTTCGATAAGACTAGACCCATAGCACAAATTACTAAGGAAAGATGAAAGATTCGTGTGGTCAGAAGAATATGAGAAGTCTTTCAAAGAAATAAAGGAGCTATTATGCTCTCAACCAGTATTAAGCCGGGTCTACAATGAGTTGGTAGTCGGTAGTCGTTAATCTGAAGTTCTAAATCTTAACCTGAAGTTGGCCAATAGCCAACTCGTATTTCATCAATTCTGACTCACCGATAGCCCTTCCGACTTGCTTAAAACTATCGATTATCGACTACCGACTCATTGTAGACCCGGCTTTAGAAATATTTGATAAGGACTTGCCTATAAAGATTTATACAGACGCACCAATAGAAGGCATAGGTGCAATATTAAAACAGCTACAACATAATGGAAAGGAAAAGCCAATAGCATATTTCTCAAAAAAATTGAACGAATCTCAAAAAAGGAAAAAAAGCGATATATTTGGAATGCCTGGCTGTCAAAGAGGCAGTGAAATATTAGCAACACTGGCTGATTGGAAGAAAATTTGAAGTATATACAGATCATAAGCCATTAGAAAATCTTAACATTAAAGCAAGAACGGATGAAGAACTGGGCGAATTAACATATTACTTATCCCAATACAATTTTGAAATAAAGTATATATCAGGCAAAGAAAATGTAGAAGCGGACTGTTTAAGTCGAAATCCAGTACTGGAGTCAAAAGAAAATAAGGATGAGCTGTTGAGAATAGTTAACTTTATAAAACTAGAAGATACAATATCAGACCAAGAGAAAAACGAAGAAATAAAGAAGAAGAAACAAAGCTTGAAACAGAAAGACGGAATTTATTGTAAGAATATAAAAATAAGAGAGAAGATCATATTATCGGAAGATTTCAGTAAAAAGCTCATAAAACAGGTGCACGAGGGCTGGTGCCATATAGGTATCTGTTCGCGAAAGATTGTATGCGCCGGCGGTGAAATGCACGCTTTCCGCTCGGCGCGATTGTACGCGAGTCTCATGTGAACCCGCGGGGTGGCAGCACCTCGCGGCACATGAATATTCATACGCGGTCCCGCTTGCGGCGCTCTTGGGCTAGCTGCCGGTTTCCTTCTTCTTGCTCGAGTATTCGTAGCGTGCGGTTCGGTCTTCGGGAGCTCTCAGCTTGCGCTTATTTTATCTCTTTGTTCTAGCAATTGTGTTTGAATTTTGGACGTAGTGCGCGTTGCATTTCATTGCTCGGCTCAGTGAACGTCGTCTCATCGTGTCCCGCGAATAATTCTCACCAAAGACATTAGAGTTTATCACTATCACGGATACAGCCTCACGGCACGTGAGACTCGCCGCGCGTTCGCCACGGCTCACTGTGATTCCGGGACCGGGGTATATTATTCTCGAACAATACATTTGCAAGGGACTTGCTCTATCTTAGTGAAGATCGGGCATTGCGATTATTGCTCAAATTTACTTTCTGTTATTTCATGCTCAGCTCATTTCTGTTATTGCTTCGCGCTATCTGTGACTGGCTTTGCACGTGGCCGTGCTTGCCTTTTGTACAACAGCCCTTTGGTACGTTGCGCATTCCGACCAATTGGCTGCCTTCTTATTCGCGATTAAACATCATCGGCAATTCAATCGAGATTGTGTTTATTTTATTTTCCATCCTGCTATGCTTTCATTACAATCTCAAAAACACAAAATGCAAACGATTTTATCAAACTAACCAGGAAGGTGCTAGAAACAAACCACATAGAAGTTATTCTTACGGATCAATACCCAGGTAAAAATTCGAGGGAATTTAAAGAATTTCTAGTAGAAGAGAACATAAAAATAATCTTTACAGCTGTAAATACATTCTTCTCAAACGGATTAAATGAAAGATTAAATCAAACTATAGTGAATAAGATAAGATGTAAAATAAATGAAAAAAATAATAAAAAAGCTTGGACAACGATAGCACGAGAATGTGCTTATAATGTTAATACAATCGTTTTTATTCTCAGGCCGAAAACTTATTTGTACACCTAATATACAGGGTGTTTCAGAAATAGTTGGCCAAACTTTAAGAGCATATTCCACTCATTGTAAGGATGAAAAAGTCATATAAACATGGGTTCGGAAACGCTTCTTTTTCAAGTTATAAACATTTTTTATTAACTTTACTTACAGACTTTAACAACATTTAAACTGCAAGAACATTTCAATTCGATGTTAGAATAAGCAAAGATTAAGAGGATAGCGCAATACTTCATAAATAAATTATTAAGATTGATATAGATGCTCAAGTACAATTTGAAAAACATACAATCATTACACAAGTCCACAAGAAAAAGTTGTCTGTGCCATTGACTAGACCATATTCCCATGTATTTTTGCCCGCTGAAACCGAATATGACCTCAGTTTTATCCCTACACGTCAAAATTTATTATTGGATTCTTGAAGGTTTTTTTGACTATAAAAAAAAATCCTGCCATGTTGATGAATATTATCTTCACTCTTAAATGCTTAAATAAGGACTGATTCCAATTCCATACAGAGCTATCTAAGAACTTTGTTTACTTCAGAGGGTGAATAGAAGTACAATTTATGAAACATTGATGCGAGGCATGTCATCTGACGTAATGTAAATAAGAAATGTTTATGTTTACTTGGAAAGGAAGCTTTTTCGGACCCATGTTTATATGACTTTTTTTCATCCTTACAATGAGTGGAATATGCTCTTAAAGTTTGGCCAACTATTTCTGAAACACCCTGTATATATACAGGGTGATGCAGATACATATTGGGTACAGTACGACGGGTTGCGCGGCAGACTTTGCAGGGGCAAGCGCGGCTCAGTAGGTAAAGGCATATCATATACCATCAGAACTTCCCAAACAGCACATAATATTTATGATATATATTATTAAATATTTATTACTATTAATTTTTTAAGAACATTATATAAATATTTTATACAATATTTATGATAAATAAAAAAATTAATATTTATAGCAATATTTTATACATATTATATAAATATTTTTTATACATATTATATAAAGATTTTTAATAATACTTATAAATCTTTATGATCTGTTCAATCTAAGATTATAAAAATATTTATAAAATACATATTTTGGTAAATATTTATAAAACATTCAAATAATTATTACTTATAAATATTTTATAATAAATATTATGTGCTGTCTCGGTTACTGATCAAGTGGATCGCGTGCCTTTATACCAATAAAGTTTGCAGCGTTTCAATTATTTGGACGGATTAGGGTGATAATTATATAATTGTGATTATTACAAGAGGAGCCGAAACGACAATGAAAGATGAAAAATTAAATTTTATGAAGTTAACACGATAAAATAAACATGATACTACAAACTTTCTTTCTTCACCTTTTTATTTTTCGCGCGTATTGGCATTATAAGTTTTGATAGAATTTTCAGATTCAGAAGAAGTGAAAAAGAAAATTTATTTTTTATTCCGAAGATGCGGGATAGAAATATAAGAAAGTATTTAAGTCAAAAACATTTTTCATTTGTGTAGGGAAACTATTTATTGATATTTACAAAAGATGTTCAAAATATCCTCCAGACTCTTCTAAACATAATGCGACTCTCCGCATAAAACTTTGTCGCACTGCGCTCAGCATCACAGGTGTTACGTTCAGACTTGCTGCTTCAATTTTTTCTATTAAATCAGCTCGGTTAGCTGGTAATGTCTGATACACCTGATCTCGTATGTAACCCCATGCAAAAAAATCCATGAGTGTGAGATCAGGTGATCGCGGTGGCCACTCGTGGAGATCGCTGTGAATGCCTATCCACTTGTGTGAAAATCGGTGATTTAACACAGCACGGGCGAGAATGGACGTGTGAGCTGGATGACCGTCTTGTTGAAATATAATGTTCGGCAGGATATTAAGTGGAATATCCTCCAATAAATTTGGCAGTGTTTCTTCCAAGAACTCTGTATACACTTCACCCGTGACATTCTCAGGAATAATGTATGGTCCTATGACCATATTGTCCACAATCCCCATCCAAACATTTACACTATATTGCCCCTGGACGTGTGTTTCTTTCCGGCAATGGGGATTCTCTTCCGCGTAATGATGCTCGTTGTGGCGATTAATACGTCCATCACTCCGAAAAGTACACTCGTCCGTCCACAAGATTCTTCTTAAGAAATTATCATCGGCAACATTGTCTATGCCAACCTGTTTAATAAAGGTATACAATAATATAGTTGTATTTTTCATATTTTTCATTTTTTCAAACTTTCCGCAACAATCGTTGCTGTATGGGAACAAAGAACAACCAGCGACAAACGAAAGTTTATTCAATAATTCCGTATATTGTAAACTTTTGTGAAAGCAAAATGGCTAATAAATTATTAAGATATTAAACTTACTTGGTCTAAGATCCAATCGCAAAATCTTTCTCGGCGAGGTAAATCTTGCGGCAACAACTTTTGCGTTGTGTGTCGTTTGAAAGGATGCCATCCTAGATTTTTTTTAATCGCCCTATGCACTCTGGACTGATAGATTTCTATCACTCGCAATACATCTGGTGCTAGTATGCGGATTTACTACAAGAGCCTCTCTTACTTGATTCCCGATTCCTTCATCGCGTTGGCGTACGTTTCGTGGACGTGTTGATGCGTGAAGGGTGCCAAATTGACAAAGTCGACGATAAAGTGATCCAAAAAGCGAGTATGCCGCTTATCGGGGAAACGATTCGCGTATAAAATAGCAGCCATTCTTTCATTTTTATGGCATTCGCCATAAATGAGCAGCATATTTGCTAACTCTTCGTTAGTATAACGCGACATCGTTGACAGCACTGTTATTTCACTTAGTGTCTTTCGTCAGCCTCTTCTACTCCCGCATATATATAGCGCGAATTTGACAAAAGACGATCAGGATCGTCCTGATGTTGTAAAACAGGTCAAATACATACATACTTAGAAACGCTCAAATGGGAAGTCCTACCCCACCCCGGTTCTTCAGACGTTGCTCCCTATCACTTGTTTCGATCAATGACACACGGCCTGGCTGATCAACACTTCCGTTGTTATGAGGAAGTCAAAAATTGGATCGATTCGTGGATCGCCTCAAAAGATGACCAGTTTTTTCGACGCGGGATTCGTACGCTGCCCGAAAGATGGGAGAAAGTAATGGCCAGCAATCGACAATACTTTGAATCGTAAATGTATAACCACTTTTTTACAATAAAACCTCGAATTTCGAAAAAAAAACGGCGGAAGCAAAGTTGTACACCTAATATTATTTTACTTGGTTTTACAATCTTATTTTATTTCTAAAAATTTTTATATAATTTTTATAAGTGTTCAGAAAAGGCTCCTACCAGTGATGCCGTTTGGCAGACGTTTGCAGCACAGCACGTCTGTGGAGGGGGTAGAGGCATACACTGTAGAGACTGCATACTATGCGTGCGCTCGGCGTTCGGCCAGCTTCGGGCAGCAGACGAGAACAACAATGTTCTCTCTTTCTCTCGCACAACATACAGGGTGTATCAGACCATCCGTGCCAGCCGTTTAAATAACGTATAAATTTTTTTGATAAAAAATGCTGAAAGTTTTGATAAGTAAATCAGGTATGCTCTATCGAATGATGATATTTTCAACTTCCGGTACTGACCGGAAATATGCTATTCAAAGCGGAAGTCGAATTTTTCAAATGAAACATGATACTTTCTATTGCAGATTCGGATTACATAAAAAAAATTAAGAAACTTTTGTTTCAAACATTTTTTCTGAAAACGCTTCCATTGACCTTGAAAAAATCTTGAAAGAATGCGATGTTAAAGTGAACTGTAACTGCTTTTGGCGTTACCCAGGACCAATGACGAAGATGTAGCAGTTTTTTGGTCCCGTGCGTGCGTGCGTGCGTGCGTGCGTGCGTGCGTGCGTGCGTGCGTGCGTGCGTGCGGGCGGGCGGGCGGGCGGGCGGGCGTGCGTGCGTGCGTGTGTGTGTGTGTGAGCGCGCGTGCATTATACATATATTATTTTATCAATTTTTTTAAACATAACTTTTAAAATTGTAATATCTTTTGCAAACAAGATTTCTTATACATTTAATTTTTATAAGCGTGATGTCTTTTGCAGACAAGATTTCTTACACGCTTAATTTTTAAAAGCGTGATGTCTTTTGCAGACAAGATTTCTTACACGCTTAATTTTTATTAAGCGTGATGTCTTTTGCAGACAAGATTTCTTATACGCTTAATTATTTCAAGCGTGATGTCTGTAGTAGACAAGATTTTTTACACGCTCAATTTTTTCGAGCGTGGTGTCTTTTGCAGACAAGATTTTTATACGCTTAATGTTTAGAAATATATTATTTACAAAATATTATTTACAAACATTTTGAAAATCTAATATTTTACATTTTTATTATGCAAACGAGGGTCCAGCAGTATTATCCGCAGCATATAGTCTTAAAGCACTACGACGTTTTTTAATAGTGGGTGCTTTCTTCTTTGCTAGAAGAGACAAATGTTTTTCCTCAATTTTCATTTTTATCGCTGTTTCTCCTCTCGCTCTAAATGCCGATTTAACAACACAAATAGCATTAACAGCTTGCGAGACTTTATTCCTTTTTTTGGTTTTTATATCATTTCAGAGGGAAAACACTCTCTGGATCGGCATTGGAATTTGGAAATGCTCGAATAGCATTCAGAACGTTTGTTAGATTTGGATATCTAATAATATTATTGGGGTTCCGATATTGCAAAATTTTTTTCCACATGTTGTCGAAATTCAATTTAGAGAGGATTTGTTTCTCTTCCATTGTAAAATCTGATGGTAATGCAAACCATTCTTTTTTTAAAACATCTTCATCTATATCACCAATAGTTTTAGCTATTAAAAAAACATCATTGAACATCATTGAATAACCAGTATTAAACAAAGTTGTATAAGGTCTAAAAACTTGTAACTTAGATAAAAATATATTATTTACTGGTAATTTTTTACGAATTTCCTCTGTAGTAGTTACATAAAATGTTAAACAGTTCTCTCGAATTGTTGTAACAATGTCTGTATGCCCTTGCATCATTAATTCGTTAAGATTTTCATCATATTCTGATCCTAAGGTAATTTCATAAAGATTTTTTGATTTTCCTTTAGAGAGAATATTATATTTATAGAGAAAGGTTTCAAGTACTCTTTTTTTAAAAAATTTCGACAGACTTCGTAAAGAAAGTTTAGAGATTTCAGCTGCAATAAATGAATTCTTGTCTCTTATGCTTGAAAAAATGCATTAAATGCGTTAAATAAATTTAAAATATATTTTAAAAAGAGAAAATATGCTTTCAGTTCTATATTGTCCATTAAAGACAATAGATATTCTCCAGATTTCGTTTTGTCACTTACAACTGTTTCAGTGAGAAAATGTTTAATTGTATCCCAAGATTCTAGAAGTCTTTCTACATAAGTAATGAGAAAGCCAACGTGTATCACATAATTTTAATATTTTCAGTTTTTTCTCTTGAAAACATTCAGAGAATTCTGTAAAAATAGCCAAACGTTTCGGACTGCTATTAATCAAATTAGAAATTTTTTTTACAAATTCTTCGCAAATTGTAGGTATTTTACTACATGAGCTGCTAACACAGCCGAATGGCAAGGGCATGCAAATGTTAATAAACGTAGACATACTTGTTCTAATTTTCTTTTAAATGATATATGTTTCCCTGTCATGACAGACGCATTGTCGCATGACAAGGCAACAATATTTGAAAATGGAATCTGTAATTTCCACATTTCACATTTAAAAGCATGAAATAACTTTTTCTGCACTAGAATCTTTGGCGTCAATATTTATTAGCTTAACTAATTGAGAACGAAAATATCTAATGTCTCTGGATGAACATAACGAACAACAAAAGTCATCCATTTATCATTGCGAAGGAGAAAGGAGAGATGAACATTGTAAAGGGAACGGGAGTCCCTATGTATCCCGAAAGGGATCAGAAATAAACCAGTACAGTATATATATATATATATATATATATATATATATATATTTATTTATTTATTTATTTGAATCGAGAGAACACAAAATACATACACAGATTTATTTGGAACAAAATTGCAATAAAAAACTAATAAAACTACACTAATAATTTTTTAATAATAATTATTAAAGAAGATCTGCTGTTGCCCGTATCCAGATCCTCCTCGGCCACGGCCACGGCCACGTCTGCGGCCCCGATACCCCTCACGCCGTTTTTTGACCGGCCCTTTTCCAGCGAGGTGCTGAAAAAAAGAAAAAAATATTAATATATTTATTAATAATCACATATAACATATATAATTTATGTTATGTTTACTTACGTCTTTTAACTGCCTCCTGCGGCGGCTGTTGCTGCTGCTGCAGCACCGGCTCCTGTGGTGCCATCGACGTCGACTCGGGCCCTGATTTTGGTTCTTTTGACCGCGGTGTCGGCGGCGGCTGCTGCTGTTGCTGCGACAACGGCGATGCTATTTTCGACGTTGTCGGCATCGGCTGTTGAAGCAGCGGTTGCTGCACGTGCACCTCCGTCGTCTCTTTATCTAATTGAGACGCCGGAGGTGTGAATAAATACTCATCCGGGAAGTCAAGGTCCATTGATAAACTGAAAAAATAAATTTTATTTATTATTAAAGGTGAATTGTTTATTAATTAGTATAATTAGATCTATTTTATTATATTATTTTTACTTATGGGTGACTTTTTAACTCCTTTTTCTTCGCCATCTTTTTTTTTTGAGATCGTTTTCTCAATTTTAAGGTCGTCGCACTTTTTTCGTCATTGACATTGAATAGGTACTAGATACATATGCATCTAGATACATTTGGGTAATGTTTTTAGGTGCCAATTCATGTAGCGAGAAAATCGCTGCATATAGAGGTCACATGGTCATTCGCTGTTCGCTGGATTTTTTTAGCTTAGCGAATGTTCACTGAAGTCATAGCGGGATATCAAATCAAGTTATGAGAAAATTGCAACATTATTTATTCCGAAAATAGATTCAACAAACATAAGTCATCAATTAAATTTATAACTACCTTGCATGCTTATCTATTTTATAAATGTTTTTGCTAAATTAGTTATTAAAAATTCTAATCTTAAATGTGATTCAAACCATAGAATGTACTTTAATATAATGTATACTAATGAATGAAATATAAAAATATATTAAACCAAAAAATATTTGCTCTTGTTCCATTATAAAAGATGAAACAGATTTTTTCTTACTTATTATAACTTATTAACGTTTTCATTAATTTATGCAAAATTAATTTTTAAGTTTAATTAATTTAATAGTATGTAAGAGCTCTATATTATATAATGACATGCAAATAACATTTAATCATTTTTTCATTAAACATAACAGATATTTATAATATGACGCTCATACACTATTTACTTATTTGAATAATTCGCTACTTCATGGTGAATTATTCGCTATTCGCTAAAAATCATTCGCAGCGAAAAATTCGCTATATGAAAAGGCACCCTTTGAGAACACCCTTAGGGATTTGATAGATAGTTTGATTATTGATACGCGACTATTGTAGTTTAATTCATGTCATTCATGACCATTCACCAGATAGTTATTGTGTTGTGCGGATTGCGGATAGATTGTGAATACGGAGGATAAATACGTTGAAAAAGATTTGAAGTTCTTTTAATACGTATAATAAGTATCAATCAAAATAAATATCTCAATATATACATGTATATCAGGTTATTATTGGGTTAGTTTATATCAATTTTTAATATATTCATGACCGTTCAGTAAAGGTTATTGTGTCGTGTGATGCGTAAATTTTATCGAGGTAAATGTTAATTACTTTAGTGGCACTTCGATGTCTCTATCAAATCAAATCAATCTCGATTATAATTAGTGAAAATTATTGTCTGTATACTTTTTTCTTCTTTGAAATCTCAACTGTACAAGTTAATTAAAACAAAGTAAACATTAATAATGATTCTGACTGATATTGATCTTGACTTATATTCTAAAAGGGAAGATAATAATTAATAAAAGGGAGGATAATAATTATTGTTCACTTTGTTTTAATTGGGTCATATAGTTGAGTTATTAAATGAAGAAAAAATATATAAGCCATTATTTATAGTCTATTTTTATTTCAAGGCAATCTTTAAGCCCTGTGTTGTGTGGATTGAGGATACACTGTGAACTAGATTTGAAAAAGAGAACTAGAACACTGAAAAAGATTTGAAGTTCCATTAATAAGTATAGTAAGTATCAATCAAAATAAATATCTCAATATATGCATGTATGTATACAGCCGTGTGCAAAAGTGTTAGGCACCCTGTAATAACGTGAGTAATGTGTATATGGGGTGTGGGTAAATGAAAATAACAGCATTTATTTGTTTAAAATGTTATATATATTGTTTTAATCAATATTTAGTAGGTCCGTCTTTTGATTTAATTACAGCAGTGATTCTTCTCGGCACAGACTTATCATGTTCCACTCTTGTTTTAAGTAGTGGAACATGATACTTGTTAAAGTACTTGTTAAAGTAGTCAAAAGTGATTGTTTGGATGTTATAGAGTGATGCCGTACATTTTTCTTTAAAATATTTCAAAGATGCTCAATAGGATTGAGATCCGGCGACTGTGCGGGCCAGTCGAGCAATTCAATACCATTTTCGCGCATCCACGTGAGCGCTGACTTATGGCACGAAGCATTATTTTGCTGGAACTGACCTCACGGGCGTTGATAGTAAAAAAGTGGGGGTGCTTAAGACTTTCACACACGGCTGTATTAAGTTATTATTGAGTTAGTTTACAACAACTTTTGAACGTTCAATAGAGGTTATTGTGTTGTGTAATGCGTAATTGATATTTCGAGATAAATGTTATTAGTTATTTTAGTGGTAACTCGTTGTCAAATCAATCAAATCAAATTAATTTTTATTATAATTAGTGAAAATTATAGTCTGTATACTTTTTCTTCCTTAAAATCTCAACCGTACAAGTTAATTAAAACAAAGTAAACATTAATGATCTGCCTGATATTGATCTTGACATATGTTCTAAAGGGGAAGATAATAATTAATAAAAAGGAGGATAAAAATTAATGTTCACTTTGTTTTAATTAGGTTATATAGTTGAGATATTAAATAAAGAAAAAATATATAGGCCATTATTTGTAATCCGTTTTTATTTCAAGGCAATCTTTAAGCCCGTATCAGAATATACGGATTGGGATTGGGATTAGATTGAAATTTGACTAATCAGAACTTTTAATTAGGTTATATAGGTGAGATATTAAATAAAGAAAAAATATATAGGACATTATTTGTAATCCATTTTTATTTCAAGGCAATCTTTAAGCCCGTATCAGAATATACGGATTGAGATTGGGATTAGATTGAAATTTGACTAATCAGAACAATGTTCACAGAATTACTTTACATTAGCTTTATTCTGATTTATCCAATTTTAATCTAATCTCAATCCCAATCTGTAGTCTAATTCGGACTTAAGTAACATCCTATTAATGCCTAAAAGGACGTATTTTTGACATAATTTTCAGCGACTTTATTTGCAATATTAAAGGTCCAAAAAAAATTTAAATAGTATTGTTTCTTACGTAAAATTGTATACTCTTTTAGAATCTATCATCAGAGTTGGTGTAAAATAAAGTCCAAAAAAGTTACGGTGGCTTTTAAGTAGAAAAATCACAAAAATCGAAAAAAATTTTTTTCAATATTGTTTTTCACATCGCATAGTATAAAATTCCAGCTCTTTCCGCAACCATTGGTGTACAAAATAATTGTATTTTAAGGGGAGTTTTGCAATAAGTTGCAAATGCCTTGTCACCAGTCGCAAACGACATACCCAGTCAGAAATGATTTATCAAGTAGACCTTGAAACAACATCGAAATTCAAATGTCAAACTCACATCAAAAATTCGCGTCGATTCGAGTATTTTATGGCCCCACAGTTTGATATGTTTTCGACATCGAATTTGGGATCGATTCGGGATCAATTCGGGATCGAGTCATTTTGATATCATTTCGACAATGTTTCAACATTGATGTTTGAATGACATTTAAATTTAAATTTTTAATATCCTACTCATTTATCAGTTACACTATCTAAATCGACTTAGATAGTGTAACTGATGAATGAGAGAGATATTAAAACCTATAAATCGTAAATAATTTTATACTCTTAGATTCTTATAATTTTATTTGTAATGACGTTCTTGTAGACAATTGTATCCCGACATAAGTAAAACGTAAAATTGTAACACAATTTAATGTTTTAGACTTGTTTGTATTTAAAAAAAATTTGTTTTATATTTACGTCGGCACAAAATTATTTATAAAGACGTCATTACAAATAAAATTATTTATAAGGACCTAAGAGTATAAAAACGATCATTTCTGTAAGAAAGTTTATGACTTTTATATGTAAATATAAAAATAAAATTCACTTTATTTGGAAAAAATTATTTTATTTATCACAAGTTGATTGCAAATTATAAATCACGAATCACGTGTATGTTATTAAGAGTAAGATATTATTTATGATGACTATACAAATAAAAAATTTATTTCAAATTAGATAACTTAAAATTGACTATAAGCCACTCTAATGTCATTCACATTTTGAAATCTGGACGTCTATAGTAATTATTCCCGTGTAAAGTGAAGTCAAAGAACATGCAATTATTAAAGATTATACAAGTTATTACAATAAAAGAAACGTATTTGTTATACAAGATTATACAAGTTATTACAATAAAAGAAACGTATTTGTTATACAAGATTATACAAGTTATTACAATAAAAGAAACGTATTTGTTATACAAGATTGTACAAGTTATTACAATAAAAGAAACGTATTTGTTATACAAGATTGTACAAGTTATTACAATAAAAGAAACGTACTTGTTATACAAGATTATACAAGTTATTACAATAAAAGAAACGTATTTGTTATACAAGATTATACAAGTTATTACAATAAAAGAAACGTATTTGTTATACAAGATTATACAAGTTATTACAATAAAAGAAACGTATTTGTTAGGAATTGTATCTATAATAATATCTATAAAATCAATTCACGATATTGTTATTAATGGAACAAAATGGTTACAATAGGCGATAGAGTTCGTCGGAATGGTCTGAAGTCTTAAGTTGTAAGAAATATCTTTGTGTCTCATGAGTATGTATATACATGAGTATATATACAAAAAACATTTACAGTAACACAAAGATGATAAAAATATATTATATAAAATAAACTATTAAGAAAGAGCGAATCTCAATCGTGTAACATTCAAACTGAAATAAAAAAAACGGCGACTTTTAAATGATTTTAAATGATTCAACGACTAAAAAATTTCAATCATTTGATGAGTAGTGAGGTTAGCATCCTCTTTCGAGATATTGGCTATGATAGATGCTACTTGCTGTATGTACTGTCTTGAAACCTTGATCCAGCTTTTTCTTTAAATCTGTGATATTCTCTAGAGAGAGGATGATTTGAATTCTTATATTTCTCCTTCAATCTTTGTTTATCTTTCGAAGAGCGATGGCTTGACTGCTTAGACATGTGACTTTCTTTGACAGAGAGAAGGCTTGATTCTGACGTGTGATTTTTATTGGAAAAAGGAGAGCGAGATGTTCTGTATTCATGACTGTTAAAGCTTCTATGTGAAGATCCATCTTCCTGTTTGCGCCATGTAGCATTTACAAGCCACAGACTAGTTGCTGATTCTACTAAACTTAAATTGATTTTTTCATCTTTAGATACAAATGCACCTGAAAAAAATATAATATTTAAAGTATGATAAAATGTAAAAGCAAAGTAGAATTTTTAGAATTTTACATTTTTCTGACCAGTTACAGTTTATGCTAATAAAAATAGATTACCTTCAATTACAGAATAAAGTTTCAGACTTTGGAAAGCTTTTTTAGTACCACATCCATGAAGACTAAACTGTTTAGCCAAAGAATTGTTCATAATATTCCTCAGAATTCTGAATGTTGAAGCTCTAACCTTCTGCAGATTGACGTATCGCGACATGTAACCACACTGTAATACATATAATATAAACCATTGTACAACTAAGTTCATAGAATGATTAAAAAAATAAAAAAGAGAAACAAAATTATTATTAAAAAATAAAACATAAAATTGTAGAAAAAAACCAAAGTTAAAAATTCTTGACAAATATACAGTAAAAATATTATTACTTGTAAAAAAATTAAAACATTTACAGTAGCTCTAACACAAGGATGATAAAAATATATTTTATAAAATAAACTATTAAACAAGAGCGAGTCTCAGATGTGTACAGTGTAAAACAGACACCACCAATTAAATTATTTAAATTTATTCTAACCCCACCTAAGCAATCTGATTGATGGTGTCCGTTTTACGTTGTGCGCATCTGGGACGTTCCCTTAAAGAATGTCATTTCATTAAATGTTAATTATGTTAATTTTATTTTTTATAAATGTAACATTCAATCTGTTTTGAAATAAAAAAAACGGCGACTTTTAAATGATTCAACCAAAATTACAATTATTTGATGCGCAACTTTCATAAGTAATAAAATACTACATTACAGTGCCAGACTTAAACATTATGGCATTAGTGAGTCAACGTAGAATTTTTATTCTAATTATAATGTAATGTTAATTAATACTTTATAAACTGAACGAACAAATAATCTTGAATATTTCAAGACCTTTTTAGGATCACCCTTAGCATAATAAATATACATTCAATATTTCTAAATAATAGTGCTCGTTAAATCAAGATATAAATTAAAAATAACTAAAGTAAGTTAAAAATAACTAAAGTAACTAAAGTAACTAAATAATTAAAAAAAAACTAAAAGTAAGCGAATAAAATTGTTATATAATTAAACCTACATTATAGTTTCACGAAATTTTATTAGTTATATTAATGTTATTCGCTAATGTTACCACGAATTTTGCCTGTTAACTCTTATTTTTAATTTATATTTTGATATCATTAGCATTATTATTTAAATATATTTAATGTATATTTCTTATGCTAAGAAAAACTAAAAAAAAACTCGAAAGGATTCACGATTTCTTTTGCTTCCAGATTATATATTATTAACATTATAATTACAATAAAAGTACAAGCACAAAGTTTTATACTAGCTATTGCAAATGCTATTTCCTAATGTATTTTTAAAAATTTTTAATAAGCCTGTACAATTATCACTATTTTATTTTAAACATTGTAAATATGCATACTTACAGTGGCAGACAGATTGTTTTCTTCAGAGAGAAACTTCTCCATTTCAGTCAATTCTCTTTCAGTCTTTAGAGGAAGAGGAGGAAGATTGTTTGGTCTCTTTACCAATTTCTCATGAGGCATTATGAATCGATTGAGTCGTTCCTGGTTCATAATTACAATATCTAGTTTACTGCTAACTGTTGCCATTTCACTCCTGAGGGAGGACGAACTTCCTTGATTTTTCACATCAAATCCTTCTAAACAAAGATGGCATTGCTTTAGAAATCATTGAAAATTATATCATAGCTACTTAACAACAATAGACATCATCCTTAAAATGAAACTCACCCTCCATCCAATTATTAATCTGAGATTCATTTTTGTGTTGCGATACATTCTTCTCCACAATATTACTTTCGGTATTTTCTTTATTTGATAAATTTGATTCAGAATGACAAGAACTGACCGAAGAAGAAAAATTCGCATTAGCAGTGGATGAAGAATATAGTTCAGATTGCGATGTTCCCTCCATGTTGTAGTCATTTTTCATAGAAATATTTTGTACAGTACCGATATCATTACTTCTTCTTAGGTGCTGAAGAATATTGTTTGATTTCTTAGATTTTTTATTATCAATAATTTCAATTTTGGATGAAGCATTTCTTTTGAGGTTTTGGCTTTCACGTTTTGAAAATATTGAACTCGTGTCTAATTTAACACAAGGAGGAGAAGGAATTTCATAATTATTGCCATATTTTACATGATTTGCTTCATTTTGTTCTTCTTCTGAGGAACTTTCAAGGCGATTTGACTTTCTTTTAATTCTATGTCCCCGTCCCATCTCTTTAGAACTCTCATAATTGGAGTCATAAAGAAATTGTTTACACGCCTCAACTGCATTGATATATGTATCTGAAAACAAAAGATTTAATTATATATGGATTATACATGGAAATAAATAGAAAAAAAACATGAATAAGTTGTTGACAACATGGTCAAAGAGGACCATATTTCATATCATCTGAAGTTCAATCTTCTTTCAAAGAAAAATACTATTGAATTAATAGATTAAATTAAAAATTAAAAATAGATTTAATTAAAAAAAAACTTTAACCTTGTAAATAGTTCAATGAAATCCCTCAAGAGTGTTTTAATTTCACAGTAAATCAACTTTACTATGAGAATTTTTTAAAATAAACGCTTACCATAAAATCGTTTCACTAAAATATCTAATGATGACCAGGATGGATGGGCTGGCTTTTCTTTTCGAACAAAATCCCCAGCTATCTTAGAATCAGTAGGCCATTTTATTTTGGTCTTCATGCCTATATCCATTTCAGTCTCTAGCCATTGAGCCAAGCCAATATCGTAAAACTCGCTGTCAGAATCTTCTTGATTTATAAATTTAAACACGACAAACTAGAAATATGGAGAAAATATTACAAAAAAGAATTTACAGCAACACAACGAAGAGCTAAATACTAATGTACCTTTGATATAAGCTAAGCAGAAGAGTGCAAGTTTACCTATTACGCTAATTAAAAGAACACATTTACATATAATATAAAGTAAAGAGATTATGGGAACATTGATTGTATATGAACCAAAGGTACACACACATATGAATTCCCATCTGGTATAAGCCAGCATTTAGCCTCAACTTGTTCAAGATGAAAAAAGACCTTTCGCTTTTCCAAGTTTGATACTTTAACAATACCCAGAATTGAAGAGCGCAGAGGATATTTATACACATCTGCATAATACTTAAATGAAAATCCCACTAAAATCACTTGTCTATCCTGTAGAATTATATTTTGAAGACACACAACTTCGCCTGTTTTGGTTTTAAAACAAGAATCTTTTTTGTTGACTTTCAGCACAATACCATTAACAGAGACACATCTAAATTGTGAGCCTTCAACATTATCTTCAGGCAGAAAGTGTCTCATGCTAAGCTGAATATGATTGTTATCCTCTAAAACAATGTCAACGTTGCAATTTCTTTCAAGATCTCTGTATGCAACTTGATGCAGTGGTTTATAGCCGGACTGCAAAAGTGATTTGATAGATTTTAGTTTGTTCTCAAAAGGATACGTGCTGAAGGATTCCACATTCCCATGTTCAGCACACTCCTGTACCAAATGGCACAGGGAATGAACATTGTACACAACAAATTTGTCACCAAATATAACTGCAGAATGTGTGATAAATAATTTGAGCAGTTTGTTAGCATAATCAAGATGAGACTGTACTAGAATAGGGCTGCTAAGAATGTACAAGCCACAGTGCAAAAGAAGAAAATGCTTATAAACATTGTTAAGTATATTATTTTTAAAAATAACAATTCCATCATACAAAAGAATTCTACGGAATTCTGTGGCCTTATAATGTGCCAAATTGAACTCTCTTGGCTTTCTATTAAAATCTGTAGGACATGAGGTTTCAATTGCTTGAAGAGCAACTGTGATTGCATTCACTGCTGTATGATGCTGCTTCCAAGGACCATTCCATTTCATCCATGCAAGTAATAATCTTTTAAACACTCCAAAATGAACAAGATGAAGAACATCCAATCGAAATTGACTAATCATACCTGTTGGAATAACTTCAAGAGGAGATTCAACTTGATGATGAAAGGGCTGTTCTCTGTTCGTGAATGATTCATCAGTTCTTAAAGACTGATCTAGCTGTAAATATGTCATTCGATTTTGAATCCACTCACCAACTACGGTACATTTTTCGCAAGCGTAGTATCCACCATGCTCAATTATTCCCTTTATTAAGGCTCTGGCAGGAGCATCGCAAATGTAATGTCTCACGATAAATTCATAAATATGATTATTATAAATGTATCCATTTTCTGACAGATCTTGAATTTCCAAAACAAAATCCATAAGAAATTCATTAACTTTAGGATCACTGTTGCCATGATGCACTGCTATGATAAATGGCTCATTTTTGCTTCCAACTAGTTTGCCTAAAATTGGCCAAAATTTTTGCTTCGAGCTTTTTGAGAGAGGTAACCCGTCTACATTGACGTCAATAGTTATTTTATTAAATCTTTGTAAATATTCTTGAAGATTCATGCTATCTAAATTAGCTCCGACACTTTTATACCACATTTGGTTATTATCTTCTAACTCAATCACATCTAGATGTTTTGGAGTTGCAAGAAGAGTCTTGTAGCTGCGTGGCACCTCAGGAAAAACTGAATGAAGTTGAGTTAGGAGAGCATCTAATTTTGTCATAGATAAACATCCTCCTTGTAAAGCCCATTGTCTAATTGTTTCATAAACGTATAAACCTCGTTCATGATCATCAATAAATGCAATCGCATTATCATCATCATCATCATCATTTCCATCTTCATCACTATTATTCTGATGAAACTCATTGAACTCGTCACTATCAGATTCGTTAATCTCTCTAATATTTTCTCCTAATTCTTCTTCACTAACATTTGCTGAACCGCTGCTCTGAGCATCATCAACAACTCCAACTTCCGACTCTGTTTGCTCTTCAAATATTTGCTCAAAACTGTAGTTACTTATAAGCGCAGACTCATCTGACGATGAGGATACATAGTCATTAGGATATGACTGGTTAAGTATTCGTAAATAATTATCTACTTTTATTTTACGCGTTTCAGTTTTCTGAAACTGCCGGTTAAGCTTACGCTTCAACGCTTTCTTATTCATCTGAAAAAAAGTAATAGTAACAGTTCACATTATACAGAGTGTTAACTAAAGACCGTCCACTAAGTACATAGCGTTATTTCTCACGAAAAATCTTAAATCATTTTTTCCTATAACGCTTAATAAAGTATTAATTATTGTGTAAAAATAATCTAATTGGCGTCGTTCTTTAGCCGGGAGTACATTAGTGAGCCGGGCGCCTGGTAGTATGGATTTGTTGTTAAGTTCACCACGCATACTATTTAACACGACTCAGTAATGTACTCCCGGCTAAAGAACGACGCCAATTGGATTATTTTTACACAATAATTAATATTTTATTAAGCATTATAAGAAAAAATGGTTCAGGATTTTTCGACTCAATTTTTTGTGAAAAATAACGCTATGTACTTAGTAGACAGTCTTTACACCCTGTATAAAAGAGTGGTAAAGTAAAAAAATCCTGATTGCTATTTTCAATCATAGGAAAAAATCATAAAAAGATAAGCCATTGTACAACTAACAAAAAGACCAAATTGCACAAATATAAATTAAGCAAAATCTGCCAGTGGTGTTAAGAGGATTGAAATAAAGAAGATAATACCAATAATAACCAATTAAAAATTCATGCTTTTCAAATTTCAACGAAGAACTGAGAGATTTCCTTAACACCATGGGGATATTTTTATTAGAAATAGGTGGAAAACTGTTAGGAAATGTTTTTAGGTGTTAACCCACAATCTATTTAAACACTGACATGTAAACATCTACACATATATTCTCATCTATGTTCTCCAAAATCTTAATTTCCAATATCATATTATATACACACATCGGACAAAAATGCCTACAAGTATGAAGTTGGCTGCGATCAGAGTTTATCTTTTTATTTTCAATGTGGAAGCCAGTACAAGGAAAAAGATAAACTCTGAATACGGCCAACTTCATACTTGTAGACATTTCTGTCCGAGTGTACATACATACAAATATATATGTATATGTATATATAACAGTTTATGCAATCAACAATTTATGACTACATGTTATAAATACATATTTGTTATAATAATACAATTACAACTACTGTTGTACACTGAAACATATTTTATTTGTTAAAATAATACAAATATTTTATATCAGAAAAAAACAAGTGCTCGATAGTTTATTAATTAAAATTATACTCATCCGATTTATGAGCGTGCTTTATATGAGCGTGCTTTAAATTATTAGAAATTTAGAATTTCTATCTTGTAATAAGTATAAATCACGTAATAATATAAAGAATTTTGTGGATAATGTAAGGGAACATAATAGGTATTATTTAGTATTGTGCAAGAGAGAAAGAGAAAGATGAGTTTTTAAGTGAGTTTAAAGTGGCTCTAGAATATTTATAAAATGTCAGATGTACTAGTCTCCTTAATACCCATTATTAAAGTCAATAAAATGCAATTTTTTTTCGTATATATATGTATACAAGATGTTTCAAAACCATCAGAGGTTCACTTAATAGTACACATCTTTGGTCGATTAGGAATCGATTTTTCCTTAGCAAAAGAGTATAAAAAAGTATTTACTGCAACTTTTCAATTTTTTACATATATTTTTATAACAAAATCTTAAATTAAAATTTAAGATATATTTTTTAATCTAAACTTAATTGAAGAACATAGTTGTTTATTTTGTTCCTTGAAAATAAATTTTTATAAACCTTTTATTTTTTGTTCAATCGCTTATAAATCGAAAATGATTAAGTTACAGCATTTTTGCTAAGAAAAACTTGCTTATAAATTGACTAAAGAATGTGTCGTTCAATGAGCTAATGCTTTTGAGATATCTTGTAAGTATACATATATGAATATGATCTCAGCTTCCTTGTACTATCTTTCATCTACAGATCTTTAGACTAATTTAAAGTTGACAAAGAGTTTTAATTCTTGAACTGTAAATAATTAAAAATTCAGCGATTTTCTCAAATTAGCAGGGATGTGTAAATGTATATATATAAATATATATTTATAAGTACATTGTATAATAAGAAATTTAAATTGAAAACTAAAGATATTTAGGGTTATTAAATTGTATTAATTATAAATTGCATTTATTTTTATTATTATTAAAAATATTTAAAATTGGATGTTGAAAAGTCATAAAATTTCCTTTAAGAAAAATGCATCCCAAATTTATCAGGGAATCTATAGATGAACGGATATGCAGAGAATTTGGGAAGCTGCGTATATGAGTATATGCGTGTGAATGCGAATCGAAGAGATATGTGTATGCATGTGAAAAACATTTATAATAGGAACTGTCAAGTAATGTTTGCACTAAATAATGTACTAAGTACAGGTTCCTTTATTCGATTATGTAACATATAATATACATATATATATAAATAAAAAAATATATGTGTGCGTGCGTGCGTACGTGCGTGTGTGTATGCACATATATATTTCAAGATGGGATATAGAATGCCATTATTTGAGCACGAATGCTTTGCGAGTTTTTTTATATAACGAATCTTGAATGAAGTCTAGTGATGCATAAAACTAGTCATAGTAAAATAATCCATTAAATCCAATTTTAAATATAGTCATGTCACCTTGTATAAAATAGGAAGATTATTCTGTGCAATGATTATGATAAGATCAAGTTTAGGAAGTATTCCGATATTGGCGAAAAATGGAAACATAACGTAATTTCTTACGAAATGTGAAGTCGAGTTTTTTAAATCTTACCCGTTTTATATTAAGTAAGTATATCAATATTATCAAAAGTATCAAATAATATCTATACATTTCCCACTTTTTTTCACGCGCAATAATTTGGACATTAACAAAAAATTTTAATCTCTAGCTTCTTTAAAATAAAAATTTAATACTTTTTAAACTTGTACAGCACATATAACAAGGTATTTCAGAATTTTGATATTTAATTTTGCAAGTAATTTATAGTTGATAAATTATATATATATCACGTTAATATAATATAAAATATTAATAAAATGAATATGCACATAAATTAACCTTTATAAAGAATTTAACTTGTGCATGTGCACACTTACGTAACTATGTATTTTTCCCACACGTAAAGAAGAAACATATCTATATGCATCAAACAAAGAGGTTACTATGACAACATGATTTCATTGACAAAATATTATACAATTCTACACAGTGTATCATTTTCTTATTTTACATAAATATTTTCCAAATTATTTCTTTAGAATTCATTTATATCGTTATTAATAAGTATTTCATCTTTTTACCATGCAAAAGAGTCATTCGTAATGTCTTATTACTTGTAATTTAAATTCATTTTAGAAGCACACAAAATTTCTTCAGAATAAAAATCCGTTTCGTGACAATATAATATAGGACATGTCATTCAAAATTCAATTAGCATTTTAGAAACACTCAAAATTTTTTCAGAATGAAAATTTGTTTTGTAATAACATAATGAGGAGTGTAACACAAAATTTAATTAGCATTCAAATTGAGAACGTCTACATTATATTAACATTTCATGGATTAATAACTTACTTTCTTCAAGAATATAATATTTACCAAAAATTCGCCGTTTCATGATAAGCAAAAGAAAAACTTCAGAAACTTGTTTGAAAGAATCAACTTTTGTATTGCAAACTTCGGATGAGCATATTATGTGGTACAAAAAAAAACTGTTATATAAACTATTGAATGCCTGTGTCTGGAACTAGTAAGTTGAACTAATACACTTATTTCATAATTGTTTGTTATTGACATAGAAAACGAAGTGAACGTCATATAAATCTAACGAAATATCACGGGAGCTCGACAAACTTTGTGTAGTTTGACGATTAGGCACAATGTTTGAAGGCAACCAAAATTCTAATATTTTCTCTTTAAATTATATTTGATTGTGGAACATACTTTCTGCGTACAAACTATTTCTCTCTAAATTTCATTGTAATATTAAAAGTAGAAATATATATTCTCTATAGTTTTATTACTGTCTTTTTCGCTTTAATATATTATATGTATTCAATAGTCAGTTCAAGGCAAACTTTATTCGCGATAGTGTAATATAATATAGCTACTATTTTCGTATTATTTTAAATCAATTTATCTACATATTACTTTCATTTAAAAATGTGTATACTTAACATTTAATATATATCTTTAAAATATTTACAGTCAATCTATTCTATACAATATTTTAAATCGTTTGTTATATTCGTTATATTTTATAAAAGCAATTATCAATGTAACTATTATCTATTATCCTTATAGTATATCGTGTAAACGCGTTTTGTTTTTACATAATATATATACAGGACAGAACATATATATATAATTATATACATTATATATAGGTTTCGTTTCTTGCATGAAGCGCATGATATATCATTTATTTTTCTTGTTTACTGAAAGATAAACAAGAACAAATGATGCATTATGCACATTATTCATGAAACGGAAACGCACCTAGGTTGGTACAGATTTAAGCACGAATGCAAATGAAGCAAGCCAAGGCCACACCGAATGCCTCGACTTGCCTCATTCGTGTTCGTGCTCAAATCTGTTCTCACATTTATGTATATGCTTGTACGTTATATAAAAATTTATCTTTTTTTTCATAGTTTTTTTCATTTACTTACCGGGCGTTCCGTAGACATCTTTGTGCTATTTCTTATTTTCTTTTAACGTGCTATTAGCGTCAATCTTTGCTTCTCTCTCGTCGTTCACTATTCCTTCCTACTATATGATGTACCTTCTTTGGTACCTTCCTGATGTAGCCTTATTATTTATTTTAATCGTCTTTAATTTCCAACATAACTTTATAACCTAAAATTTTAAAATAAATTAACTTTACAAATAAAAATAAGCTAATATACCAAAATAAGTAAAAAATTATACCTCAGGATTGTC
>OV788321.1:10990169-11011380 GCA_928718305.1 Tetramorium bicarinatum
TTCTAAGTTTTACATACTTTGCATAAATCATTCTTTTGAAAGAGCAATTCAAATACAGCATGCAATTTTGAAGATTTTTTAAATATCAGTAAATGGACGAGTTTTTGTTCAAGTATTTTAAACAGACGAACATTGTGCATCGATCGTTTCAAGAACAGTAACAATTTTTAGTTGGAAATAACTTTTTATAAAAAAATAATAAAATTTACGTAAAATAAAAAAGATTTGAATGCTTGCTTATTAGTACAGACCAATTGACTCTTTCAAAAGATGAATGAAATTCATTTCGCAAAATAGACTCCATAAAATGGATTTATCGATGTTTTCAATTACAGCAGTAAGATTAAATATTTTCTTCTTAGTCTACGTAATAATATTGCCAAAATAATTTTCAAAGAATTGCCATAAGCAAAACAGGATACTATAATAATAATAATACACAGAGGATATAATAGTAATATACGCAATATACGCAAGTTTCAATGGTGAAATAAAATTTAAAAAAAATATATAGAAATAAAAGAAATTTATATAGGCTGATAGCAGAGAACGAAACGTAAGTGCTTACTTCTATCGTAGTCGTGGACGTGAAGCAAGGCAGAGAAAAACGTAGTCGTAATAGACTGGTTGAACAATCAAATTACGACTACGTTTTTCTCTGCCTTGCTTCACGTCCACGACTATGACAAACATAGGCGCTTACGTTTCGTTCTCTGCCATCACAGCCATACTATGAACGTTAAAAAAAGAATTGTTTTTTTTTAAATATATATATATATATATATATAAGCATATATATTATATATATAAGCACATTCTTGAGAACAACCACAAATCGAGAATCGATCGCATCGGAACATCTAAACGATTTTTTTGCATTCGAATAACGTATGCAGCTCTGCTGATATTGGAATTAGATCTCCAATATAAGGCGAATTTTTTAATTCATTGATGGATAAATTGCATTATGAACAGATACAATTTTGTTCTGTAAAAGCAGCATTTGCGCATAATATGATTGATCAATTAATGAATTAAAAAACGCATTATATTGGACATCTAATTCCAATATCAGCAGAGTTGTATATGTTATTCGAACGCGAAAAGATTGTTCGTTTACATGTTTCGATGCGATCAATTCTCGATTTGTTGTTCTCGAGAATGTGCTTGCACGCAGCCCGTCGCATTGGGTTAACCAATGGAAATAATTCAGGCGAAGGTACAAGATCTACGATTTGCTATTAGAGAACTCGTTCTCAAAATGTTGCCATTCACTTACAACTCAAATCATAAGTGAAAGGCAACATCTAGAGAACGAGCTCTCTAACAGCAAGGCAGATCTCGTACCTTTATCTGAATTATTTCCATTTTTTATTGAAACGGCGGACATGGTAGATACGTCTGCGGCGCGTACGCTGGCTGCGACTGCGGCTGCGCGTACGCTGGCTGCGACTGCGGCTGCGCGTACGCTGGCTGCGGCTGCGACTGCATGTACGCTGGCTGCGGCTGCATGTATGCTGGCTGTGGCTGCATGTACGTTGGCTGCGGCTGCGGCTGCATGTACGCTGGCTGCAGCTGCGGCTGCATGTACGCTGGCTGCGGCTGCGGCTGCATGTACGCTGGCTGTGGCTGCATGTACGCTGGCTGCGACTGCGGCTGTACGTACACCGGCGGTACGTATACTGGCTGCGGCGGCGGTGTATACACCGGCTGCAGCGCAGGTGTATACATCGGCGGCGGCGCCACCGGTGGGTATCCCAGCTGGGGCGCCCACCCCTTTTTTCTCCTTTCCGCCGCTAACGCCCGCCTCGTCCATTGCTTTATTATCTGAAACAATAAATATTATATATAATAATAATATTATATTATTTGCACTTCATGAGATTTAATTTTAATTTTCTATGTGCAAATCCTTTTTCAATTTACTGCTAAAAACTTAAGAAAAATGCTTGATTTGTAATTTCAAGACAATGTTATAATAGTCTTTACCTAAAATAATGCACAATAACTGTCTCGTATCTCATGTCGTAAATGTGAGTACGATAATACCGTTTGTAAGGAAGAAATGTACGTATGTAAACACATGAACAAGTAACAATTTTACTGTATATTGTACTGTAACGAGGTTATTGAAACATATAATATTATTAAATCAAACATTTTATTTCATAGAATGATTGATTAAATTTTTGATTCCATAAACAAAAGTTAAAAGTATTGAATCATAGATGTTATTAAAATATTCATTATAATTAGCATTCATAAAATTGTTACTTGTTCATGTGTTTATATGCATACATTTCTTCCTTACAAACGTTATTATCGTATTCAGATTTAGGACAAGAAAGTTATTATGCTTGAGACAAAAACAAATAGTAAAATTTTACCTTAAAATCACAAGTCAGTCATTCTGCTCAGGTCCTTAGCAGTCTGATTGAAAAAGACACACAAAGAATTTATCGAATTGAATATCGTGATGTCTATATAATTCATACTGATATGTACATAAGTGAGCACTTTATACGTGTCGATATGAATTATATTTAATTATACTCCTATATATATATATATGTATGTATATATATTTGCATATACATACATACATTTATATTTGCATATACATACATACATTTATATACATATATATGCATATACATATATAGGAATATATTTAAATATAATTCATATCGACACGTATAAAATGCTCACTTATGTACATGTCAGTATGAATTATAGACATCACGATATTCAATTCGATAAATTCTCTGTGCGTCTTTTTCAATCAGACTGCTAAGGACCTGAGCAGAATGACTGACTTGTGATTTTAAGGTAAAATTTTACTATTTGTTTTTGTCTCAAGCATAATAACTTTCTTGTCCTAAATCTGAATACGATAATAACGTTTGTAAGGAAGAAATGTATGCATATAAACACATGAACAAGTAATAATTTTATGAATGCTAATTATAATGAATATTTTAATAACATCTATGATACAATACTTTTAACTTTTGTATAAAAAATTTAATCAATCGTTCTATGAAATAAAATGTTTGATTTCATATATATGTTTCAAAAATCTTGTTACAGTACAATATACAGTATAATTGTTACATGTTCATGTGCTTACATACATACATTTCTTCCTTACAAACGTTATTATTGTATTCACATTTAAGACATGAGATACGAGACAGTTATTGTGTATTATTTTAGGTAAAGATTTAAATTATAACATTGTCTTGAAATTACAAATCATTTTGCTTAGGTTTTTAACAGTAAATTAAAAAAGGACATAGAAAATTATAATATATATATATATATATTTATATTAATATATTACCTTTTTGTAATTATTCGGAATCCTCGATTCCGAATAAGGGGCTGGCACGGATTCTGCCCCCATTGGCATCGGCGTCGGAGTTGTCGTTGATTCCGACGGCATTGGTGGTCGCGCCGACGGCTGGACTGTCGACGCCAATGGCACTGCTGCTTGCGTCGGCGCCGGGGCTGATGGGGATGCTGATCGGGCAGGTCGTGCTGGTTCTGATGCTCGCGTCGAGCTCGGAACTGCTGCTTGCAATGCTGGAAGAAATTTTAAAACATTAATTATATAACATCACTTTTTTTCATTCTCTCGTTCGCCGAATGAGTGAAAAGACGAGAAGAAGGTAAACGAGTGAATGAGGGGGAGAAAAAGAGAGAGAGAGAGAGAACGGAGAAGAAAACGAGAGACAGGGTGAACGAATAAGTGAGAACGCAAGAGATAAAATCAAGAATTGGCCATGAATACCGGCCATTCTCTCAAATCTCTTGTTTTCTTCTGTTTTCTCTCTCTCTCTCTCTCTCTCTCTCTCTTTCCTTCTCGCCTTTCTTTTGCGATAACTAACTCACTACACTAATTACTACACTATTATATAGTGTAGTATTAATATTTATTGTAATATAAAAAGTACTTACATTTACTTCTCGTTGACATGCTTTTGTGTGCTCGTCCTTTTGCTAGCACAATACACAGTATCGCTCGCACAGCACGTGTACGACAAACACGGCGCACTAGACAGCCTCAGAGGGAGTGAGTGGCACGTGATCGCGTCTCTTCAGATTCGTTCGGGTAATGAAGAGTCTTGACCAATCAGAATATCGGTTTAGACGGCTATTTCCAGTACATCACACGTAATAAACACCGACTTGAGACAGTTTTTTTCGTTTAATTTAAGTAAATTCTTATTGTCTGAGAGCCGCAAAACCCCTAATTAAGCTAACGGCACGTTAAATATACCTCTCAGACAACAAAAATATACTTAAATTAAAATGAAAAGAATTATCTCAAGTCGGTGCTTACCACGTATGATCTACTGGAAATAGCCGTCTAAACCAATATTCTGATTGGTCAAGACACTTCATTATCCGAACGAATCAGAAGAGACGCGGTCACGTGATTCACCACTCTCTCCCTCAGGCTGCGTTCAGAAATTTCACTCGGGTTAAATTTCTATCTTTCTATCTTTGTGCTGAGAATTGAATAACGATAAAAGGATAGAAATTTCAATCGAGTGAAGTTTCTGAACGCAGCATCAGAGGCTCTCTGCCGACTACTATTGTTATCTCATTTTAGTGAGCACTTGACTCACTCGCATGCAGTGGTTTCCCGCGTGCGACGCGGGATCCAGTGTTGCCACGTGTGCGCTCAGCACTCGGCTAGCTGACCGACTTTTCGACGTTGGACCGAAAGCAACACACCGCTGGGCCCAAAGCAACACGCCGCTGGCTAAAAGGCTACAATAAAAAAAATATGCCGCTCCTATGATTTTAGTACCAAAATTTTCTACAGACAATGCTCTTTCGGAAAATGTAAAAATCCGAATTTGTTGCTCGTTCCAAAGTGCAAATAAAAAATAATTTATCTTGACCGTTGAGAGAACTAGGTATAATACTTCATCGGACTCAATGTGTTTCAAAAGGGCATTATTTAGAAAATTTTGATAATTTTGATACCAAAATCATGCGAAGAATTAATTTTTTTACATGACTTCTAAGCGTCGAAGTGTTATACCTATCTCAACAGCCAAGATAAATTATTCTTTTATTTGTACTTTGGAACAAAATCGGATTTTTACATATTCCGAAAAGGCATTGTCTGTACAAAATTTTGGTACTAAAATAAAGCGAGCAGCATATTTCTTTTATTTTATTGCAGCCTTTTAATCAGCGGCGTGTTGCTTTCGGCCTAACGGCGCGGCGTGTTGCTTTCGGCCCAGCGGCGTTTTGCTAGCCGAGTGCTGACGCACACGTGGCAACGCGGGATCCGGCGTTGCCACGTGTGCGCTCAGCGCTCGGCTGGCAAAACGCCGCTGGCCGACTTTTCGACGTTGGGCCGAAAGCAACACGCCGCTAGGCCCAAAGCAACACGCCGCTAGGCCGAAAGCAACACGCCGCTGGTTAAAAGGCTGCAATAAAATTAAAGAAATATGCTGCTCGCATGATTTTGATACCAAAATTTTCTACAGAAAATGCCCTTTCGGAATACGTAAAAATCCGATTTTGTTGCACGTTTCAAAGTACAAATAAAAAAATAATTTATCTTGGCCGTTGAGATAACTAGGTATAACACTTCGATGCTTAGAAGTCATGTAAAAAATTAGTTCTTCGCTGATTTTGGTATCAAAATTATCAAAATTTTCTACAGACAATGCCCTTTTGAAACACATTGACGAAGTATTATACTTAGGTGCCTCAACGGCCGAGATATATAATTTTTTACTTACACTTTGAAACGAGCAACAAAATCGGATTATTACATATTCCGAAAGGGCATTGTCTGTAGAAAATTTTGGTACTAAAATCATGCGAGCAGCATATTTTTTTTATTGTAGCCTTTTAGCCAGCGGCGTGTTGCTTTCATACCAGCGCGGCGGTTCGCCGAGTGCACGAACCTGAATTGAATGCCTTCAAATTCCTACAACTTACATTTCCTTAGCAATAGAATAATGATTTTTTAAAATCTGAGTAGCTTATCGAGCTCAAATAATGCAATTAATTTTTTATACAACTATACACAAACTAAAAAATTTCAATTTTTTGAATTACGATATTTTATTGCTCTTGTTCATTATTAATAAATGATATCTTTAGAGTTAAATGCATAATGCGATAAGAATTAGATGTATAAAGCACATCTTATTATTTAAATCTTAAAAATATGCAATTTTAAGTTTTTTCATATAACTAACAAATTTTACATATACAACAAGCTTACAAAAATCAATCTAAACTAATTTCTACATTGATATCAAAATAATATTAGTATATTTCATAAGTGAATAAACTAAGTATGTTAAAATAGAAAAGTGTAAGCTTTTTCTTTATGGAAAATTTGTTATAGTTTTATGAGAAAATTTAAAAATTTTATTTTTTTAAGATTTAAATAATAAAACGTGCTTTATGCGACATCTATTTGTTATCGCATTATGTATTTAACTCTAAAAACTTCATTTATAATAAACAAGAGAAATAAAACATCAAAAATAAAAAAATTAAATATTTTTGGCTTGCATATAGTTTTAGAAAAAATTAATTGCATTATTTGTTAAAATAGCTCGACGAGCTACCCCAGATTTTAAAAAATCATTGTTCTACGTTAATTTATTGCTGAGAAAATGTAAGTTGTAGGAGTTTGAAGGTACAATTCAATTCCGGCTCGTGCACGCGGCGAGCCGCACGCACGCATACATACATACATATATATATATATATATATATATATATGTACACACGCACGCGCACGCGCACGCGCGCGCGCACACACGCACGCGCGCGCGCACACACGCACACACACACACACACTCTCTCTCTGCTATGTCTCAAGCGCGCGACTCACCGATACGCGTTTGTTTACGCTGGCGCGGAAGTCTCGCCGCTCGCGGTAAAAGAACAATCGCTGAGAGAGATAGTGTCGTAGAGAGAGATAGATAGTGTCGCAACGGCCGTTCGTGACAATCCGTTCGTGACACGAAACGTGCTGCTTTTGACGTGATTTTACGTGATCGGGAGTGATTATATTAAACATTTCTGCATTCACGTTGAGTTAATTACGTCAGTTTATAGTAATTTGACAATTATGGTGTTACATCGTACGAAAAAATTGCCTCGACATGTCCGGAGACTCTCTCAGACAAACGCCAGCAGAAAAAGGTAAAGTGTTTATACATTTACTATTTTACACCAGAATAAATTGCCAGAGATATTTTTTGTTTACATAATATATGAATATTATTCTAATTGATATTATTTGGATTGTTGAGGTTATAATAAGGTTAGAAAAGATAAAGTTAGTAAAATATAGTTTTTATCAGATTAAGGCATGTTCGTTTATTACTGACAGTTCACTGCCAGTACTGCAAATCTATAATTTGTCACGCATATTATAGATTTTCAGTACTGGCAGTGAACTGTCAGTAATAAACGAACATGCTTTTATTACGATTCTTTTTATCATTACATATAATTTTATTTATATATCAATGATTTGAAATTAATATAATTCAGACATGTTTTTACTTATTCATTGAGGAACAAATTATAAACGTGAGTGAATTATTATTTAATTATTTATATATCATTAGTATTTTTTTCTTTATTAATTAATATTTTAAATATTTACAAGAGAGGAATAACGTTAACATTTATTTAATTAAAAGAGATTTTAATGAATTTTTATTTTACACTTGCGAGGTATTTGATTATGTGTAGGGCTTTCTGTATTAGATACCAAATATTTTTTATACATA
Organism: Tetramorium bicarinatum; assembly: GCA_928718305.1. Lineage (NCBI taxonomy): Eukaryota > Metazoa > Arthropoda > Insecta > Hymenoptera > Formicidae > Tetramorium > Tetramorium bicarinatum. The sequence goes on from OV788321.1 coordinate 10,997,960, forward strand.
ATTGCCAAAAGCACATTTTGATGCACCAGTTTATGGTCCGACTAGTATTAGCGGGAGTATTATTAAAAATAGGGAGGTATGCATTCATTTCATTCTCAGTGACATTTATTAAAAGAAGATTAAAACTTAGTTATTTAATTTTTTAATTAAGAATTGTAGGGAGGATTTAAGTATGAATAGTTAGTTTAGTTCAGGTTGACATTAAGAGATTAGTAGTTTATTCCTTTGTAGTTTGTATAAATATGTTTCATGCAATCACATGACTATTTAAATTACAATTTTTAAATGGGTACATTATAATATATAAAAGTTGCTTATGGGCTTTGTCTCTGTTATTTTATGCAGTAGATTTATATTATAAGCATATTGGTAGACGATTATTAATTTTATAAACAGGAGTAATAGGGAGAAGCAGAGACCGGATCGTGAGGTCGTTTTCATCACTTCACGCACGTGGTAGCGGCCGAGCGCCGCAACAAGCAGGACCGTGTAGGTGCCCCGCGCCAGTCTAGCAAAGGGGACATCATCGCGTAAAGTGTCAAAATTTTTGAAATATTCATATATACGTAAACAGTATGTACATATAATAAATTATTTATTATATGTATATACATATGTACATACTGTTTGTTTATATACTTATATATATATTTAACATTTTTGACTCAACACGATGGTGCTACCTTTGCTAGACTGGCGCGGGGCACATACACGGTACTGTTTCTTGCGGCGCTCGGCCGCTACCACGTGCGTGGACTGAGGAAGACGGCATCACGATCCGGTCTCTGATAATAAGTATTTTAAATATTTATATTACGTTCACCTATTTGTATTCCTTTTTTTTTCAATTTTATTAGAGAAAATTTTATATGTAATGTGTGAATTTTAAAATAAATAGAGATATAATAATAATATGTTTTTGGAAACGTATTTGAAATATCAAAAATCTTTAAATTTGCTGTCTTGTACCATCTAACAAAAAAATTAGTGAACATGATTATTGACACCAATTCAAAATACAAATTTTGTTCTTTCAAATGATAAGAATAATTTTGTCGCAATTTAAAGTATACAAATCCTAATGTCATCGTACTGAAATTATATAAAAAAGCTTATTTTAAATTGCGAATGTTTCGCTTAATAATTCACGAAGGACAAAGTTTTTCTTTTCATTTGAAAGAACAAAATTTGTATTTTTAAATGGTGTCAATAATCATGTTCAACAATTTTTTTGTTAGATGGTAGAAGAGCAAATGTAAACATTTTTGGTGTCTCAAATACGTTTCGAAAAACATACTATTAATATATATAGTACTAATGTTATATCTCAATTTATTATCACATTCAATATCAAATTTTCTGTACAAAAATTTTAAGAAAAAGGAATAAAAATTGCAGAACGTAAAATAAATCTCCAAAATACTTATGATAGTAATTTCTCTCCATTACTCCTCTCCATAAAATTAATTATCGTCTTCGAATATGCTTATAATATAAATCTACTATATAAAATAACAGATGAACAAAACCCATAAGCATCTTTTATATATTATAATATTCCCATCTAAAAATTGTAATTGAAATAGTCATGTTATTGCATTAAACATATTTATATGAACTACAAAGGAATAAGCTAATCTCTTAATGTCAACCTGAACTAAACTAACTATTTATACTTAAGTCCTTCCTACAATTCTTAATTTAAAATTAAATAACTAAGTCTTGATCTTTTTTTAATAAATATCATTGAGAATCAAATTAATGCATACCTCTCTATTTTTAATAATATTCCCGTTAATACTAATCGACCCGTAAACCGATGCATCAACATGTGCTTTAGGCAATCATGTATGAAAAATATAAATTGCTATCTCAATACAGAAAGCCCTACACATGACCAAATAGCTCACAAGTCTAAAATCAAAATTCATTAAAATTTCTTGTAATGAAATAAATGTAAACGTTATTCCTCTCTTATAAATATAATAAAGAAAAAGATAATAATATATAAATGATTAAATAATTTACTCTGAAACGTTCATAATTTATTCCCTAAGAAATAAGTAAAAAGAATGTAGGAATTATATATCAAATAAATGATAAAATAAATGATATATAATAAGAAGATTTCTAATAGCAAAGTTAATAATCTAATAAAAATTATTACTTCAATAACTTCTTTTTTTCTAATCTTATAAATATAAGACCTACAATTCAAAAACTGAATAGTAGTTACTCAAATAAAATAATATTCACGTCCTATCCTCAGAATAATATAATAATATTAGATCGAATAGAGTTAATTAAATAGATAATCAAATAGAATAATATAATAAATTCACATCCTATCTTCAAGAAATATTCATAACACATTCTTTTATATATATATTTTTTTATATTATACATATACAGGGTGATCTATTTTAATCTACATTGAAAACTCAGAATGGAAGGAAAATTGAGAAAAATGTTTCAGACAAAAGTTGTATGGTTTCAAGAAGGACGTAAGGTAATGTCATTGCTTTGACTTTCGATAGTCATTAGAAGGTCATGTAAAGATCACGTTCAATTTCTTAAATGGAACCTCCTACTTTTTATTGCATATTTTTGTAGCGTCTCTTGAGAGCTGTCCAAAACATTATAATTGAGTATATTTTCGGTACTTTTCTAGATATAATAAATTTTGTCATGACACTTTTTAATGTAAAATATAAAATATCTCATAAAATATTCACTTTTCGATGACTTTACTTCAATACTTTTAGATGTAGAATAATAAAATGAATCGGTAAATACAAAAAACACGAATTATTAAGTTCAAAAATTTTATTGATTTTTAATTGCATTGGTAGATTTTACAAAATTCCATATTTAAAAATTAATAATAATAACCGATACCTTTTATTATTCTACATGTAAAAGTATTAAGATAAAATAACGAAAAGTGAATATTTTATGAGATATTTCATGTTTTATATTAAAAAGTGTAAAAAGTCATGACGAAATTTAAGATATCTCGAAAAGTATTAAACGAAAGTATACTCGATTATAGTGTTTTGGGACTCTTTCAAGAGACGCTAGAAGAATATGCAATAAAAAATAAGTCAATTCATTAAGAAATAATACGTCATCTTTACGTGAACTTGAAACGACTATCTAAGGTAAAAGCAATGACGTTACTTTATGTCCCCCTTGAAACCATACAACTTTTGTTTGAAACATCTTTCCCAATACCGCTTCCATTCTCAGTAATCAACGTGGATACATTAAAATGGACCACCCTGAATATAATATAAAAAAAATATATATATAAGTATGTTTTATAAATTAATATTTCTTGAAGATAGGATGTTAATATTATTATATTATTCTATTTGGTTAATTCTAAGTGATTAAATATATTTTATTAATTCTATTTGATCAAATATCATTATGTTATTCTATTAATATTGATTATTAATTATATCAAGTATTTGAATTGTATGTCTTTTATTTATAACGTTAGAAAAAAGAAGTAAATAGTTTTCATTCATTTTTTCATTTATTTTTAATATTGTTAGTATTTATGATTTGATATGTTATAGGAAAATGTATAATGTCTAATGTATAATCTTTAAAAGATACGAACGTTATCCATTGCTGTATATGTGTGCATGCATATTAATTTATTTTCTTTTGAAAAATAGTTGTATATTACTATACTAAACAAAAATCTGTGCACATTGTTCAAATCAATATAATATATTTAAAAAATTAGTTTTCAAGACGAAAAACACTGAAAGTGCTCAGACTTTTGTTTAGTACACTGATGCATATAAAATGTTGAATTTTTTTGTTGAAAATATCGATGTCAGTATTGTTATTACATTAATTTATAGCATTCTATTAAATTATCTACAAATTAATCATTTACACTTTATTACTATTACAGTTTTACTTAGTACTATAATAATTGTATTCATAAAGATATTTTTCAAAAACTTTAACGTTCTATATGCATCAACATAATAATAATAGTAGATAGTAATTTAATTGTAGAAGTAGTTAGCACCAGAAACGTCAATTCTGATGATACTGGTAAGATAAAGATCAGAAACGTCAATTGTGACGATACTGAAAGAACTAAATATCAGATCCGTCTATTCCGACGATACTGAGAAAATTTATGTCTAATGCGTCAATTTTTATTATATTGACAAAATATATTAATAAGAATTATTGTTAATTACGTTAATTTTGACGATACTGCAGAAGCAGAAGCGTCTATTTGTTGATGATACTGATGAAAAAAAACTTTTACGTTTTATATGCATGAACATAATAATAATAGTAGACAGTAATTTAATTGTAGAACCAGAAACGTCAATTCTGATGATACTGGTAAGATAAAGATCAGAAACGTCAATTGTGATGATACTGACAAAATATATTAATAAGATTTATTGTTAATTACGTTAATTTTGACGATACTGCTAAGCAGAAGCGTCTATTTGTTGATGATACTGAGTAAAAAAATCAGAAACGTCACTTTTGATAATATTATAAATTTTGAAGACATTTTTGTCTACAAATACGATAATGTCAATATTATGAGATTACATCATAATATCGATATCATCAATGTTAATCAAAATGTAAATATAAACTTTATACCTAAGTATATACTGTAGTTAATTGAGCTATATTTAAGTTAGCTAGAAATAAGAATACAGCAATGGATTGCGTTCCTATTTTTTGGAGATTTTAAATTTTTGTATTTTTCCAACTATTGATCAATGTTTAAAAAATTACATATATTATAATAGTATGTGATAAGATATTTTACTTGTACATATTACATGCTTATTCTTTTTTGCAGGCGGCAATTACTGAAGAGTCAAAGGCAAGAGGCAAGTGACAGTAAGGGTACGAAGAACGAATCCATCACTTTCCGGGAAAATCCCGATATGATGGATACGCAGCTTCGTACCCAAGATGTAACAGCAATAAATGAAGGTACGTACGAAAATGTTCAAACATGCGAGGATTACGATGATCTTGTCATCGAAAAAATCTCGGAAAGTTCTCTGGATTCTAATGTCCGAGAACATGAGATTGAAAATGATCGCATGATGAATGTTTCATACTTTTGGAAAGAAATGCGTAGGACATATTCCAAACATAAAAAAGGAATAGAGTGTCCATTTGAAGCATGGAGAATGGTAAATTCTCGTCGCTCTGGATTTAGGACACAGTTTTTCTTTGAATGCGGAATGTGCCGTGCCAAAGAAAGCTGTTGGTCACATCCCGATGATGGTAAAAGCTTAGACATCAACAAGGCTGTCACAGCTGGAACTATCTCGACTGGAATTGGGTATGCTCAAATGGAAGAGATATTTGCAGCTGCGAATATCCCGTGTATGTCTGAGAAGACATATATTGAAAAACGAGAAGAAGTACTCGATGATTTTGAAAGAGTAGCTTTCGAAGATATGAAAATGGCAGGTGAAGAAGAAAAGCAACTTGCTATAGAAAATAATGAAACCATCAACGGTATTCCATACATAACCGTTGTAGCAGATGGTAGCTGGATGAAGAGATCGTATGGCACTGCCTACGATTCACTTTCTGGTGTTGGAGCTATTATTGGTTATCGCACAAAGAAAGTTCTCTTCATTGGCATCCGCAATAAATATTGTACGGTATGTGATACAGCGCAACGAAAAGATACGCAAGTACCTTTTCATAAATGCTATAAAAATTATGACCGCAATGCAAGCTCTACAAAAATGGAGAGTGATGCTATTGTTGAGGGTTTTAAATGTAGCATTGAAATGCATGGACTGATTTTTAAAACAATCATTGCCGATGGTGATAGCAATGTATATCAGTCCATTAAAGACAACAAGCCATACCGAGAGCAAATGGTGGAAGTTAAAAAAATAGAATGCACTAATCATTTGCTCCGTAATCTATGTAGAAAATTAAAACTCGTCGCACAGACGACTCATCCAAAAGTGCATAGAAACCGTAGCTTCATCCAATGCCGAAATATTGTGAAAAACAATATATTAAAAATTCGGAAACAAGTTTTAGAAGCAGCGGCCATTCAAAGACAAGAGAAAGAACCTAACTCATGTATAGCCAAGGATTTACAGAAAGATATATTAAATATTCCTAGACATATCTTTGGCGATCATGAGCAATGTAAAGAACGTGATCGTACATGCGATAACACAAATGATCAAAATTGGGTACCGTATCTGGAGTCTTACGGTCTTTATGCTAAAGTAGAAAAGGCTGTCACACATCTGAGCACTCATTCAGAAAGTTTACTGTACAATGTGACAAATAATATTGCAGAAGCATTTAATTCGATAATCTGCAAATTAATCGCAGGAAAGCGCGTTAACTATGGTGCACGAGGTTCTTACAATACTAGAATTCTGGCTGCTGTAACACAACATAATAAACAGCAAGTTCTTTCGGAATTACATAAAAACGTTTGTGAGACTGTTCCTACTGTTGTTGAGAATCTGGAAAAGCGACGACAATTAAAAATTGCTCGAACCAGAGAATCTCGACAAATACATGGAAAACGAAAAACGTTTAAAACAGAAAAAGGAACAGATCGTCATTACGGAGAAAAGTCGCAACAAGCGGACCGCCCACCTGAATCTCTCGAGGTAGTAAAGCAAGAGCATTTAGCAAAATTGATAAAAAATGCAAAAAATTGGGAACAAATTGAACGCGAAACTACAGCTCAACGTGATAGTCCTAAATGGAGAGACACAAGAGAAATAATGTTGACAGCGTCAAATTTCGGAGTTGTATGTCGCATGAGACCGACAACGTCTTGTGGACCGACAGTTAAAAATATTTTGTTTCCTTCGTGTGATGAGAACGATGCTATCATATATGGTCGCACAAAGGAGGAAACGGCGAAACAAGATTTAGCTGTAATATTAAAAAAAGAAATAAAACCATGTGGATTGTTCATTTCTCGTGACGACCCATGTTTGGGTGCTTCTCCAGACGGACTTCTTGATGAAGATGGTCTAGTGGAAATAAAATGTCCATTCACAGCTAAGGATTTAACAGCGGAGGAAGCTATTGAGACACTGCCAAAAATAAAAAACATTTTTGATAAGAAAAATGGAAGCAGAATAAATCGCAATCACCATTTTTTTTATCAAATACAAGGGCAGTTAAATATAACGGAGCGAGATTATTGCATTTTCGCTATATGGACTCCCAAAAGCGTAAAAATGGTGCGTGTTAATAAAGACAATGAGTTTTGGCAAAATAAAATGTTGCCTCTATTAACACGTTTTTATTACTATTGTATGCTTCCTGAAATTTTGGATAGTCGACATACTAGACAAATGCCTATCAGAGATCCAGATTATATTCTAGAAGCAAAAGAAAAATTGTCGAGAAGTGTAGTTGATCGTAGCACTAAGCGACTACATATAATGACAGAAAGAATTGGTGAAAAGTCTGTCCAAGAAGACGAAACGATTGATAAGAAAAGATTGAAATGTAAGGACATTTCAACTGAGACAAGTGTTATTAATTCTACTGCTGTTGTTGAATTGTCTGACATTTCGCCGATGGAAACAGCAATTACTACTGCTCAAGATATGAAGCAGGATGATGATTGCATATATGTTGGTACAAGTCATAAACAATATATATCTGAAGAGGATAGGGCAAGAAAGAGAATAAATTTAGATGAAATTGATATTCCTATTGACTGTGTAAGAGGGAATGTTTTGTCGAACAGTTTATTGTCCGACGAATCGTTAGATTCATTTCTACGCGTTGTAAGAGAAACTACTCTCTTTGAAACGCAAAGTGTGCAACATCAAGGTTGTCTTGATTACATTGATGCTAGTCAGAGTGACAAAAGTTTACAGATAATTGGAGGAAAACAGTGGACTGGAGAAGGAATTTTACACTGGCGATGTATATTTTTTGATGGCACCAAACTTCACGTATATGACAGTATACCTGGCTGTACGTATGATAAGTTGGTAGCTAAAGAGAAAAATTATATACATCATTGATATCCACAAATAAGACTTACGGATATCATTTTTGAAAAAGTTGATACGCAACCTGATGGTCTAAGTTGTGGTATTTATTCCGCAGCTTTTGTCACAACTATAGCCTTAGGAGGCAATCCTTGCAATGTAAAATATTCCAAGGACGTAAAGTGTATGAGACAACACTTTATAAAAATTATCGAAGGCAATAAATTATTACCCTTTCCAACACGATAAAAATGTACTTAAAAATTTAAAAAGTACATTATTCTAAAGATAATAACATAAAATATGAAATAAAATTTCTTGACGTTTCAATAAATGAAACTTTTGTTCTGACGATAGTAGCAAAATAAAAGCTAGAAGCATCTATTCAACGATACTGATTATTTTAAAAATCAGAAGCGTTTCCTCTGACGGAACTGGTAAAATACCAGAAACGTATATTTCGATGATACTAGCGAAGTAAAAGCTAAAAGCATCTATCCGACGGTAGTAATTATTATAAACATCGGAAACAGCTGGAACTGGTAATGTACCAGAACCGGAAATTTCAAACGGAGAGACGGAAAAATATATTGGTTGCGTTCTCACGGGAATGGGCGTTGGAGGGGCCCATTCTATATTCTCAATAAAATTATGTACATAAAAACATAATTTTATATGGTAGTTATGTGATACACATCGCATAATAACGCCTATGATATTATACATATAATTTTAAATTTAATCACCAAATTTAAACATTTTGTAAAAAAATGTATGTATGTATACACACACACACGCACGCACACACACACGCACGCACGCACGCACACACACAAACACACACACACACACACACACAAACACACACACACACACAGAGGTCGCCGAATCCGTTGGTTCCTGTGGCGGATCACCACGTCGCGATCTTCGCGACCTGGACATCCCCCGGTTGACGGGAGTCGCCTGGCGGTTCATACGCGGTTCATACGCGTGCCTCGGTGCCGCGAAATCCGTTGGTTCCTGTGGCGGATCACCACGTCGCGATCTTCGCGACCTGGACATCCCCCGGTTGACGGGAGTCGCCTGGCACGGTCCCTACGCATGCTCCGGTGCTGCCGAACCAGTTGGTTCTCGTGGCGCATCTCTGTGTTGCGATTACCCGGACGTCCCGGTTGACGGAGTCGCCTGGCACGGTCCCTACGCATGCTCCGGTGCTGCCGAACCCGTTGGTTCTCGTGGCGCATCTCTGTGTTGCGATCTTCGCGACCCGGACATCCCGGTTGATGGGAGTCGCCTGGCGGTTCATATGCGGTTCATACGTGGTTCATACGCGTGCCCCGGTGCCGCCAAATCCGTTGGTTCTTATGGCGTACCTCTGTCGCGATGTCGCAATCTTCGCGACCCGGATATTTTCTACATACATACATATATATATATATATATATATATATATATATATATATATACACATTACAATACATTGCATTTATAAATCTAATAAATATGCATCCCGGTAAAAAATGTTTTATATAAAAATTAAATATATGTATGTAATTATGTATCATGTCCATACATGTTCATGTACAATGTTTCTTTTCTTTTGTATAATCTTCGCATATATAGAAAGAATAATAGGAAGAATTAAAAAATAATATATTTATATATATAAACTATATATGTATATGTATATAACATTATCAATACGCAAGGACGCTCATATAAGTAAGCGGACGCCACTTGAGTGGGGACCACAATTCGTATGAGCGGCCCTGCACTGCGTATTGAAACGAAATTCAGACGCTCGAGCCATCTCGGACTGTCGAGATTCAGACAATAGGAAAGAGACAAGAACAGAACGTACATCTGTCCTCTTCTACTCTAAAAATAGCGAGGCGGTGAGCACACACAGAAATAGCGCCTCTTCAGTGTGAGCGTCACACACACATTTTTCTCTTAGGATAAATTCTGAGATATAACAGAACGCGGAATTAGAAATGTTGGTAAGTTACCGACATTTTTAATTCCGCTCTACGGTATCGACCTCGATCAAGTTCGAGCGTCACTCCAGCAGCCCCTTAAATAAGGACTGATTCCAATTCCCTACAGAGCTATCTAATAACTTTGTTTACTTCAGAAGGTGAATAGAAGTACAATTTATGAAACGTCGGTGCGAAGCATGCCGTCCGACGTAAATACGTAATGTAAATGAGAAATGTTTATAACTTGGAAAGGAAGCTTTTTCGGACCCATGTTTATATGACTTTTTTTTATCCTTACAATGAGTGGAATATGCTCTTAAAGTTTGGACAATTATTTTTGAAACACCTTATATATATATATATATATATATATATATGTATATAATATGTGTATTTATCATAAAAAAATACAAAATTTAAATTGTAAACTTAAAAGTTGTGATATTAAAATACAACGCGTAGGCGGGGGAAGGACTCCGCCCCTCCCCCTGCACCCCCTCTCGTTTTTGTTCTAACCTAACCCAACCCCTTAATTAGATAATGGATTAAATACCCAACGCCCAATTAGGCAAAAAATGTTTGTTGTTAACCTATGTGGAAGTTGTGAAGTTGAATAGTAACTTCGCATAGAAAGTTGCAAACCCATGTGAAACCGTACATTCCTGGACCTACCTTCGCCCCGACACAGGGGGCGGGTGAGGTGAAAGTAGTCGCGTGGAAAGTTGCAAACCCATATGGAACCTAACCTAAACACTAAGTTAAATGACTGTTCGTAACAGAAACAGTAAAACAATATTTTAAAAAACTAAAAAATAAAGCTATTTGCTGTAGAAAAACAAAACCAAAGTAGAGGAACTTCCCCATATAAACTGAAAAAAATAGCTGTTTGCTATAAAAAAAACAGAAAAGGCTGAAACTACCCTAATTCGCCTTAATAAAGAGAAAAACAACAATGAAGACTCTAAATCTAAGTTTAATCTAATCTAACTTAAATACTAAGTTGAACGACTGTTCGTTACAAAAACAGTAAAACAATTTCATAAAAATTAAAAAATAAACCTGTTTGTTCTAGAAAAACAAAAACGAAAAGGATAGGGCTATCTCATGTAAAGTAAAAAAATAACTGCTATAAAAAAACAAAAAAGTGAAATTATGAAGACTAAAAAAATAAACCTATTCGCTCAATGAAACAAAAAATCCTTAGGCTACGCGCTAACAAATCAATAATGGATTTAAAACCCAGAATAAACGAATTTAATATCTGTGATTAATTGTTCAAAAGAATCACGTTTTAATTTCTTCACACGACGTCGCCATAAAAATTCTGAAAGATGGTCAGCTAAATTATCCTTATGCACACCACCCCGACTTAAGAAACGACGCATATAGCGCCATGATGACTCAATATTCTGACAAGGGGACCTTACGACGTGGTACCAATCGATTTCGATGAAACTCATTGTATCGATAGGTATACACGTCAAACATTGTAGGGTAAACGGATAAGACGCGCTTCTCAAGAATTCGCGAGAAAATCGAGATTGAAAAATCTCAACTCATATATAAACTAGTGCAATAGATCATTTCATCGAAGTGTCCGTAGCGCTGTGACAGCGCGCCGGACTTATAATCTTGAGATTAAAGTGGGTTGCGGGTTCGAATCTCGACGAATAATTTTTCATTTTTTTTTAATAAAACTTTTTTAAATAATATATAATTATACAAAATAAATGTGTATTACGTGTTACATTTTATTTATTGTATATTGTACAAAAAATTAATTTTTCTTTGCCTAGAAAATTCGTTTTTCGAATAGCCGTATGGTAGAAATAAAAATATATAATGCAGAGTCTGAAAAGGGTCCCTCCCTACCTCACTTCAAGAAAGAGATAACCCAGGTAGCAAATAATGTTTTATATTTCCCAATCGTATTTAAAATATTAGAATAAAACATATTTTACATTTACTTGTATCACATTTATTTGTATAGCCTTGACTTTGCTGTTATTATTGTTCAGATACATAATCAATAATTTATATATTTTTATTTCTACCATACAGCTGTTCGAAAAACAAATTTTCTAGGCAAAAAAAAATTAATTTTTTGTATAATATACAATAAAATGTAACATGTAATATACATTTATTTTGTGTAATTATATATTATTTAAAAAAGTTTTATTAAAAAAAATTAAAAATTATTCGTCGAGATTCGAACCCGCACCCACTTAACCTCAGAATTATAAGTCCGGCGCGCTGTCGCAGCGCTACGGACACTTCGATGAAATGGTCTATTGCACTAGTTTATATATGAGTTGAGATTTTTCAATCTCGATTTTCTCGCGAATTCTTGAGAAGCGCGTCTTATCCGTTTATCCTACAATGTTTGACGTGTATACCTATCGATACAATGAGTTTCATTGAAATCGATTGGTACCACGTCGTAAGATCCCCTTGTGAGTGTGTGCTCCAGTCTCACTATTCACGAACTCTTCAGAGTGATTGACTGTGTCGTGCTGATATTCATGGAATTTCAAATCAAGATATCCCTTCCAGCAGTCACTATGGATTATTGTCCCAGTAGCCACGTGTTTTTTTATTAAATCCGTCAAAGTGTTGCTATCTCTTTTATTATCAGGACAAATTTCGAGCCGATAATTTTCTGAATGCCCTCGCTCGATCATCTCAAGGATCCAAGATCCTTCAACTACACGACCTCTCTGATATTTTCGTCGACCGATTTTGCATTCGTCGACCTCGACGACAATCCCATCACCCCCAATTTTTTCTTCCTGATCAAAATCTCGATCTAGACTCAATAAACATACTTCTCGACAAAATGAGAATCGATCGGCAACAGTTTCAGAAGATAAACTCTGTCCTTCAACTATACTGCTTTCTCGTAAAATTTGCTCGAAAGTAAAATTTACAGAAAAACAGTATGTTATAAAAACACAAGTCATCGGCGAAGTATGATACCTTTCAAACCAAGTATTTTCTGCAACGGTTATAGAATGGTTATATTTATTCTTTTTTTGACAAATGAATTCTCCACAACACAGACGGGATTCCTGTAGAACCATTTTCTTTTGATGTTTTGAACAATATCTTTCCGATGGGATGAGACCCACATCTCGCAACCACTGAAGGGTATTTTCTTTAGTTGATAAAATAGAACTCAAACTAAATAAATTATATTTAACATCCATTGTATCAACTACTTAAAAAATTTACAGAAAATTTTGGCTCTAATCCTTATGCGTTAACAAAATCAATAACAAAGGGCAAACTTAGATACCGACGTGATGCCGACTTAAGAGACTTCGCTCGAGAGGTGTAAAAATGAGCTATCTCTCAATACAAAAGATCATATTAAAACATATCTCGTTGCCACGAGCGGTCCTTAAGGGGATGCTGGATACCGACA
>OV788321.1:11011403-11123767 GCA_928718305.1 Tetramorium bicarinatum
AACGACATAATTGATTGATTAAAGGTGCTTTTTTACATGCTGCTCAAACCGACCGTTTGAGCGACAAAAAGGGTCACGTGACAACTTTTGTCGCTGAATATTATGGCGGCAACTTTTGCACATGAAAAAGGAACAGAAATGACTTAAGTTTAGAGACAGATTTCGCATTTTTCGTGTATTAGCACTATTAGTATGATGGCTTTTATGGTGCAGCAGCACTGTCGCTATGCATTTGAGCAGTAATGCTTTGCAATTGAACGAGTTCAAACTACAAAACTGTAGCCGCTGGATTAGGAGCGACAAATCTGTCGCTTTAATTGCTTGTTTCAGCAGCACGTGAAATTGCACCTTTACGAATCACATCGCCGTATCGAAACATTAGCGACTGGCGTCAAGGCATTTGCAACTTATTGTAGAACCCTCCCTCCCGAGGGATTAAATTTATCAAAATTGTCATTTTCATTTAAAAATGGCGACTAAATCGCAAAAAAATTTACGAATTGTCGTATTTTCTCCACAATATGAATAGACATAAAACCGTAATTTTGAAAATTATATATTTGATCGAAAATAAACTGCGAATATCAATCCCATTTTCAGTGATAATAAGCTGTTAGTTATTTGAAATTTACGAATAAATAAAGAGTAACCTCAAATTTGGCCCATTTTTTTGCCCTCGAATTTCAAATCAAACTCTGTGCCAAACAATTCTATATGATGGGACATTAATCTCAGAAAAAATTTAAGTTGATCATAGAGGTAATTTTGGAAATACGAGAGGTCAAACAGAGGAAATACGAGAAGTGACTAAATTCTCACTATTTTCAATATTGTCCAAGCACTGTAGACACAAAAAAAGTCAATATAATGCTTGGACAATATTGAGAATAGTGAGAATTTAGTCACTTCGACCTCTCGTATCTCCAAAACTACCCCTATGCTCAACTTAAACTTCTTCTGAGATTAATGTTCCATCATATTTTTTAACACATAGTTCGATTTGAAATTTGAAGGCGAAAAAATGGGCCAAAAAACGTTTATGGGGTTTACCGATGGTTGTAGAAAGAGTTGCAGTTTCATATTTTGAGCATTTTACACAAATTCTGATAATGGATTCTGAAAGAGCATAAATAAAATTTTATGTAAGAAACGATACTTTAAAACTTTTTTAGACCTTCAACGTTGCATTTAAAGTTGCTGCAAATTATGGTAAAAAGTGCGTCCGTTTGGGCGTTAGTGGGTTAACCCTTTCAGTCACATATACAGTCTGACACATATGTCACACCTATACTCTCTCCATTTTTCGATCGTATTTCGTAGAAATAGTTTTACTGAATTTCTCGAAAATGAATGCAGATACGAAGAAATGTTTTAGATAAAAGTTGTTTGTCTTAAAATTCTGCATAAAAAAGATCTGTTTCATTTTTTCGATAGAACTAATCATTTAATCGAAAATCGCATCTGAAAAGATATAGTATCCGAAAATAACAATTACTATTCCTAAAAAAAACAATGAATATTTCTATCATTGTTCTTTTCACACATTTTCTTGCGTCAGTTTTTCAACATAGCAACTAGCAACTCTTTATTTTAATTCTCTGTATTTTTACAGAAACAGATATAATTTCCTCGATTTCTGACTAAAGGATTAGTTCTATCTATTCCAGTACATAGTGACAAAAGATATTATAATAATTTAGATTTTTTTTCTACATCAAATACATATATAAAAAAATTTACTGCTCATATTGTAATGTTATTTTCAGAAACTATATCTTTTCAGATGCGATTTTCGACTAAAGGGTTAGTCCTATCGAAAAAATGGAAGAGATCTTTTTTATGCAGAATTTAAAGACAAACAACTTTTATCTAAAACATTTTTTCGTATCTGCATTCGTTTTCGAGAAATTCAGTAAAACTGTTTTGAGGCTAGTTTTAAAATTTAGGTAAAAATTTGATTATCTGAACGTTATTTTTCTACAAATATACAGTTTTTCATTTTATATTTATGTTTTTGAGATCGCTTATTACCAGAGACCGAATCGCGGAGTCGTTATCTCCACTCCACGCGCGTGTAGCGGCCGAGTGCTGTGAAAAGTAGTATTGTGTATGTGAGCTGTGCCAGTGTCATTTTTTTAAAATCTGATGGTTGATAGTGGATTCAGAAACTGAAGACTATTAGATATTGAATTTTATGTAAAGAATACTAATTTTTGTGAAAATTTATGATTGAGTACCTTTTTAATTCGCCATATTGCGTCAGCCATCTTGGATCTCATTTTTCCAAAAATTTGATGGCAGATGCAAACTCAACGACCTCAAAAATGTATAGACTCATGCTTTTTGTAATGATTCGACTACTCCCTTAATTGCGTGACTCAAAGGGTTAAGATGCAAATACAACTCTGCAATTTGTTTACAACATATTAAATTTTTACTTAAGATGAACTTAAATTTAAGAACAGACTATGAATACCGGCCATAGACTTTTTTTTTTTTTTGGTGACGAGGGGGAAATCCTTTATGGATACCCCGCGTTGTGGGATCAACGCGGGGTTATGTGGGACTCCCCGGACTGGCGGGGTAGAGCTAATCTCACGCCCCGCCGGTGCAATGTCCGGGTTCTACCGCACTAAAACCTCCCCGGGTGTCCACCTCCACACTTCTTGCGGGGCCATTGGGTACCAGTAATCTACTACATCCTCCGGCCCCGCATGCTAGGCCTCGAGAGGCCATCTCCTCGATAACCGTGGTGCAGGTGACACCTCGCCTGCACCACCTCCTCCGACGAGTCCAAACGGCCCACTTCCCCGGTCCCAATCCCGGGAAACTTGAAGATGGGCCTCCTCTTCCGGTGACACAGGTTTTGCGTCGTACTGGCAACCCGGAAACCGGACACCAAGGTCAGCGGCGGGAGAGGACCCCTCACGCCGAAGCGAGCTATTGGGGTCCCCACCGCCACCGCCCGGCGCCGCCCGGGAATCTCCCACTGTCGACACAGCTCCAACGTATCACCACTCACGCGCAGATCGTGATCCGTCTTCTTCCTCGTTCTCTCCCAAAAGAGAGATCACAACGCCCGAAGACCTCCGGAGCGTCTTATATATATACATCTTATATCCTAGAACAGAACACACATATACAGGCACAAAGCACAAATATATATTTACAAAAATATCTACATATGTACACGTAGCCAGGGCCCTATAACTAGCGTCCCACATCGCTGGTATCCTTCTCAAGTACAAAGAAGGGGAGGAGAGGGGGCAAGAGTATAGTCCTAATTCGGACTTCTCACCCCCGCCTCCCCTATTGTCATCCTCTTCTGTCGTGCGCCATCCTGCCAGAGTCACGTGGCCTCGGAACGCGCCTCCTTCTTCTCGGTCTGCCAGCCGCGGGTCCTCCTCTTTGGCCCTCCCCGCGCCTGGTCCTTTCGGCATCCTCCTTCTGCGTCATAACCCTGTCGCAGAAGCCGACAATCGCGTCCCAGTGGTCCTTGCTCTCCAGCATGGAGTCGATGGTCCCCCTCAACGACAGGTCCCATCCGACCCCATGCGTGAGCTCTGCTCGCAATTGTCCCCATGCCGGGCACTCCTCAAGAGTGTGCTGGGCCGTATCCTCCGCAGCGCCGCAATGTTGATACTCAGCAGTGTCATCACGGCCAATACGGTGCAGATAGGCACCAAAGCACCCATGTCCAGTCAGGATTTGAGTTGTCCTAAAGGACAGCTCCCCCCACTTGCGGGTTATCCAATCCGTGAGACGGGGCTGGATAACTCGCACGATCCTCTGCCCTCCACTGTTCGGGCCTTGATCCGAGATCC
The DNA here is from genome assembly GCA_928718305.1 of Tetramorium bicarinatum. Lineage (NCBI taxonomy): Eukaryota > Metazoa > Arthropoda > Insecta > Hymenoptera > Formicidae > Tetramorium > Tetramorium bicarinatum. The sequence goes on from OV788321.1 coordinate 11,015,228, forward strand.
AACGATCCCACTTCTGCCGCAACCGAAGCTCCGCCTGGTCCCTAATGTGCGCCATGACTCTAGCCGACGGCTCCCTTTCAAGTCTGGCACGCATCCACTTGGTCTTCTTATAGATCTCCGTGTGTTTCGCCGCCACCAACTCCAGTGGGGTCACTCCCGCCAGCAGCGTCGCGCCCACGTAGGACACAGTCCTATACGCGCGGATGACCCTAATCAATATCCTCCTCTGCGCGCTCCTAAGATAGGACTGTATCTTCCTTGATCCACCAGCCTCCTCGGACCATATGGGAGCACCATACAGAGCCATGAAGCTCAACACTGTAGCATACAGCTTCCTCGTGCGTCCACCTGGGCCGCCCAGATTGGGCAACAAACGCCCCATCTGGTTGGCTGCCATTGTCAGTCTCGGCGCTAGTCTGCCGAAATGGTCCTCGAATTTCCATCGACTGTCGATCGTCAGCCCCAGGTATTTCATCCTACGGCCGATCGTGACAGAGACATCTCCAATTCTAAGGCGCAAGCGGGTCAGGGGCTTTCCTTTCGTTCCGTCATGCATCCAAATCGCCTCGGTTTTTGATGTTGCCACCGTAAGCGACAGCTCTTCAATCGCACGTATTACGCTGCACACTGCATCGTTAGCACGTGATCGGGCCTCTACCCAATCCTCCCCCGCTGCCAACACCAACGTATCGTCAGCGTAGCAGATCGTCATGCAGTCGGGGGGGGGGGGAGCACCACATCGGACAATACTCGGTTGTATCCTAAATTCCATAGAGTAGGACCCAAAACCGAGCCTTGGGGGACTCTACGCCTGATCTCCATGGACTGGTCGAGGCCTTCCCTGTTCCTAAACTGGAGCCGTCTGTTTGACAGATAACTGTACAAGATCCGCCTAATATAACCGGGAAAACGGTGGCGTCTCAATGCTTCGCGGATCCTATCCCAGGGGAGGAAATTAAATGCATTGGAAATATCCAACGCTATGGCCACCAACACATTTCCCTCCCCCGTAGCCCGCTCGTAGAAGGTTCTAACCGCGGCTATTGCGTCGATCGTCGACTTGTGTCGTCGGAAGCCGTACTGGTTTGGGTGTAAGTCCGGCCCAACGCTCGTAAGATGCCTCGTAATTCGGGAGACTATCACCCTCTCGAGCAGCTTTCCCAATTCATCGAGGAGGGATATCGGTCGGTACGCCGACGGAGCCTCCGGTGGCTTTCCCTCCTTTAATAGGAGCACCAAATTGGCCTGTTTCCAGACACTTGGAAACACCCCCTCTCTCAGACACCTCGTCAGAATCCCTCGGATCTTACCTCCGATAACCCCGTATGCCGTAACCAGTGTCTTTCCCGGGATGCCATCCGGGCCAGGTGCCACATTCCTGGCCTTCATCTTACGGACCGCTTCGGTCAACTCTAGCTCTCCTATTTCCAGAGACGCGTTCCATTCCTCTTCTTCATGGTCGCGTTCCACCGCCATCTGCTCGTCCATCTCCGGTTGCGGAAACAGTATACTCGTCACAACGTTCAAAAAGTCACCTTCTAGTGTCTCCGTAATAGGAAGACTCCACTTCTTCAATTTATTCCTGACGATATTGTACGGGCGTCCCCATGGATCCCGGTCCAAAGTCCTCAGGAGCTCATCCCAGGAGTTGTTTTTCGCACCGTTAATTGCGTGACATAGTGCGTATCTCGCTTGCCGATAATCCTCGCGCAGGAGCTCCTCCTCCGGGAAATTCCTCCCTTGCCGCCACTCTCTTCTTCGGCGTATTGTCGTTGTCCTGAGTTCGGCGATATGCTCCGTCCACCAATACGTCGCTTTCAGCGACCTGGGCACACTTCGCGGCATCGCAAAGTCACAGGCATCCCGAATTATCTCCCGCAGCCGGAAGGCCTCCTCCTCGATGTCGACCTCCTCAAGCCGGCCAAGTACTGGCTAACAGGGAGGCCTGGAGTTTATCGGTGTCTAACTTCTTCAGCGACCATCTGGGCCTAGGGATCGTCCTTTCTTCTCCCGCGGCGGTTACCACTTCTACATCGTTCGCCCTGGTTTTGTGAGCCACTTCCATGGTGATGTACATATGGTCCGACAATGTCTCCATATCGGATCTCACCGTCCATTTAGTGATCCTCCTGGCCGCTACGGGTGTGGCCCAGGTGGTATCCACGATGGATTCCCCTTGTCCCCTAACACACGTACTCTGCCTGCCCATATTTAGGCAGCAGAGTCCCAAGGCATTTGCCCACTCGACCATCGCGTTTCCCTTCGCATTCGAGGTCGCGGAGCCCCACAGGGGCGACTTCGCGTTGAAGTCGCCCGCCAGAACAACCGGAGCAGGGATATATCTCCTAATGCACTCGGCTATGCTATCCAGGCGTCCCTCGAACTCGCGTACATTTAGCCTGGGAGGCAGATACGCTCCAACCACTAAACAATCGTCCCAGTTCACCGCTATGTAGCCTATACCGGCCTCCGCCAGTGAAAACGGGACAAAGACATCCTCTCCAGTGTACCTCCAATGACACGCCACCGAGTCGTCAGTTGCACCCATCCAGTGTCGGTCGCCCCGCGGGACGCGGTACGGCTCCACAACTATTGCTAGACCAACCTCAAGCTCGGCCATGCTCTGGAACAGTAGCTCCTGGGCATGCCGGGCATGATTGAGGTTGGTCTGCAACATCCTCACTGCTCTTCTTGGGGTCGTGAAGGCCCCGCGTTTTCAGGTTCCTCCCACCTGACTCCATCCTCGGCGTAATCGGCAGTCCCCTGTTGCGGATCCTCTTCCACCTCCATTGAGTACTCCTCTACCCTCTCCTCCGTGTCTTCTCCCTTATCCTTAGGATTCAGTCCATCCCTGGATGTACCCGGTTGAGCAGGGACGAGACCCTTCCTCGGGAACGAGGTCGGGTCATCGCGTACTGCGAGCCGGGACTCCTTGCTAATCTGTTTTTTACTTTTTTCAGGTAGCAGCTCCTTCTCACCCTTAAGGGCCCCCGGGCGAGCGGGGTCCTCCTTCGGTGTCGAAGGGGGATCACCGCGTACCGTGGCCCGGGATCCATCGCTAATCAATCTTCTTTTGTTTACAGATGCCGCTCTACAGGCCTCGCCACCAACCCTGTGTGCTGATGGTCGCCCAGCGCCCGCGCATACCGGACAGTGTGGACGTTCAACGCACTCACTCGCGCGGTGACCCTCCTGTCCACATCTGTAACAGGCATTACGCCTGTCCACCGTACTCCGGCATCTCGATTGTATATGCCCTACCTCCAGACATCTGTAACACGCAAGCGGTCGTGCCTTGAGCGCCTCTACGCGCACCCGCCACCATCCCACCTGTATGCTACCCTTCGCTACGATCCGGTTGCCCGCCACAATAGGACAGCGCGCCCACACCGTATAGAGCCCGTTAGTTGCCATTCTCGCAGGCCCGACTCTAACATCCTCTTCATCGCATTCCCCGGCAGTAACCAGGGAACGTCGAATTTCTTCAGTTTTTGTCGGCTCCGTGACATCTTTAATGCGGATGTCCATAGTCTTTACTGGCCTGGCCACCTTAACGCCTTCCATGTCGCCTACCGCCATCTGGAGCTTTTCCTTCAGCATTTTTGCCCTCTTAACTCCCTCGGGTCCTAGGACCTCTAGAACAAGGGCGCCAGTAATCGCCCTTTTAGGCCGCAGGGCCGAGATTCCAATCTCTTCTAACTTAATTTCAGCCGTAGCCTTTGCCATCACCTCCGAGTACCTGTCAGGGGGACAGGTCAGGGTCACCGCTGCCGCTCGTGGAGGCCTTCTCCGGGGGGTCTTTAAAGCCTTCGCTGGAGTCGGGCCCTGTTCCCGTCTTTGAGGCGGTCCACCACTTTTACCTGTACTCCTCGCTTCCCGTCCAGTGGGAGGGGGTTTACTACTACTCGCCTTCTGACCCGGCGTCTGCTTTACCTGATCTTTTCCGATTGCTCTACCCTCTCTGGGCGTACTCTCTTGTTTCAGCCTCCTGTTTCTTCTTTTCCGCCCTACTACCTCGGTCCACGGTACGTTGCTGTCTCCTCGTTCACCATCATAGTTCGACACTCTCTCATTCGCATCGCTCTTCTCGTCGGCCTTCTTTAGTGTGCCACTTGCATTTCCCTTTATATTAGGAACCTTACTCTTCCCAGGTTCCTTTGGCGTTGATACGCCAGCACTCTTCGCTATGGGAGGGGTAGCAGTTGATAAAACTGCTCCCAGTTTCTCTTCGAACCACTGGTTCAAGAGAGGGACCAGCCCTTTAAACAGATTAATCGCTTCGTCTCCCACCCCTTTGTTCGTTTGTCCCATTTTCTGTGGGGACTTCTTTTCTTTAATTCTAACTCTGATATCCGAGACATCTTCATCCTCAAGGATTTTAGGCTTCCCCCGTAACGGCGGTCGCACCACAGGTGGCCACAACTCCTTCGGGGGAAGATCCGCGCCTGAGCTGGACGGCAAAGCATCCGTACCCATATCCTCCTCCAAGTCTGCGTCTATGCCATGTTTCACTGTTGGTGACGGCGTCTTCTTTGCGGATTTCTTTTTCGGAGTACGCGAGGGACTCTTCCTCCTGACCCTCTTTCTCTCCGCGTCTTCTCCAGCCGAGGTATCCGAGTCCGAGTCAATTCTCCTCGCAACTCGGCTCCTTTTCTTTCCCTCCTTGGTCATATACTCTTGGAGCATCTTCTCCAAGGCACTAGTCTTCTCAGCGGCTCTTCTCTTCTCCCGCTCCGCATCGTCTAGGCGCTCCTTAAGCGACTGTAATTGCGCACTGGTGTCGGTGTCCGAGCCAAAATCGGCCCTAGTCCGGAGCACTTCCACGCACGCCGTGCCAAACAGCGCCGCCTGTTTAAGGCGCCCGCGCTGTTTTCCCTGCATATTCTTACACACCTTAGAGATATGCAGTACTTCTTTGAATAATTCCCTTGCCCTGCTGGCAAGGTCCTCCGAGGGGTTATTCTTCGCCTCGTCTATTGCGTCGTCCAGGTCCAATTTGGACTGTTTGAGCAACTCTTTAGGGAGGAGAGCGGCCATATTCTGCTCCCTCTTCAGATCCCACTCTTTCTGCAGGACCTCTAGATACTCCCTTCTCGCCTCTCCAACTCTAATATACTCGCCCGTAGTGGGCGGAGCCCCTCTCTTCCTTTTAAGGTGATATCGACTGCCCCCTTTGCTGACACATGATTTTTCGCTAAGGGACCGGTCACTTTCACCAGCTGTCTCCATCTCGATGTCCCTCCCGGTCTCCTCCTCATCCGGGATAATACATGGTGACGTAAGATCGATCGTACCGAGCGATCCTTCACCCTTCTCGGACTGCGCCTCCACTTTGTCGGCATCCTCTTCCCCGCTCGCAGTGGTGTCGCCTTCCTGCTCCGCCTTGGTCTTCGAGGTTGTTGCCCCGTCCCTTCCTCTTCGTTTGCCTTCTTTAAAAGAAGCCGGTCCAGCTCTATACTTCTTCGTTCCCTTCTCGTTGTCCTTCGCAATAGCGGTTCCCGTTGGCTCCCTTGCGGTGCAGGTGCCAACTTGCCCATCGCTTGATAAAGACGAGGGGGTGCCTGGGACGATAGTCCCCCCCCGCCTGCCACTGGACATCCGACCTCCCTGTGACGGTAAGTCAGAATTCTTATCGTTGTCGTTATCCATATTATTTTGAAAAGAGGGAAACAGTCCCTCAACTGATTAATAACATTACTCCAACCGACAGACCCAGACACGAGAAAATGTCCCATCGCGCCGAGCCCTATCCCCGGAAACGTCGAGGCGGCCTCGACGGGCGTCTTCTCTAATCTCGCAACGCTATCCATCTACATACGGCGCCGGGAAACATCGCAAAATCTCCCAAAGGAGACTAACCCTGCACGACGTATGCGCGCCCGAGCTAATGGGCTTCCCCACACGCGCCCCACGCGCCGCGACGCGCCCCCGAGATGCCCACGAGCCGGTACACCACGCGGCACACGCCCCAAGACGCGGACCTACACCCCTCGATTCGATCACCCGAACGCGAAGGGAGAGGCCCCGCCATAGTTTCGGTCGGTCCCCAGCTCGCACCAGTCGAGCCGGTGTCGATCGCAGCGGCAAACAGGCCACTGACGATCGACATCCCAATGGGGGACTAAACCGAGCGGGAAAAGGGACGCCACCCCGCGACCACCACCCCGAACACCCGCAGACCGCCGCGACCCACCGACGCGCGACCCCGCACAGGTAAGTACGGCCGGCCATACAGGGACGGGACCCCCTCCCCCCCGCCAGGGGAAGTGAGGGGGCCACCGCGTACTGCAGGCCGGCCACTCCGACTGCCAGAAACTCCGACCCGGGATGGCAAGCATCCCGGCGGCTCTGGGCAGTCCCACCCGCCCGGCCCCGACCTCGGAATACGTCCGAGCGGCCCGGACGGGCGTCACCAGCATCCACCGCGGGACACCGCGCCATCCGCTCCAGGGCAGAACCTAGAGACGAGATGGCCGGCACCCGCAACACCCACCGAGGCCCCGGTCAAAACCGGCAGCCTCTCATTGGGTCCAAAAGGACCCATCCCCTCCCGCTGCCCCCTGGCGAGGGTACTCCCGGCCGAGCCGAAGCCCGCACCCGGAAGCCCAACCGCCAATGAGGAGCGTCCAAGTCCCGAGGGACTCGTCCTCCTGCTCACGGGCGGGGATCCCTCCCCCTGTCGGTGCCGTGCCACCGGCGATTGAAATCAGGGCCGCCACCCCTATCCGCAGTGAGGCAAGCCTCTAACGGCGCGCGGAACGCCAAGTGCCTCCCCACAAGGAGGCCCGGTGCGCTCTTAGCCAGTCTCCAAAGAGACCAGAGCCCTCTCACCACGACAAGGTGGCGCACCATCGAGAGGGACCGGCCATAGACTATAATTTTCAGTAATAATACGATATAATAGAGACATTTTAATGTTATAAAATGTTATTTCTTGTTTCAGGATCACATTATACAGGTATATTTTTCTTTATATTTCTATTATTTCTTTTCCTGTTTCTATTTCTATTTCTTTTTTCTATTTCTATATTTCTATTTCTTTTATCTTTCTTTTATCTCTTTTATCTTTTATCTATTCTTTTTTTCTTGTGTCTATTTCTATGTTTCTATTTCTTTTATCTTTTCTCTATTCTTTTTTTCTTGTCTCTATTTCTTTTATCTTTTTCTCTATTCTTTTTTCTTTCTTTTTTTAATCAGAAGGTTGCTGTGCGCCAATAAAAACAGGTTGCTGTGCGCCAAAATCAGGTTGCTGTGCGCCAAAATTAGGTTGCTGTGCGCCAAAATCAGGTTGCTGTGTGCCAAAATCAGGTTGCTGTGCGTCAATACCAGGTTGCTGTGCGCCAATACCAGGTTGCTGTGCGCCAATATCAGGTTGCTGTGCGCCAATATCAGGTTACTATGCGCCAATACCAGGTTGCTGTGCGCCAATTTCAATTACAATTTTAGATTTTAGATTTAAAAAAATTTTTAATTATTTCAATTTTTCAATAGTTGTTCTTGTAATACGAAATGTGCCAAGTAAAAGAACCAATCAGCATCGTGGAAAAGAGATAGCAATATATTTCGAGACTTTCAACTGTTGATTTAACACGCCTTTTTGAAAAGTAGTATATAATAAAAATGTCTATAAAAACAAAAGTAACGTTTCCGATAGAAGAGAAAAATATTATTGCTCAAGGTAGATGGTTAGAAGACATGCATTTTTATCATCTTTTATATGGTTGCTCAGATTATAGACCAGTTAGTACATTGCAAAGTTATATTCTTGATGATTCAATACCATCTATATCAGAAAGTAAAAAACATATACAGATTTTACATAGTTCTGCTTTTGATTTACATAGTTATGAATCTGATTCACTGGATTTGTGTAAGTTAAATAAGTTATTGAATGTGAATGGACATTGGGTGTGTAGTTACTATGAAACAAAAAATATATGTATTTACGATTCATCTAATAAAAGGAAGTTGCATAAACATCATGAACAATTTTTGAGACGATTATTTTCATTTTATCCCTTTGATAAGAAATTTATTATATTTCCTACTGTGCAACAACAACCAAATTGTAGTGATTGCGGTGTTTTTGCAATAGCTTTCGCTATTTCATTATTATTTAACATTAAGCCTGAAAAAGTAAGATATGATGTTAGCTTAATGCGTTCGCATTTAATTAAAATTTTTGAATCGAATGTTATTGAGCATTTTCCTCAAGATTTAAAATATGGTGTGCCTCAGAAAGTGTTTCCATTGGCAGTAATAAGAGTAAGAGAGGCTGATGCGATTCGTAAACGTACAAACCGTCGATATGAAAAGAAACAACAGGAATCATCGAATAAACAAAAAGATTGTGAATCTCAACAAACTAAGAAAGAATTAAATAACAATTCTTTTATAAATACATCAGAAAAGTACGTACAATCAGTAACGAGTAATATTTATATTAGGCAATTTAATGAACAATTTCAAAATGTGTCGTGTGTTGAAAATATTTATGATAACAAGGAGAAAAATAGCGTCAGCATTCACGATATAAGCAAAGATATAGAAAATGAAGACGCTGCTGAACACATGCAATATAGAAATAATTTTGTTAAAGAGAAACGTCAACGAGAAATGACACTGTCGGTGCAACAAAAAAGTATTATTGCTCAAGGCAGATGGTTAAGTGATCTGCATATGGATCATTTTAATGATCTTTTAAAAACGTACTCAGATTATAGACCTGTTGATACATGGCGAATACAGTTAATGGACACAATACAACCCGTACCAAGAAATAAAAAGCATATACAGATATTACCTACTGAGTTATTGGGTAGCCATTGGGTGTGCAGTTATTACGATACAAAAAATTTATTTATTTATGATTCTTTAAATACAAAAATATTAACCGAATGTCAGAACAGTTTTTGAAAAAATTATTTCCAACGTATAACTTTATTAAGTGTCCTATTCAATTTCCTATTGTGCAAGAACAACCAAATTTCAACGATTGCGGTGTTTTTGCAATAGCCTTTGGTATTTCACTATTATTTGATATTAAACCAGATAAAGTAAGATATAACATTAACTTAATGCGTTCGCATTTAATAAAAATTTTTGAATTTAATGTATGTAATTGAGCACTTTCCTCAAGATTTATCAATCTACAATACTCCTCTAGAAGTATTTCCATTAGAAGTAGTAAAAGTAAAAGCAGAAGAAATTGACACGATATGTACAAAATGTCAATATGACAAGGAACAACAGAAATTGAATCAATTCCAAGAAAATTTTAATTCTTAGCAAATTAGGGAAAAATTAAATAATTTTTCGAAAACGTTGAGTACACCAAAAGAACATGTACAATCAATGATGAATGATATTTATATTGCACAAGTTGATAAAGAGATTCAAAATGATATTACTCGAGAGGATAATGATTTATGTAGTGGCAACAAGCAAAAGAAAATAGAAGTTCAAGGTACGAATAATGAAAATAAAAACAAATATCCAGAACATATTAATTCTGAAGTAGAACATAAATATAAAAATGAAAGTTATCGTGCTAAAAAACGATATCGGTATCAACAAGATTCAGAAAATCATCGTGCTAAAAAACGATGTCGGTATCAACAAGATCCAGAAAATCATCGTGCTAAAAAACGATATCGGTATCAACAAAATCCAGAAAATCATCGTGCTAAAAAACGATGTCGCTATCAACAAAATCCAGAAAATCATCGTGCTAAAAAACGATGTTGGTATCAACAAGATCCAGAAAATCATCGTGCTAAGAAACGATGTCGATATCAATAAAATCCAGAAAATCATCGTGCTAAAAAACGATGTCGGTATCAACAAGATCGAGAAAATCATCGTGTTAAACAGCGTCGTCGATATAATAAGAATAGCCAGCGTGAACGAGAAAGACAAAGAGGTGTACCTTCTGATCGTAAGTGGCTATATAATAAGCGATATTATCAAAAAAAAAGTACTAACTCTATACTTGAAAAGAAAAATAATATTGTTACAAATATTGCTAAAAATATTACTAAAAAGTACGTAAAATCGGTTCGGTCAAAAGACTTTATAAAAATTCATGGTAATTAGGTAATATTTGTTGAAAATATTTTACGAAAACTTAATATTACAGACAGCAATAAAAGTTATATTGAAAAACGATTAGAAGCTGAAAAAATAGTACGTTGGTGCATGAATATCAGAGACAATTATATTCGTAAAATATACAAAACGTTATCTGAGCTTAAAAAGAAATCAGAAGTATGTTTGACTGTTGCTGAAGAATGTTCTATATTTGACGATAAACTACGTGCGTTTTGTGGTACATCTAGACATACAGCTTCGTCTGAAAATTACTTTGTTGACACTACATACGACAACGTTATTTCATCTAAATCCAGTATAATTAAGCCTTTCATAAAAGATAAAACACGTATTAAGAACATTTCTATATGTTATGATATAGCTTTGCCTGAAGTGAATATAACTGAATCTTTCAAAATGAATGTAAAGGGGCAAGTTGTTAATATATTATCTTTGATACAAGCACGAGCAAAAAGTGCATGGTTGTGCAATAGTTTATGTAAAATTAATCTTCTTTTAATTGACCGATATCAAAAACTTTTGGAAATTATAAATACATGTAGTGTGAAGAATGTATCGAAATTATTACAAAAAGTTTTCGAATGTACTGTGAAAACTTCGAATGATAAATTAGGCCATCCGAATAGCTGTTATATTGATCTGAATCTTTGTAAAGCAATGTTTGTTCCAATGCAATTGTTAGCACCTCATTTCCCAAAAGTAAGGTATATCAGACGTTTGATTTATCGACTTAAAGATTTCCACGAAAAGACGTCAAAAGTCGGTGAGGCATTAACTTCTGCTGATCTAGATACTTTAAATGAAATAGTAACTTCAGCACAAGAGAAAGTAGATATGTACAAACATGAGCAAACTGGTACAATTTTAAGTGATGACGATATTATTTCTAAATATCATAATGCATTTAAGGCTTTGACTAAACGTTCTGTAGATACACCACAGTATATTTGTGTGTCATGTGAAAGACTTTGTTTTAAAAGGAACGTTTCTCAAATTATTCAACTTCAAGCACAGAGAGATATTCCAATTTGGAGAGACTTAATGGCGTATGTAGAGCAACGAAAAATTAATCCAGAATATATATGTATGGTAATTATTGTGAAGGGAAGTTTCGTAGCGGCTTCATGCCTGCGTATTGTATTCTAAATAATCTTTTTGTAAACGATGTGCCCGAGGTAATATCGTCTTTTAACACATTTGAAAAAGTGCTTATACAGAGAGCTAAAGCCTTTCAAACTGTTCATAAAATGGGAACAATTAGTAATAAAAAAATACCTGAAAGACAAAAGATACAAAAAGTTAAAGGTAGGACGTTTCATTTACCACTTCCTTTACAACAGACTTGGAATAAATTATGTTCTGACACTGATCCAATAAATGTCAATCACGAACTGTATATTATAGTTCGAAATATTCCGACTAAATAAAAAATTATCGGGGAAGATTTTGTGGATATTAAAAAAATATTTGAAGCGTTAATGCGGTTGAAAAATAATAATCCTTTGTATTCTCCTATTATATTGCCCAATACTTATGATGAGATACGTTTGGAGAAGTTGAATAATCCTGAATTTCACATGGTGGAAGAAACGGAAAATGATACAAGAGATTCATTTAATGATGAATGTAATAATTCCGAACTGCAAATTCAAGAGATAAAAACTCATGCAGAAGTTACATTACACGATCAATGCGTAGCAATGTTAACGCAGAAAGATGAAAATGATAGTTATTACGAGCAATATACTGTTTATCCTTTGTATGAAAAAAAGGTTAATAAGACTACGACTGCTTTGTATCAAATGTTAAAAATTCAAGATTCACCTTTGTGTAATCGCGAAAGAAATTTGGATTTAATGTGTTTTCCAGATTTATTTCCATACAGTATTAATGGACAACATGATGAAACTAGATCGGTTAAACTTCAAGAGCATGAATTTATCAAATCTCGTTTGAAATCTAAGCATCCACAATATAGATTAAATCAACAATACTTATTTTATTTGTTAAATAATGCGAATATTCGCCAGTTAAGTCGTGGAGTTTATCATAAAATGAATATAACTAATCCACAGATTCGTTACACGGCTGCCGAATATTTAGAAGCAATGTCGAAAGAATTGCTGGAGTCCAATTTAAATACAATATTTTCCGCACTTCGAAATACGGAACAATATTGGCGTAGACCGAGAAGTGATTACGATGTATGGCACAACACTATGGACCTGCGACATGGTTTTTAACATTAAGTCCTACTGAATGGTTATGGGAAGATTTAGGTGAATATATTCGTGAAGTTAATGGATGGCACGATTCTTCGTCGAGCGTCAGTGCACTTGTTGCTGCAGATCCTGTATCAACGTCGAGATTTCTTCATAACAAATTTCAAGCAATGCTTGATTTTATTTGTTCTAAAGATCATCCAATTGGAGAAGTGACACATTGCTTTTGGCGAAGAGAATATCAAGGTAGAGGTATACAACATTTTCATTTATTAATTTGGATTAAAGATGCACCTATATTTGGTGAATCCTCTATCGAAGAAGTCTCTCGATTTATTTTACAATATATAAGTTGCAAAATGCCAAACCAAAATATATCGCCATTATTGTACAGACGTGTCGATACGCATCAACGACATAAACATAACGATTATTGTCTTCGATCTAAAAAAGTAGGACGTAAAGTTATTCGTAGATGTCGTTTTGGATTTCCTCGTCCCATTACTGAAACATTAATTATAAGAGAAACATTAATTATAAGAGGCAACTTCGATAGCAGGTAGAAAACAATTGAAACATAAAAGTAGATTGTATGATGTTCCTCGAGCGAATAATGAAGGTGATATTAATGATTATAATCCTGTTATTCTTACTGCATGGGAAGGAAATATGGATATACAATTTATTGGTGAAAAATCATCATTGCTTACTTGGTATGTTACTAAATATTTGAATAAAGCTGGAAAAAGTGAATTGTCTGATTTTGATCTTGACAGTAAGGATAATAAAAACAAATCATTGACAAGTTATCTTTGGAATTTTGCTTTACGTTCCATGATACAAAGAGAATGTGGTGCTCTCGAAGCTGCTGATAAATTATTAGGAATTTCTTTATATGGGACTGATCGAAATACAAACATTAAATGGCTAGATGTTAATCCCATACGGCATAGGAAATTAAAAAGTCGTAAAGAAATTGAAGCTCTTGACGGTGAATCTATAAACATATTTTGTCCATCTGTAATAGATAATTATTATCCGCAAAGACCGAAAGAATTAGAATCAAAGTCTCTTTATGAATTTGTACAATGGTACGACATCACAAAAATCAAACCGCAAAATAAAAATATTAAATATTATAAAATAGATAATAGTAGTAATTATATTAAACAACGACAACGTGGATGTCTTATAAATCATTATAGACATAATGTTAATAAACAGCCGGAAGACTATTTCTTTTCTTTACTGCTTATGTTTAAACCATGGCGGAAATTAGAGGATCTTAGAGATAATTGTGATACTTATGCACAATCATTTCATAACATAAAATTACATCTTACGAATGCATTGCAATATCACGAAAAACTAGAAGAATTACAAAAAGCGTATGAAATTGTAAATGAATTAATTCAACAACGTTTAGATGAAGATTCACAAAAAAATGTGTCTCAGGATGACCTTGACAATCTGATAGGTGTTCAAAATATTGAAGCTGGTGAAGCGTTGCAAGATTTTAGAGATCTTGGTAATAAAATAGATGAGAAGATCGATGTGTCTCAAATGATAGCAAAATTAAATACGGATCAAAGAAGAGTATTCGATAGAGTCATTGATACTGTAAGTTCAGATAATTCAGTACTACGATTATATATTAGCGGAGAAGGTGGTACTGAAAAGAGTTTCTTAATTCAAACAATCAAATGCTAGATAAGACAAAATCTCAATAAAGATACCGCCGTATCAGCACGTACTGGCATAGCAGCGTTTAATATAGATAGTTTGACTGTTCACAGATTGCTTCAGTTACCTGTTGAACACGGTCAAACTCCAAAGTATAAGCAATTGTCTGATCATGTGTTGAAAGTTTTACAGATCTTAAGGATGTTGTTCTTCTTGTAATTGATGAAGTGTCAATGATATCTAATTTGATTTTAATGTATATACATCTTCGAATGTCTGAAATATTTGATACTAATGATTGTGAAGATGGTTGGTTCGGTCGAAGGCATATTCTTTTATTTGGTGATCTGCTCCAATTATCTCCTGTACGCAAAGATCCCGTTTTCGTGCAATTGTCAAATGACAAAATTAATAAATATATTGGTTCTCTAAATGCTGTTAATTTGTGGACCATATTATTTGATTATGATGAATTGACGATCAATATGCGTCAACAAGAAGATGAGTCTTATAAACAGTTGTTGTCGAGAATTCGTATTGGTTTAGTGACGAAATCTGATTGTGAGATTCTTGAAAGTAGAAAAATATCTTTCAAAAGTGATTTCTTTGAATCTAGATTGAACGAATTATGTAATTTTATTACTGATTTACCGTCGGATGCTGTTTATTGCCTACTTGTCATATGTGTGATGTTCTTAATACTGCAATGTTAAATCGCGTTACTGAGAAAGAAATAATATTAGTTGCCGAAGATATGATTGATTGTATTCCATATGTAAAAAAAAGATATTAAAAGTATTGTCAAATAATGATGATGATAATTCTAAAACTGCTGGACTTTCAAAGGAAATTGAAATTAAGATTGGAGCAAAAGTGATGATAAGGCGTAATATTGATGCTACCTTGGGTCTTATGAATGGTACAATAGCTAAAGTAATTTCAGTTGTACGAGATCCATCTACCGATCGTGTAGAAGAAATCAAACTTCTTTTGCCATCGGGATCAGAACATTCAATTGAAAGAGTGAGCGTTAAATTTGAAGTGGTAGATAGAGCGTACGTTATTAGAAAACAATTTCCACTGTGTCTGAGTTATGGAATGACTATTCATAAAAGTCAAGGTTTAAGCTTACAAAATGCTATTATGGACATAGGTAACTCTATATTTAATTGCGGTCAAGTTTACGTTGCATTATCACGAGTAACGTCTCTATAAGGGTTGTATTTGATTAACTACGATCCTTCGGCAGTAACAGCTAACGAAGAAGCCATTATTGAATATAATCGGCTGAGACAAATCCACAAACCAGAAGCAGAAATGATTACTGTTTCAAAAGAACGTTTTCGCAAAGTAAAAGATGCTTCATGGGCATTGTCAAAAGTAGTTGACTCTATTCAGCAGAACTGTCAAGATAAAAAATCTCGGCAAAATACTATTTGGATCATACATGGTTTTCAAAATACGGATAGAGTTTCATGTTACGCAAATGCAGTATTACAATGTCTGTTAAATTTAAGTACCATTAGAAAAGAACTGCTTAATTGTGATAAATCAGATGTGTTAAGATTGATAATGCATCGATATGAAAATGGAATGCGCAATTTGAACACATGTGCAGTACGGCAATATTTAGGAGAACATTTTTCGATAAACATAAAACGAGATGCATTTGAATTTCTTTCAGTTCTGTGCGCAAAATATGATTGTATAAGACATTTGGTAGAGTGTAAAGTAACTTCTACTACTCGGTGTAAATCTTGTGAGAACACAAAAACGATTACTTATAATAATTTAATTCTTTCAATACCTATTAACAATTTAAAAAAGAAAAATTATAATCTCAACGATATATTAAATGCTACATTTTCACATTGGTGTCAATCAGATAATAAGGGATTATGTGTATATTGTACTGGAAATGAAATATTATTTAAGAATGAATTAACATTAGCAAAAGATATAATTATCATACATTTAGTATTATTTTCTTTACAAGATGATGAAGTAGTAAAAGAAATACGTAAATTTAATATTAGTGCTATTCCAACGACTAAAGTATCAATAGCTGCACAATCGTATAAAGTAATGAATGCTATATTTCATAACGGTTCGAGTATTGAGGAAGGACATTACATAAGTATATGTAGAGAAGGAATGTCTAATAGTTGGATTGAGGCTGATGATGCACAAATTAAGAAAAGACAATGGCCTAGAGGCGCTAAAGATCTTTACATACTTTTTTTACAAAAAGTTGGAAAAAATAAATATACTGAACATATATTTGTATTAAAATAATTATTTGTATAAAAATACTTATTTGTTTACTTTATATTATCTCTTTTATTTCTTACTTATATGGACACAACAACTGTTTTTTGTAAATATTGTTTACATAACAATTACTACAAAATGTGTGAAATCACAATAAAATTACCCTTTCAAAAAAAGATACAAAAATGCGCCAAGTATACGCGCCCAGAAAATGCCTAAAAAATATTCTTCTACAAAATTACGCCTCAAAAAAGATAAGTAATAATTACTACAAAATGTGTGAAATCCTAACAACATTACCTTTTTAAAAAAAGGTAAAAAAATGCACCAAGTATACGCGCTCAAAAACCGCCTAAAAAATTACGCCTCAAAAAAGAACACTTCTACAAAACTACGCCTAAAAAAGAACTCTTGTATTAATTATCTTTGTACAAAAAAGGTTTTTCCTACAAAAAATGTGATATCAAGAAAGTGCGCCAACTATAAAAATGGATAGTTTCATAATACTCTTTGATTAGTGTTTATAGACTGATTTTATATATAAAATTGTCTTGAGTTTATCTTCAAATACTAATTATTTCATTAATTACGAAGCATTTGAAGATGAACTCAAAACGATCTTAAAGATAAGATCAGACTATGAATACCGCCTATTGATGTTAAAATATGGGCTGCTGTGCGCCAATATAAGATTGCTGTGCGCCGATATAAAGCTGCTGTGCGCTTACAAAAAACAGTTGTTGTGCGGCCATATAAGTAAGAAATAAAGGAGATAATATAAAGCAAACAAATAAGTATTTTTATACAAATAAGTATTTTTATACAAATAATTATTTTAATACAAATAAACATTTTAATATATTTTTACGTATAAATATTTAAATACTATAGATAAATCTTTTATAAATAAATATTTTATCGCACGCACGCACGCACGCAGTGAGAGAGAAAGAGAGAGAGAGAGAGAGAGAGAAAGAGAGGCAATTAAGATATTTATTTGGTATAAAAGATAATAATATTAACACATAATTATTTGAATACGAATAAATTTTTTTCAAAATACTTGGCGCCGCCAAACCGAATAAATTAATTGTCTAACCTTTTCTCTTTTAATGTGTTTATGCGTGCGCAGATGAATGTGTGTGTGCGTGCGTGCGTGCGTGCGTGCGTGCGTGCGTGCGTGCGTGCGTGCGTGCGTGCGTGCGTGCGTGCGTGCGTGTGTATTCGGTGTTGTGTGTATGTGAATGTTAATAATACCTGAAAATGTTAAGCGGTGTACAACAACGTTGCGTCCAACGGCGTTCGCGACCGAAAAGACTGATATCTATAGCGACGAAAACAATAGAAAAACCAAATGCATACCGCGCACCGCGCGATCTAGTCGCATCTCAGTATTTGTGAACGCGAGAAGCAGAGAGCTCCTCAGAGCATGTTTAGAAAGGATATAAGGTTAGTTAAAAGCAATTTTGTATTTATCGTGAATCTAAAGGTTGGTCCACATAAGTTGTATTGTTTCTGATTGTGTATAACTTCCTTTTACTAAGCATTATGATCGTTAAGAAACATGATCGTGTCTAACGCCAATTCTGCATGCAACGAAATCGACCGTACATCTCATGACAATGACAAATATACATTATAATACATATAATATAGATATTATAATGCATGACAGACTTAAGGACTATAATCATTTACAATTAAAGCATTACGATAATGCATGACAGACTTAAGAACTATAATCATTTACAATTAAAGCATTACGATTTATATAGACCAACCTTAATATATTAATAATAAATTAGATATAATATTGGTTTATAATACCGATAATGTTAGTGTTATAACAATCCCAGATAGGAAACGTTTATAAAAAATGCACAATTATTGCATCTTTCTATTGACAGCATTTTGCTATAATTATCATATGATTCTGCAAAACGCATATCTTTTGCTGAAAAAATATTTTACAATAATAAGTTCTAAATATAAACAAAATTATGACGCAAAGTAATGTAAAAAATAAAAAATAAAAATAATTTCTTACTATTACTTGAATAATAATTGTATAATTTTTTGCTGTAACAATTTTTACAATAATTACAAAATTAATTTCTGAAATGTATTCACTGTCAGTAATAATTGCTAAGTTGATTCTTACTAAGGTAACAATTATATAGGAATTTATTTTAGGCATCTATTTTTTTTTAAATTGCTACATGTTACAATTATATTTAGAATTATTTATTTTAAAATTTAGATGTAGAATTATTACGCAATGTATAACAGATTATTTTTTAAAGTTAAAATGAGGCTAAAATTATTCTGCATGCGTTCCTATCCGGAAATATTATATTTATATATATCTGGAAATATTATATTTATATATATTTAATGTTTTTAAAGTTAATTTATTATAAAATATATATATATATATATCATTTATGTGTGTGTATTTTTTACAGAAAATGGACGAGATTCCTGTTTTAAAACAGATGTTGCAGTTGTAGCAAAAGCAAGCGCTGCAACTGCAATTGCAACTGCAACTGCAACAACTAATTAATGCACGGCTGAAGTCGCTGGGGCAAAACCAGCCGATGGACGAGGAGCAGCAGCAGCATCCGCCGCAGGAGCAGCAGCAGCAGCAGCAACAGCAACTGCAAGAGCAGCCGCAGCAGCAACAATGGTATACCTCACACACATACACACGCATGCTATTATATATTTTACATTTATTATTTACTTGTAAATTTTGTTTTCAGTTCAAAGACGAGGTGCTGGACGTGTGCGAGCTCGTTGGTACGCCCAGCGAGCGGGTCGTACCCGCTATCCTTACCCCAAAAGAGGTACGAGAAGAAACAGAGGAAGAGGAAGAGGAACCAATATGCGAGGATATATTATTCAAAATTATTACTGTTCCCAATAAAAAAAATTTTGAAAATATGCATTTCTTTTTTAATTACCCGATAATTTTCTTGGCATTTATATATATAAGTTGTAAAATGGTTTTCTCAAATAATGTAATAATTACACTTGTATGTTCTTGCATTATTTATTAAGGGGGCATGGTTAGTCAAGAGGCTGAAAAAGATGTTTTTTTTTCATTTCTGTAGAAAAATTAAACTTTTTTTATCATGTAAAAGTTTATTCAAAAGTACATGTCTTGAACGTATTCTAGTAAGTTTTTTGGTAACAAAATATTGTAATATAGCGAAGTTATAGCATCCTCCCAAAAAGTGATTTATTTAACGATGAGTACGATTTCTCCGCACTGATTTATCTGAAATCAAAAAACCAAAAAGATTTAATTAGTGTATGAGCCAGTTCGTGAACGAAGAATTTTTTCGAATAAATTGATTTTTGATAAAACGGCGGCTGTTTTACGCAAAATAATGGATTTTTTTTACATAAAAATTTCTTCCCAGCAAACACAATGTCACATGTAAGTACATGTTAGTTGTAATTTCCTACTCAACAATATAACTGTTATATAACACGCGTGTTATGTAACAATTATATTGTTGAGTAGGAAATTACAACTAACATGTATTATATGTTACACGTAACATTGTGTTTGCTGGGTTGTTTTTCGTTAATAAAGAAACTTATGCATTCAAAAAAATCTTTTGTTCATGAACTGACTACACTCATACACTAATTAAATCTTTTTGGTTTCTTGATTTCAGATAAATCAGTGCAGAGAAATCGTGCTCACCGTTAAATAAATCACTTTTTGGGAGGATGCTATAACTTCGCGATATTACAATAATTTGTTACCAAAACATTTACTAGAATACGTTCAAGACATGTACTTTTGAATAAACTTTTAATTGATGAAAAAAGTTTCATTTTTCTACAAAAATCGGAAAAAACATCTTTTTCGGCCTCTTGACTAAGTATAACCCCTTAATAAATAATGCAAAAACATACAAGTGTAATCATTATATTTTTCGAGAAAACCGTTTTACAACTTATATATAATTGCCACAGGAAAATTATCGGGTAATTAAAAAAGAAATGCATATTTCAAAAATATTTTTTTAATGCAAATAATAATTTTGAATATGTCCTCACATATTTCTTCCTCCGTCTTTTTTTCCATTTATGGGTCTCCTATATGAATAACGGGTAAGACTCGCAAGTCCAAGCAAGCATACGCGCGACCATCATCTCATCTTTAAACTGAAAATAAAATTTACAACTAAATGTTAAATACAGTAAGTAAATGTAAAAAATACAAAAGCCTGTGTATGTGCGTGCGTGCGTATATACATGTGTGTGAGTGTTGCAGCTGCGGGAGGAATAAAAAAAGCATACATATTGGCCAAGAGTGGATTTTATATATTATATTTATATTAACTTTTGAACAATTTCCTATTAAACAATTTTGTAAAACTCGTCTCATTGTCAGCGTTAAAGTCCGCCAGCGGCGTGTTGCTTTCGCCTCAACGTTAAAATCGGCCAGCGGCGTCTTGCTAGCTTGCCGAGCATATATATAGTGCGAGAGAAAGAGAGAACATTGTTGTTCTCGCCTACTGCCCGAAGCTGGCCGAACGCCAAGCGCACACGTAGTATGCAGTCTCTACAGTGTATGCCTCTATCCCCTCCACAGACGTGCTGTGCTGCAAACGTCTACCGAACGGCATCACTGGCTCCTACAAGACCTATGGTATATAAATCCGAAGTTGATATTACAGTGACGCTATACCTGATACGCATCCGCAAAAAAGCGGCTCATGTAGTATCACTGCTTCAAACTCGCTTCTGGGGAGGCCCATAGGCTCACTCCGACAAGAGAAGTCCTTCAAAGCTCGCTCCTGTGAAGAGGCCCGAGGGGGGCTCCCTAATGATGTCAGTCTTGATAATCCGTCAAGGAAGGCCTAGAGCAGCAAAAAGAATCGCTTCCAAGACTGGAAAAAATTGTGTTAAATCACGATACGGGCGGTCCCTATATACCGTTCCGTGTCGATATTTGCTCTCGAGTTCGCCGCTGAGGCCATGCGCCGCATAGCGGCGGTCTCGCACTGCGCGGCGAGCGACGCTTGATGTGGCGGCGTCACACAGTGGGGCCAAACGACATATTGTGTTTTAAAAAAGGCTACAGCCTCTAAATCTCAACCGATTTCAATGCATTTTTTTTTAATGAAAGCTAATAATATTTAGAACAACTTTGTCTAGTCAGATTTTTGTTTTTTGTTTTTCTTGTTTATTAAATTACGTGTAAAGAAGTTAAATTCACAAAGTTTTACAATTGAACATAAAATAACTTATTTCATTTTTCATCTAACTTAACATCAGCACTGATATCGTTGAAATTAAACATTCAAATCCTGATTAGGCTTGGAAAAAATCAAACAGACTTCACAACACATCTTCATAGAATGTAAATTTATCTTAATTCAACAATGAGATTAATTGAAATAATATTTAATTGTAATGAATGAAATAAGATGTTGAAATATTATCACTGTTATTAATTTTTATATAAACTATTTTATAAATCATTCTTCAAGTAAATTTTGTGCTTCCACATCTATCGGAGTTGGAATGTGCTTCCATTCATTACAAAGACTACTTATATAAGGATCTGAAGAGATTAAAAGCTTATTTACAATGTCTTCATTCGTGGCAAATCTGTTGTGTTTCCGAGTGTTAAATTGTCTAAAATGTTTAAAATCTTTATTACGTGCCTCTTGGGCTTCCTCAGATAAGTCGCCTATTGGAATTAAAAATGACTTTATAATATTTTTTCCATGAATCAAAATCTTGTGAAGTGATGCTGGTATATAATACCAATCGTATAAATTTATATAAAGTTCTAGTGTCTCTAAAGCGTATTTGTCAAATTTATCAGCATCAATTTCTTTATCATAGGCAAGTGTTTGAAGAATTATACCAAATCTTCTAATTAAATCCTCATTAATGCCGGTTATGTTTGAAGTAATTTAAGGATCTCTAAAAAATCTTCTAGCAGTGTTCCCATTATTGCTTGTTCCAGTTCCTTGCTTTGGAACATCTATATAGTATAAACCCATCTTTTTTCTAAATTGTTCCTGAATTCTAAGTTTAATTGTTTCATTAATTTTTTGTCTTTATCATTTCGAGCTGACCATTTGCGAAAAGGTAAATGATAAGCTAAATGTAAGATGCACTCCATAAAGCGTATCCACGCATGAAGTGTCGGAATACCATATTGGTAATTTTCGATTTTATCTTTTTTCTTTATATTTAACTTGTTCATTTCTGATGGTTTTGCACCACAAATTACGCAATTTGACGAAGAAGGAGTAAGAGTTAAGGCTTGACAGACTTTTCCATCGATCATTGTTAATACTAATTCGTGGATTACTTCAAAAATTCCATTATTTGTCTCTAATACGGTAGGAAGATTTTTTATTTTATCATTAATGTCATTTACACTTCTTACTTTCTGGCGTTTCTCAAGTATGTTCAAATTTTATAGATCTACAGAATTTGGTTAATGATGGACGTTTATTTTTCCAAATAACTTCCCATCCAGACGAGGTTTTAGTTTCTAGTTTTAATAGAACCATTGAAATCATAAATATATTTTCGTCTGATAATGTGTTATCAAAGAAATTTTGACTGTATTTACTGTATCCAGATGATCCATCACATCCCCATTTAGCTATAAAACGTAAAGAACCTTTCTCATTTTGAGATACTTGAGGTAACGTAACAGTTGGTATTTTTATTATCCGATTAATCGTATGATTAAGTAAATGTTGTAAATCTATTTCTACACCTTTTCTTCAATTTTTAATCCTGATTGTAACGGATAACATTGTTTCTTTGCTTTAGAAAGTTTTTTGTAAAAAGGAAAGATATATACATTTCTCGATATGGCATAAGAACGAAGTGTTTCGTATTGATATTTTGTCAATTTAATGTCTTCAATTAAAGCTAAAACGTTATCTTGTTCTTTATCATTCTCGATTGGTTCCTCACATATTTCTTCGGTATCTGAAGACAACAATTTATTAATTTGATTTGCTAACTGCGACTTCCCATTCTTACGTAAGCCTGTTAAGAAAGCTTGTTGAATTTCAGCATGAGAATAGATTTGCCTAATATCATTGATCTTCCTCTATTTTGAAGATTGAGAAGATGATTCATTATATCCAACGGATTTCCTTCCTCGTTTTAATTCATTAATAAAAAATATACTATCTTCTGATGTTGCACTTCAAATCGACTTTTATTGTAAATAGCACATTTAAACTTCTGTTCTAAAACAGGCATGAAAGATATAGAAATATATTCTTTTAGCTTTTCAAATTCGAAATTATTCAGATTATAATTACGTTGAAAGTAATTATAAATCTTATTAACATTTCTTTCACTTCCATCTAATATAAGGTCGCAGGGGGTACTGTGCAGGTCTGTGCACGTTCTGCAACTCCGTCATAGCCTGAAAATTAGGGGGGTACCAAGGGGGACGCCGGATGATAGCGGCAGGATTATGTATCAGATATGATAGTCAAAACATCGGCGATATCAAAAAGATTCTTCCTAGAAATTAGGGGGATACCGAGGGGAACGCCGGATGATAGTGGCAGGATTATGAGTCGCTATTTATGTAAACATATTTAGCCGCTTCCCGCGTGACGTCATTACCCCTCCCCCCCTCCTGGGTTATTTGACACCGCTGTTATCTGATAAACGTTTATAAACAAAGGTGTTATATGATATGTTTATAAACAAAGATAAGATAAAGGATCCCCTTCCCGCGTGACATCATACCTCCCTCGCCCCGCGAGTATCCCCCCCCCGCCCCGCTCCCCCATCGGAGGACCTGGTTTAGAACCGACCTTATATCACTACTTATAGTTATTATAACTTTTGTGTGATTGTTTTACAGAGGTAAGTAAATTATATTTCACAAATAAATGATATTTATAAATGATTGCTATTATAGAAAAAATTTTTTTATATCTTGAAGTAGAGGTTATGTTACTCTTTTCTTATACAATCTGCATATTTAAAAATTATATGTTCATCTGAGATAAATTATTTTAACAGATGTATGGAAAAAAACGAAAAATTTATTAAATCTATAATAGAAAATGAATGATCACAGTGAGATGCATGCTTGTTCGTCTGATTTATTAGGAACATATATTTGTGGTTTGCTTAATTAACATTTTACTATTGGTTTTATTTTCTTTAAGTATATTGTATTGTAAGTATATTGTCACGTCACGCGACCGCGCGGTAAAGCGGAGATCCCCGCTTTACCAACAAACGAGCAGACCAACCTGTCGTGCAGGCAAGCCCCACGTGCTTGCATTCCAGCCAAGGCCTCGCGAAGGCCACGGAATTCCTTCCGGGAATTAACAAAATAATACCAAAAGAATGCGAACTAATCTCAGTATTATACAATATTCGAATCCAATTCAATGCGCGAAATAAAGACCTCGTTTCACAACCACGGGAAAGAGATACTCTAAGTCAGTAATACTCGGAGGAAACTTCTTCCTTTTCTCTTTTTTTTTCTTTTAGTATTGTTATTATTATTACTTTAGCACCGAAGCTGCAAAACGCAATTGCTATAAAGCAATTATCATAAAGTGTGTATATAAATTATATATTTAACCAAACATATAATTTCACACTTAAAGAAATAATACTGTGGAATGCAGAAAACAAGAGATCACGCGCTTCGGGCTAATAGAGACACGAACCCTGCAGCAACGTTACACGTGACGAAGGGATGAAAATCATCACCCTCTCGCCGCACCGATACTGCGCGAACCAACAAGCTGTGGGTATAAAAGGCCCGCCGATCGAAGCCAAAGATCAAAAGTTCCTGGCTCTTCAACGAGCAACCAAGGCCTTCGACGAAGATCCACCGAATCGTAAGACTCCACGATCTCGGACTTAGCCGCTATAAGCTATAAGCTAAGGACGAACATAGTCTCCGAGCGACAACCCAACTTCTCGTGCATTTCCATCCCAACCTTCCTTACCAATCCTTACAAGAGATCGGAGCGCTATGACTCTGCGGCGCCCTGATCCTCCTTCCTTTCAAATCCTCCTTTACCAATCCTTACAAGAAATCGGAGCGCTGTGACTCTGCGGCGCCCTGATCCTCCTTTTTTTCAAAGCCTTCTTTACCAATCCTTACAAGAGATCGGAGCGTTGTAACTCTGCAGCGCCCTGATCCTCCTTCCTTTCAAATCCGTCCTTTCCAATCATTACAATCGATTGGAGCGCTGTGGCTTTGCGGCACCCTGATCTTCTTTTCTTTCTATTCCCAGTCTTTTCCAGGACCCAATAACGAAATAGAGCGCTAAGATCCCGCAGCGATCCAACTTTCCGTTCCTTGCTAAATCCAACGACTCGGAGCGCTGTTCTTACAGACGCTCTGTCTCTTCTTAAACTTTTTCATCGTTAGAATCAATCCTAATACCCCCCTCCCAAAAATGGCTTCTTTATTAGACAAAAGATGCCGAAACGCGGACGCGCAGCCGGGCGGAAACGACAATTAAGATGGCTCAAACGCGAGTTATTGCGACATCGCACATTCGACTCGTCAATCTTCGACCAACCTAAAAAGGGCTGCACGCCCACGATGGAAAATAAGCCATACGTTCCTCAGAGCCCTGATTACGTCGAATTAGAGGCAATCAAGCCATCGACGCTCCGCGAAAAAATACAAGCTCTGCGGGAAGTTAGACAGATGCGTTCTAAGTTTATTTGTCGTCGATTTAAAAAAGTTCTCGTCAATTTAAAAGCCGATCCTTTCAAGGCGGGCGGCGTTATGTTCGGCGGATTATGTAAATTTATTCGATCCAGCGAAATCGCTAAGACCGATTTTGTTTTGTGACGGTTACGCTCATCGGTACGAGCTTCGCGTCATGCTGACCGTTCGGCTCCGTCCGGTGCCCCTCGGGCCGTTCCGCTACGCCGCCGGGCCCGGCTCGCTGCTCTGCAAATTCGTCTCCGTGCCTCGCCGGTTCGCATGTGTTGCAAGGATTCGCTACATTGCATTTTTATAAGTTATTCGTCTTGGTTCTGTTCGGGACTCGATCTTGTGTGTGTTAGCAATAATAAAACAGACAATTAAGAGAAACAGTGAGTAAGTGATTTCTTGACCCGCCCGATCGCGAGACGAAATTCCGTAGATCACACGCAGGAGTTGCGGCCACGCGCTGCACATTAAACATTTGGTCCTTCGAGCCGGATTGTCTTCTCTGACATCCATACGCACGAGTCAGTCGAGCAAATCTCCGAGCGACCAAAAGAGTGAATCAGTGAAACTGTGAGTGCCAGTCGGGAACCTAGACAAGGGGATCTTTGGCCGTTGCAGACATGTGGGCGTACACCGGCGTCGGCAGGCGCAAGCTACAACAAGGGCGACCAAGCGCCATTTTAAAGAGTGTACTTGCGGCCTGCTCGTAAGTAGCAGACAGGGCTGTTTGGAAATCTCCAGAGGCGGACGAATCTCATCGCCTGGCATTTCCTGCCGTATTCGAAGGCGCAGCGAGCGACGAGGCTCGAGAAGGCAGCGCTTCGATTTCACAAGGGCAATCAAGTGCTGAGAGACGGCGGTAAGTATCGACAGACAGCGGTAATTATCGAGAGATGACGGAAATCATCGAAGAAATGACAGAATCATCGAGAGTCGACGGTGGAAGCTTCCAGGAGACAACCGAGCGTCACCGTCACCCCCCCCCCCAGCCGCCATATTGAAGCGACACAGGAGAGAGAGAAAGAGAGAGAGAGAAGAGGCACGACATCCCGCGCTTTTCGGGTTGGTTTGGAAGGTAAGGGAAATTGTTTTCAGTACCGTTGCCAAATCCTCTTTCTTGTGCTTGTTTGCGTATTCGTATTCGTCATTTGTGTTTCGTCACTCAGTTAGCATACTCGTTACGTCATTTGTGTGTTCGTTTCTTCAGTTCGCGTATGCGTTGCGTCATTTGTGCATTCATTGCGTTAATTAGCGTATCCGTTTCGTTATTTCGCGTATTCGTGACGTCATTTCCGTTGTTGTCAGTCAGTTCGCGTATTCGTTGTGTTATTTGCGCATGCGTCCGTCAGTTAGCGTATGCGTTGCGTTATTTGTGTATTCGTTGCATTAATTAGCGTATCCGTTTCGTTATTTCGCGTATTCGTGGCGCCATAGCCAGCGAGCAAAATCTAGCCGCGTTAAAGAAACAACGCGCGATTATAAAGTCTTCGTGCTCGCGTACCAATACATACGTCGGTGCAATTACGCCATTACGCCATCCGTAAGCGCTCAGTTCAAGGAGCGCAAGATAAAACTAGACCAATACTGGTCAGAATATAACGCAATGCAGACGCAGATCGAATGCGTGGATGAGAATGAGACCAACGATCGTCCCGCGTTCGAAGATACATATTACGCATTAGCCGCCAAAATTACAGAAATACGTCACTGCTCCCCCACACGGGGCGCGGCAACACCGTCGCCGGTAGCGTCCGGTATCTCCAACATATCGGAGTCTCGAATAAATGTACGATTACCGAAGCTAGACCTGCCAAAGTTTTCCGACCAGTACGACGATTGGTTCCCTTCCTTCGACGCCTTCAACTCAATAATTCATTCGAACGCGTCTATTTCAAACGTTCAAAATCTTCAGTAATTGCGCGGATGTCTCTCGTCCGAGGCAAGCCATATTATTAATTCGCTCGAGATTTCGGATTTAAATTACGATGTGGCGTGGCGCTTGTTAAGGGAGTGGTACGACAATAAGCAGGTCAGGCTGTTCTGGGACATTTTATGTGTGGAGCAGATCAAGGCCTCACCCAAGCACCTTACAAAAAACGCGACTAGGGTGGGTTCTTTTTTTTTTAAGGATAATGCGTTACGCACTGACTCCCGCCGGCCTTTCGGCGGGGAGTATGGGACTCCCGAGCTTGAGGGGCAAGAGCTAATCTCTTGTCCCCCGTGCAAGACCCGATATACCCACTAAAACCCCCTCCCATACCCTCCTATGACCTGGAGGAAGGAATATTTGAGAAACCATGCGAACATTCTTCCTTGTACTCCCGGTCACGACGCTTTACCAGCATCCTTCCTTCCGGCTCTCTTCCTTCTTCAGGACTCGCTTCCCAATCAAAACGTTGGCTACGGGTTATTCCTCCTTCTCCACTGTGGATAACTCCACACTATCTCCCGATCTTCTCGGGTCATCGTCCCACTCACTGAGAGTTGCCGGGACTGAGTTGAAGACCTCTCTGCCGGGTCAGTTCCTCTCTTTCTTTCTTGTCCATAACTTCAGAACAGAAGGTTCTGAATGCATTCCATCTTTCCTTTGACGTGACACTAACCGCCACTATTCTCGCGAAGGTGCAGTCTCCAATTGCATCTGCGCCCATGTCCAGTCCTTCAGCAAGTTCTCTTCTTTGCACCTCCCATTCCCCGCATATTATCAAAGTATGGTCTGGTGAATCCTCATTCTCTCCACAAAAGATGCACCTCGGGCTGTACACTTTGCCGATTCTGTGCAGATATGTGCCGAACATCCCGTGACCCGTTATCATCTGAGTCGTGTGGTAGTCCAGCGTGCACCATCCGCTGTCCAACCAAGTGCTTAATACGGGCAGTATTGCCTCCCGCGTTCTGGCACCATAGGCATGAGGCCTTTGGAGGTACAAACGCCACTGCCGGCGTAGTATCGCTACCTCCATGTCTCCAACCTCGTTCTCTTTTCTGAAGGTCCATGTTTCGGAATCCTTTAGATCTTTTATTCGCTTGAAGACTCTGCCGTACATGCCAGCGGTCAGATGCACCGGAGGGGTCTTGGTCAACAATGTGACCGCGTCGTAGGACGTGGTCCTGTACGCAGCGATGGCCATGCATTTCTGCACTCGTTGCAGTTTACGTGTTAGTTCGGTCGATGACAGCGCCTCGAACCACACTGGCGCCCCATACAGGAGGGACGCCAGTACTATGTGCGAGTACAGGCGACGCTTTTTCTCGCTGGGCCTTCTGAGATTAGGCATGATTCTCTCAAGTGCCCTAACTACTTTGGCTGCCTTACTAACATAGTCCATGTGGGGTTTGAAACTTCACGCTTGGTCGATCATGACACCGAGATATTTGAAACAAGTGCCCACCTGTATCTGAACCCCGTCAACTACTATCGTGGGGTATGTCGTTGATCTACAGCCATTGGGGCTAAACAGTATGGTCTCCGTCTTTGCGACGCCAACCTAATACCAAGGATCCTCATACGGGATTACACGCTTCTGATCCTAAGATTCGCCTTCTGTACCACGGATCTGACGCTGGTCCCTGCGGCTAGAGTCATGGTGTCATCCGCATAATTGTAGACGGCACAGCCATCCCTCATCTTGGCTTCTAACACCAGGTTATAAGAGATATTCCATAATAAAGGTCCAAGCACTGAATCTTGGGGGACACCAGCTACAACCCGGCGAATGCAAGTCTTTCCGTTCCATAACGGGAAATCCACGGATCGATTGCTTACAAGGAGACCGCCAACCCTGTTAATAATGGATTTTTTCAATTTTTACATATATTGTAGAGGGTGTCTCCCTGTACACGTCGGTAAACGGAAGAGTCGCGACGGGCCTTAGTTTACGAAAAAATTAAATTGAAAATTTACGAGTGCCAAAAAACCCGGGACGTTAGGATAATTTTCACAACGAGCGTGGAGCAGCGGCGAGTGCCAATGACTCGTACGCTGCCGATCCGGGTTCGAGTCCAACTTTTTTTTTTATTAAATTATAAATGTTCTTATAATAAATCGTGAAATATATACATATTATTTACAAATATTAATAATTGCAAATGATAATTTCTTTACTAATAATTCAATTCAACTATTGTTAAATAGGACCCTAACGGATATAACTCTAGTTCAG
Source organism: Tetramorium bicarinatum (assembly GCA_928718305.1). Lineage (NCBI taxonomy): Eukaryota > Metazoa > Arthropoda > Insecta > Hymenoptera > Formicidae > Tetramorium > Tetramorium bicarinatum. Next base: position 11,045,392 of record OV788321.1, read on the forward strand.
GTAGCAAAAGGACGCATGAAAACGAAAAAGTAAAGGAAAAGTCCACTTGATCTCCAGCAAAATATTATTATTGATGTAAAACAATATTAAAATCGTTAAATACCAATATTTTATTTAAAATTTGCTGCGATACTTTAAACTATAAAAATTAATTAAAAAATAAGGTCATTATGTGGAAAACGGCACATAATTTCCGAATATTATTTAGAGAATCGTCGCGAGGGAATTCCAAGTTCTCGGTATCGGTCGTTATTTTCGGAATATTTCTCAGAAGCCTCGCAATCAGATGCGTGTTTGCGTTTCTTTCGCGAGCGCGACAAACAAGGGCAAGCTGTTTTTCAGATCGGCGCGCCGACGAGGAAAACAGTCAATTTGGCCTTCGCAGCAAACAGCTGTTTTTCGGCGACACGACTCTCGGGGTCATTGCCGAGAACAAAGGCTCCCAAGACTTTAAAAGACCGACGACGCGGCCGATCGCTCTCAGTCGCTAATTGCCTTTCCGAGCTTTAGTTGCTTTAATCGCTTTCGAGTTGCTTGCTCCATCGCGCTAATTTCGCTTCTATTTGCGCCTTTCTATCTTTCGCGAATTGCTTGTTCGCGCTAGCTTTTTTTTTGCGCTGTGCGATTTACTGTGTATCGCTCGTACATACTCTGTAAATATATTGCGCATATCGTAACTGTTGCTTTGCCGTTCTTTTGTGCACGTCTGCCCTTTCCCTCCTATCGCGCTCTTCCGAACACATTAATTGAATTATTAGTAGAGAAATTATCATTTGCAATTGTTAATATTTATAAACAATATGTATATATTTCACGATTTATTATAGGAACATTTATAATTTAATAAAGAAAAAAGTTAGACTCGAATCCGGATCGGCAGCGTACGAGGCACTAGCACTCGCCGCTGCTCCACGCCGCTCGTTGTAAAAATTATCCTAACGTCCCGGGTTTTCTGGCACTCGTAAATTTTCAATTTAATTTTCTCGTAAACTAAGGCCCGTCGCGACTTTTCCGTTTACCGACGTGTACAGGGAGACACCCTCTACAATGTATGTAAAAATTTAAAAAATCCATTATTAATAGGGTTGGCGGTCCCCTTGTTAGATAAGAATCAATTATCCCTGTTAAGTATCGCGGAAATTTCTTTTTCCGTAAAACCGTCCCAAGCAGCATTTTGACGTCCGCCCGACGTCAAATAAGATTAACAACACTTAACGTTGGTATCCAACGTTTTCGCTACGTCGTTTCAATCCTCTTTTGAACTAATTTGAGGAATCAAATTTAGGTTGTACCAACATTGGGATCAGACTTATATAAGTTAAATTAAGGTTACATTTTTTCCACCAGTTTTAACGTTGGTGTAAGTAATTTTTGTAAACTTTGATTTTGTACACTCTGCTAGATCTAAGATTATTTTTTCACAACGTAATATTTTAAGTGCAGTTTTCATGCTTCCATTCAAACCATATGACGGCATTGGTGTAATAAATGTATTATAATACGTACTTATCAATTTGACACAAATAAAATGGCTTTAAAGGAAAAATATAGTTTGCGCAGTCTTTGATACTATTGTAATTTTGCCATAAATACACGAACCCAGCACTGAAAATTTATAACGAAACCCACTTTATTAATAAATGTGGAAATAATAGGTCGAAATTAGACGAATCCCTTCTAAAATATTCCAATTTATTATATTCTATTAAATAACTAAAATTTTCTAAATGTAGATTTTTATTTTTTTTTTATCAAAATTATTTTTAAAATAAACATGTTGTCAAAACTTTAACAACAGATACTATATAAATGCTTTAAATTGTTAATAAAGTGCGTTAAAAAATATAAACCTAAACCAAGTGTACGCGCAGCGTCGCGCCGAGACCAACGAGCCTCTTTTACGCGAGACGTCGTATTGACAGATACGATCCTTCGATTATCGGATCTCAAAAACGACTGAACCGACAAAATTTTAAGTAAGCTCAATGAATATCTTGGATTTAAGTTATATAACGAAAGTATTTTTATTTTTTATCTGCGTGACCTACGAGCGGAGATATCGTGATGTAAAGTCTGAATTAAAGAATTTTTGTTTAAAAAACGTCGTTATTACCATTATCGTCGTCGCCCAGGCCAGAGGTGGGGGAATGTACTGTTCGCATTTTTAACGTAAGGCGGCGTCCGATGTGTTGAAATGTTGCCATATTAGGCGCTGCCGTATGTACACTCGTGGACACAAAGGTTGCAATAGATTGCAACACTCATCGGGGCACGCGTAGGGACCGTGCCAGGCGACTCCCATCAACTGGGATGTACAGGTCGCGAAGATCACGACACAGAGGTGCGCCACGAGAGCCAACGGGTTTGGTGGCATCAGGGCACACGTAAGGACCGTGCTAGGCGACCCCCGTCAACCGGGGTGTTTAGGTCGCAAAGATCGCGACGTAGGGATCCGCCACGAGAACCAACGGTTTCGGCGAAGTCGGGGCACGCGTAGGGACTGTGTCAGGCGACTCCCGAAAACCGCATAAATAAAATAGTATAAGAAAAATAGTATAATATGTATTTTATTTTTTATATGAATATCGGACATTGATATTAAAATATTGGTTGCTGTGCGTCGATATAAGCTGCTGTGCGCCTACAAAAACCGGTTGTTGTGCAGCCATATATAATAATTATTACAAAATGTAATCACAACAAAATTATTAAATAGATACGGAAATAGGTAAATACACTCCTTACAACAATTAGAGGATCACTTATTCTTGAAAAATTGGCAAATTTCAATCAGCTGTAACTTCGTGAAAAATGAACCAAATTTAAATTTAAAAAAAGGATTTTAAAGCTTGAAATATCTACTTTCGAAAGCTTCCTACTCTTTTTACGTTCCTGTACGTTTAGTAATTTTTACATGTAGAAAACTACAAACTGGACAAAATTATACATTTTCTTCTCACTTTGCGAATCTGCTACGTGTGTAAAAATAATCTACCAAATTTTTCAACTATTTAATGTAAAAGCTTGAAGTTTTCTTAACAAAACGTTTTTTAAAAATCTTTCTACGAGTTTTTATTACTGAGTTATCGCCGATTGAATGGAAAATGAGCATTTTGATTTTGATCGTTCATAACTCTGTTAAAAATAATCGTACCGCAATTTTCAAAAACGATTTTTAAAGCTGAAACTTTGCTCTATCAAATGGAATAATTGCCAAAATTTTTGCAAAAACATATAGACTGGTTACAAATGAATGAAAATAACGTAAAAATTACCCCCTTTTTCTTTTTTTATTTAGTCCTAAAAACAATTGCACAGAACAAGAAAAAAATTTTGGTCTTCACGTTTTTTTTTACTTTTAAGTACCCTGAATTTGAGAAAAAATCGACGAATTGCTACAAAATTTTTTTCATGGTGGCCACTATACTTTTATGCTGCAAAAAGTTGTAAAATTGCTTAACTTCAGTATAACAAATGAAAAATAAAGCCAATTAATGTTAAAAAATTGTTTTTCAGTACACTCACACTACATAGACTTTTATTAATAATAAGTCTTAACAAAAAGAAAAGACCAATTGTTTGAGTTTTTCTCTCTCTACTAAAATATGAAAAATTTTAGAACCGCCGGCATTAGCGTAACCCAAAGCGTACCACGAGGAAGTTGCACGGTCGGATTTACGCTTCGCGCGTTCGCGCGCGCGCGTGTGTGCGTTTGTGTGTGAATTCAACAACGCGTGTTTCCTCCTCTATTTAAGATTACTGCACGTAATCGGTTTCGCATATTGATGCAACGACGTATTGCTGCCTGAGGGATTTGCTGCCAAGTTTGCCGAAGAACTGTGACAAGCGAAGCCAAATTAGCGATGTTGGGATAGTTTTCGCGTACTTCGCGTTCTAACATATTTCAAACATGCTCAATTGGATTTAAATCGGGACTCATTGGCGGATGCAATAACGTTTCGATTTGATGATTCCTCAGGAATTACTGACTTATTCCAAAACGATTTGCGACATATCGTTGACTGTTATTCTCCTCTAAAAGAGTCACAATACGAGCACAATCTGTTTCAGATAAATGACGCAGAGGCATTGCAAAAAATGAAAAAAAAAGGAGAAAAAGAAATAAGGCAAAAGGTACAGGAAAGAATAAAGAAATTTAATATTGAGAATAATTGTTAATTAAGATTAAGTAGAAAGATATTAAAATTTAAATTAAGAAAGAACGGTAAAGATACAACATTAAAATCGCCAATAAAATAGGAGCATCCGAAACCACATGTGCATAATCACAGCAAATTCGAGTAGGAGCTAGCAGTACGCGCGGCTTTAAGTATTGTACCTGAAGTGTTTTCACTTATGAGAAACATTGCCACCTAGCTGCGAGACGTCGCAGTTTGCGTGCGGTATGCACTAGCGAGCACTAGCGAGAAAGTTTCCCGATAGCGCTTCGCGAGCCCTGTATGGCGTGTTGTCGTCCCGTAGATCTTGTATTATGATCGGTCAATCTTTACATTTCCGTTCGTAATTTTTATTTTTTTTTCATATTTTGGTAGAGAGAGAAAAGCTCAAACAATTGGTCTTTTCTTTTTGTTAAGACTTATTGTTAATAAAAGTCTATGTAGTGTGAGTGTACTGAAAAACAATTTTTTAACATTACTTGGCCTTATTTTTCATTTGTTATACTGAAGTTAAGCAATTTTACAACTTGTTGCAGCATAAAAACATAGTGGCCACCATGAAAAAAATCTTGTAGCAATTCGCCGATTATTTCTCAAATTCAGGGTATTTAAAAGTAAAAAAAAACGTCAAGACCAAAATTTTTTTCTTGTTCCGCGCAATTGTTTTTTAGGACTAAATGAAAAAAGAAAAAGTGGGTAATTTTTACGTTATTTTTATTCATTTGTAACCAGTTTATATGTTTTTGCAAAAATTTTGGCAATTATTCCATTTGATAGAGCAAAGTTTCAGCTTTAAAAATCATTTTTGAAATTTGCGGTACGATTATTTTTAACAGAGTTATGAACGATCAAAGTCAAAATGCTCATTTTCCATTCAATCGGCGATAACTCAGTAATAAAAACTCGTAGAAAGATTTAAAAAAAACGATTTTGTTAAGAAAACTTCAAGCTTTTACATTAAATAGTTAAAAAATTTGGTAGATTTTTTTTACACACGGAGCAAGTTCGCAAAGTGAGAAGAAAATGTATAATTTTGTCCAGTTTGTAGTTTTCTACATGTAAAAATTACTAAACGTACAGGAACGTAAAAAGAGTAGGGAGCTTTCGAAAGTAGATATTTCAAGCTTTAAAATCGTTTTTTTAAATTTAAATTTGGTTCATTTTTCACGAAGTTACAGCTGATTGAAATTTGCCAATTTTTCAAGAAAATTTATGTGATCCTCTAATTGTTGTGAGGAGTGTATATAGCGCTCAGAAAACACTTGAAAAAAGAACTTGTACAAAATAATAATTACTACAAAATGTTTAAAATCAACAAAATTACCTTTTCAAAAAAAGGTAAAAAAGCGCCAAGTACACGCGCTCAAAAACACGTCTAAAAAAATAACTGTTCGACATCGCTCTATTTGACACCGCACGATTCGACACTGCACGAAAACGCGCAAAATTTAAGTTGTAAACCTATGTGGAAGTAGTAAGGTTGAATAATAATGCGTGGGCGGGGTGCAGGGGGAGAGCTTCGGCCTCCCCCTGCATCACCGCGTAAAATTTATAACATAACTAGAGAGCCTCACATTCAACAACGTGGAAACGAACAGCGTGGACTTAGTTTTGTATGAAAAACAGAAGAAATTTAAGTGCGCTGTCGAATCGTGCGGTTGATGGGAGTCGCCTGACACGGTCCCTACGCGTGCCCCGGTGCCGCAGAACCCGTTGGTTCTCGTGGCGCACCTCTGTGTCGTGTCTTTGCGACCCGGACAGCTCGGTTGACGGGAGTCACCTGGCACGGTCCCTACGCGTACCCCGGTGCCGCCGAACCCGTTGGTTCTCATGGCGCACCTCTGTGTCGTGATCTTCGCGACCCGGACATCCCGGTTGACGGGAATTGCCTGACACGGTCCCTACGCGTGCCCTGGTGCCGCCGAACCTGTTGGTTCTCGTGGCGCACCTCTGTGTCGTGATCTTCGCGACCCGGACATTCCGGTTGACAGGAATCGTCTAGCATGGTCTCTACGCGTGCCTCGATGCTGCCAAATCCTTTGATACTCGTGACGGATCCGTACGTCGCGATTTTGGCAACCTAGACAGCCCGGTTGACAGAGATCGTCTGGCACGGTCCCTACGCGTGCCCCGGTGCCGCCGAACCCGTTGGTTCTCATGGCGCATCTCTATGTCGTGATCTTCGCGACCCGGACATCCCGGTTGACGGGAATCGCCTGGCACGGTCCCTACGCGCGCGGTGTCGAATTGTGCGGTGTCAATATGAACGGTGTCGAAATGAGCAGTGTCTATTTGAACGGTGTCGATTTGAACGGTGTTGATTTGAACGGTGTCGATATGAATGGTGTCGAAATGAGTGGTTTCGAAATGAGCGGTGTCGATTTGAGCAGTGTCGATATGAGCGGTGTCGAAATGAACGGTGTCGATTTGTACGGTTTTGATTTGAACAGTGTCGAAATGAGCAGTGTCGAAATGAGCGGTGTCGAAATGAGCGGTGGCGAAGTGAACGGTGTCGATATTAGCAGTGTCGATATGAACGGTGTACAAAATTAATTTTCTGTGTCCAAAAACCACTGTGTCTAAAATTTCTGTCTCTAGATGAGCCTTGTCCATTGGAACCGTATACAAAATATCGTGTCTATTTGCACCGTGTACATTTGCGTTGTGTCCATTTGTATTGTGTCCAAGTGAACCTTTCCCTAAAAAGAGCATCCGCCCCAGACACGGGGAGGGAAGGCGCCATCTCATCTCATCTCCATAATTGGAGATAGTCTCCAAATAGGAGACTGGCAGACTTTCGAGAGATAGAGCCTCTCCACCACGACAAGGTGGTTTGTCTCCTGGAGAGGACTAGGGTGGGTTCTAGCGGGTCGCTTGGGCGGCTCTCCCAACTCGGTTCAACGCATTCAAGCTTTCCACGCGAATATATCCAACGCGCAGTTGCACGAACAATTGGGACTTTTTTGGAATTAAGAAAATGGCACAAACGAATCGAGTAACCTATGCTTGACGAAACTCAGTGCGAGCGGCACTTCCACGATCACGTTTCGCAAACGCCTCAGGATAGGTTCGTGGTAGGGCTTTCCTTCAAGGAGCAGGTTGTCAACAATCTCGGTCATTCCAGGGAAATTGCGTTAAAACAATTTTTTAATCTTGAAAGACGTTTCAAACGAGTTCCCGTCTTAAAGGATCAGTACTCGCGATTTATTAGTGAATGTCAATCGTTAAGGCACATGCAAAGGGTGGACGTTTCACCAGATGAGGAGTCACCGTCCTTCTACTTTCCCCATCGTTGCGTTTACAAAGGCTCAGACCAAGGTTCGAAAATCCGCGTTGTATTCGACGCGTCGTGTAAGAGCAGCTCAGGAGTGTCCCTCAACGACGCGCTCAGGATTAGGGCCCGTGGTCCAGCAGGGCTTAACGTCTATTTTAATGCGATTTCGCACATTCGCATATGTGTTCGCGGCGGACATAATCAAAATGTACCGGCAGATTCTCGTCAACCCCGCGCAAACGAAATTCCAGAGAATTTTGTGGAGAGCAGACACAGAATCAGACGTAGACACATACGAGTTGAATACGGTAACGTATAGAACGGCTCCTGCCTCTTATTTGGCAACGCGGTGTCTTAAACATTTGGTCGAAATTTACAAGGCGCTTTTTTCGGTGGGGTCGAAGCACGTTCAGCGCGACTTTTACGTGGACGACCTTCTAACGGAGGCTGACAAAATCGAGGACATCAAGTTAGTTCGCGACAAGCTGATACAGCTTTTGCGTTTAGGAGTCTTCGAATTGAGTAAGTGGGCATCGAATCTTCCCGCGTTGCTGGAGGAAATAGGTGATCAGTGCGGAGGACCATTCGAAATAAACAATAACACAAATCCGCGTATTCTTGGAATTCGATGGGATCAGACGTGCGACGTGTTTTGTTATTCGTATCAAGTTCAGGAAAATTAGAATGTCGTATCCAAACGAACAATATTGTCCAAGGTGGCTAGATTGTTTGACCCTCTGGGCCTACTCGGTCCTGTAATTGTCTCCGCGAAGCTCATACTTCAGGAGCTTTGGCTGACAGGTTGTCAATGGGACGAATCCGTCCCGTTATTCACACGTGCTGGTCGAATTTCAGATCAGGGCTGGCGGATTTAAATCGATTGCAAATCCCGCGCAGAGTTAAGTTTGCTACGGAATCACAAGCCGTGCAAATCCATGGATTTTGCGATGCGAGTCAACGCGCGTACGGTGCGTGCGTGTACGTCCGTACTAAAATGGATAAAGATAAACATCGTATCAAGCTATTATGCTCGAAATCCCGTATCGCTCCTCTCAAGGTAGTAATCTTGCCCAGGTTGCAATTGTGCGCAGCGGTCTTGCTAGCTCAATTAACAAAAAAGATAGTTGATGCCTTCGAATCAATAGGAATTCGGATATTCCTATGGTCCGATTCTACGGTCACCTTAAATTGGATAGCGTCGTCGATGGTCCGTGTTTGTATCCAACAGAGTTGGGGAGATACAGCGTTTAACCAAATCAGAGTGCTGGAAGCACGTTTCTTCTGCGGACAATCCCGCTGACGTGCTCTCGCGTGGACTCAACCACTCGCAGATACTAAACTCGAATTTGTGATGGGGGGGGGGGGGGCCGGAGTTTTTGCGTTTCAACGAGACACATTGGCCGAACAGCGAATTTCAAATATTAGAAGAAGATATCCCTGAAAAGCGAGCGGTTCTAGTAGCCGTTACTGCGTCCGAGGCATCCATCATCAGTGCGTTGTTGGCAAGACATTTAAATCTAGACAAAGTGTGCCGCGTTCTATCGTACTGCCTCAGATTTCGTAAAGAGCACCGGTCGACTGAGCCGACAGCCTTTGTCTCTCCCGGAGAAATCGTAACTGAATTAAACATTGTGTGCAGGGCAATTCAAAAAAACGTGTTTCCCGAGGAATGCAGGGCGTTGAGTCGAGGAGTTGTCATTAGTTCGTCAAGCAAATTACTCCCCTTAGCTTCCTTTATCGATGGCAATGGATTATTGCGTGTGGGCGGTAGGCTAAAAAACTCCGGGTTGTCTGCGGACGCGCGTCATCCCATACTTCTCCCGAGCCATCACGAACTAACGAAACGTCTAATATACCGCGAACACGTGCGCAATATGTGTTGGACATTTAGCAATTATTATTGAACACTCTATTAGATGAGACATCTTTTATGTTTAATTATTTCATGGTTACATTTTTTGTTTTCTAAAGCTGGTAGCCTTTAAGGTGATGCTGGATACCGACATTACAGTTTCATATCTTTATTGTAATAATTCATCGAAACGGCTTAACGGATTAAAAAATCCTTTTACAGGAATAAAGTACGTACTAAAACAATTCCTGCTGTACTCTTAAAATTACATAATTATATTAATTATTTATTGTGAGCTGTCAGCTCACAGAAACATTCACTCATATAAAGATTATATGAGGTTAGCACATAAATCGAAAGACCAGCAGGACTCGGACAGGAATAATTAACACTGTGGTAGCAATAAAAGTACGAGAAAATGTCTAAGAAAGAGATTTATTGCAGTAAAGCTCACTCACTTTATTCATATGCAGTGTACATGTGGAAACAATACACGACAGTAGTTCCGGAATTTTCTAGAAGATGGCATTGGCGTGTTGGTGTGACACTTCCTTGTGTTAATAACTTAGCCCAAGGAAGATTCACACGTATACACTACTACACACAACCCGAGTGCGTGAGGATACGCGCGTAGTCAAAACACGCGAACGTAAACGGAAAAAAGTTGACCGAACTGTCAAAGCGCGCGAATGCCTGTTCGCTCCGTGTATTTTGGAGCGTAATCGTGTATTCGTACCGTGTCTCACGACAAACGACGAGACGGACAATGTCGTGATAATTAGTGATAGTCATGATAATTAGAGCAGCCCCGAGGGCAGCCCCGAGCGCGTCGGCCACCACGCGAGGAAGCAGCAGTGCTAGCAGAACGAGATCATGAAGTCGAGCAGCGTGGAGGACCTGCTGATAAACGGATCGGACGAGAAGTCGACGCGGCGCAGCCGCAACGACTCGGACTGGAGGGAGGGCCGGTTCTCGAAGAACTCCGAGTCCGAGAGCCGGTCCTCGATACCGCGCTCCAGCTCGGTCGAGCGGTTTTCCATGCGGGCCAACTATGACTCGTCGGACTTCTCGAGCGTCAACTCCACGTCGAACGAGTGCTTCCACTCGGACTTCTCGATCGCGGTGGCGAGCATTTAGAATCGTGAAATGACATAATTTCAAAGATTCTCAGTCCCGATTTCTATTGGTATGTACAATCAAAATCAGAAGCGTCTATTTTGACGGTACTGAGTATATAAAATTTATATATATGTAAAATTGCATAATTATATATTACATATAAAAATCAGAAGCGTCTATTTTGATGGTACTGAGTATATAAAATTAAAGTATAAAACTCCATAATTATATATTATGTATAAAAATCAGAGGCGTTTGTAATCTGACGATACTGATTATAATAAAAATCAGAAGCGTGTATTTGACGGAATTGAGTATATAAAATTAAAATATAAAACCGCATTAGAGCCAGGTGTAGAAGTATGAAACCGGAATTTTTTTGTAAAAATTACACGTCTGTTATTTGAAAATTATAAAAAATATTTTATTCAAAATAGTCTCCATTGGAATTTATACATTTTTCCCATCTCTCCGGCAGGTTATGAATGCCACGCCAAAAAAACAATTCTTCCTTTAAAGCGAACCAGTTGTCGAGCCATTTTCGTACATTTTTATATGAATCGAAGTGTTGTTCGGCGAGTGCATGTCTCAATGATGCGAACAGATGGTAATCGGACGAAGCCAAGTCTGGAAAATAAGCCGCATGCGCTAATATTTCCCAATTGAACGCCTCGATCGTATCCATGACCCGTTTTGCTGTGTGTGAGGGGGCATTATCATGAAGCATTTTCCCATTTTTCCACTTTCTGAATCTTTCCCATAGCTTTCAGACGAAGAGATACTGCTTTCTGCGTCACATTTAATTGTTCCGCGAGTTCTTGTTGAGTCTGAGTATCGTCTTCATCCAATAAGGCTTGCAAGTCCTTGTCTTCAAACTTTTTCGGTGGTTTCCCACGCTCATCGTTTCTCACGTCAAAATCACCACTTTTAAATTTTTTAAACCACTCGAAGCACTGAGTTTTGCCAAGAGCATGTTCACCGTATGCTTCGACAAGCATTCTATGCGATTCTGCAGCAGTTTTCTTCAAATGATAGTAGAAAACCAATGCTGTCCGCAAATCATAGTTCGTAGGCACAAAACTCGACATGTTTGACATGAGGTTATAGAAAAATATACCGGTGTATAAAACTTAGGTTATTGTGTATTGATAAACTTCGTCAGCTGTTAGAGGGAGAAGATGGCGCTACAGAAGCGATCTTACGGTCTTTAAACTGATAGTGAGCACATCTATAGGGAAATTCCGGTTCATACTTCTACACCTGGTATAAAAGTCAGAGGCGTCTGTGATATAACGGTACTGATTTTAATAAAAACCAGAAGCATCTTGTTTTTAAGATAGTGCTGGTTATTATAAATACTTATAAATTTGATTCGGAGAGACGAGAAAAATTTATTTGTTGCGTTCTTACGGGAATGAACGTTGGAGGGGCTCATCCATTGTTCCCAATATTTAAAATCATAGAATAATATGATTTTATATAATACTATAATTTTAGTCACACTTCAAGACAAAATTAGTATTATACAAGTCATAAGAAATAAGAAAACGAGAGAGAGAGAGAGAGAGAGAGAGAGAGAGAGAGAGAGAGAGAGAGAGAGAGAGAGAGAGAGAGAGAGAGAGAGAGAGAGAGAGAGAGATTGAGAGAGAGGGGTGGAGAGGGGAGGGGGAGGGGAGGAGGGGAGAGAGAGAGAGAGAGACAAAATAGCGAAAGCGCAAGAAACAAGGTGAGAAAGAAAGAGGAGTACATTTTATACCTTTTAAAGCGAACTTAGCAAACGATATATCTTTTCAATACTCATCCACAATATTTAATCCTCAAGGATGCTGTTTTGGTAGTGCTTTAAAGAGAGAAAAAGAAAAATAGTTGTGCAACTTGTATGTTTTTTAAGAAAAAATGAGCATTAAAAAATCAAAATAAGCAATAAGTAAAGAAAAAATAAATATAAGTTTTAAATAAATTTCTGTTAATAATTAATATTATATATATTATTATTATGTACAAGACAAGAAACGAGTCAAGATCATGGAAGGCGCGCGCTGCGAGCTAGTCCTTTCTTAAAAAAGGCGTGTTAAGTCGATACGCGAAAGTATTGTTGCCGCTTTTCCGTGATGCTGATTGGTTCTCTCGCTTGGCTCACTTCGTATTGCTAGAGCGGAGATGTGTGTAGTACTCTTTGATAGTTTTGACGGCTCAGGTTATTGCGACAGTGGTTAATTATATTTCTCGATTCGATGATGACTTGAGATCAAGTGTCAGATAAGTTAATATTTATAGAGTTATAATTTTTATTATATACTTTTGTAATTTAGTTTAACTTCAAGATACAAATTGTGGAGGTAGACGGTGAGCGAGTAAAACTGCAAATTTGGGATAAGAAAAGGTTATCATTGCGTTATATTGGAACGTCAAGTTTCAAATTGGAATGTGTTATTGATGTCAAATTAAATGGTTGTTGGCCGATCGTAGCAATCAGATAAGTTTTATTAATTATTCTTAAAAATAATTATTCTTAATATTTTCCAAAAGATATTTTGTGTTATGTTCTATTTTTAGTTTAAGGTTTAAGATTGATAGAGAATACGATAACAAACCAGATTTGCACAGCAAGATAGTTTTTCCCGGCTGCGTTTGATGTATTGTCGTTCTCTTAGTCGCCGGCAGACGCGCAATGGCAATTTTTGCCAAAAACGAACTCCCGCTATGAAGTCTCACGATGGGATTATTATTAAAGTAGAGTCCTATAGTCAGAGAAGCGACATTTACCCCCACCATGACTTTGGTTCGCCATCTTGTGTACCTTAGGAGCTGATCCGTGAGTGTGTGAGTGAGTGTCCATGAGCTTGTAACAGCTGGTGACGTCAACAAAGCGGGTTTGGACAGGTTTGGAGCACACAGTCACATAACAATCATATAGGTTAAAGTTAACTGACATTGGAGAAACAGACTCATAATAATATAATAATATTACATATTATATAAAATAAGATTTTAGCTTATAATTTCTAATTACATTGTCTCTTTATGTAGCACTGAATAGTACGGAGCACGCTATTTTGTTGTATATGAAGCCCGACAGTGGTACACAAAATGGCGACTAAACCACGTGACTCAATCAAAAGAAGTTCGCTAATGTCGCTTCTCTGATTATAGGACTCTATTATTAAAGTGCCAAGTGTGTGATACAATCGTGGTGGATCTTATATATCAATTATATCGAGTGGTTTATACTGTTCGTCAATGATTCGTCTTGCAGTAGTCCTGATTTCTTGATCTGATTTACCCGCAGGATCAAATGAACGCGCGTGCACTTCTGGAAGTCGCATATTGAAAGGATGTCATTTTAGCAGTAATGTAAAATAATAAGAATAAAGGAGAGAAGAGAAATAAACAGAAAGAAAGTAAGTCAGAACGAGAAAAAAGTGTAAAAAATATGATTGAGAGAGAGAGAAAGGAGAGGGGAGAGAGAAGGAAAGGAGAGAGAGAGAAAGGAGAGGGGAGAGAGAAGGAAAGGAGGGAAGGAGGGGAAGAGAGAGAGAGAGAGAGAGAATACATCGAAGAGAGCGTAGAAAGAAGAACAAGAATGAAGAAATAAGAGAGAGAGAGGGAGAGAGAGAGAGAGAGAGAGAGAGAGAGAGAGAGAGAGAGAGAGAGAGAGAGAGAGAGAGAGAGAGAGCAAGCGAGAGCGAGAACGCAGAAATACGAGCAAGTTTCGAGCGAAGGAATGATAGGAAAATTGAAGTGAGAATGTAAGGTAGTTAGAGCCAGAGAGCGAAATTAAAGAGAGTACGTGAACAAGAAAAAGAGGAAGAGAAAAACAAAAAGAGAATTAAAAAGAAAGTGAGAGAACGGAAAATAACAGGTAGCATAAGAATGAAGATGAAAAAGGGAAATAGAATGGCAGAAAGATAGCACTCTAAAGAGAACGCAGAAACAACAACAAGAGAAAAGGAATAAGAAAGAGGATGTGAAGAAAATGTAAGAGACAGAGGAAAAGTGAGAGAGACAGAATAAGGAAAAATGAAAGAGAGAATGAGAGGATGTTAGAGTAGTGAGCGAAATAGGAGAGAGCATGTAAATGAAGAAAAGAGAAAGAGAAAAACAGAATGAGAATTAAAAGAGAAGTGAAAATGCAAGCATGAGAGATAGAATAAGAGAAAAAATGTAAAAGAAAGAAAAAGAAAGAGAGAGAAAGTGTGTAAAAGAGAGCGCAGAAACAAGATCAAGAGCAAAGGAATAAGAGAAAGGATGTGAAGAAAATGTAAGAAACAGAGGAAAAGTGAGAGAGAAAGAATAAGAAAAAAATGAAAGAAAAAATGAGAGGATTAGAGCAGAGCAAAGTTAAAGAGAGTAAGTGAACAAAGAAAGAGAAAGAAAAAAACGAAAAGAGAGTTAAAAAGAAAGTGAAAGAACGTAAGAATGAGAAGTAGAATAAGAAAGAGAAAAGGATGAAAGAGAAAGAGGAGTACATTTTATACCTTTTTCTCTTTGGAAAGAGATTATAAATAATCTTATGTTAATATCTGAAATGATAAATGGCGCGCGCGTAGCGCGCGCAATGTTTGTTCTAGTATAATAGTATAATAAAGTCGTTATATTATTATACATATTAAAATCATACGCGACTTTAATATTTATTAAAATATTATCAGGATGAGGGACCCACAATTTGTAGGGCGGCCCTGCAGTGTCTGGTAAAAGAAAATTCGGGCACTCTAGCCGTCTCAGAACATCGAGAATCTTGGCAACATCGAGATTCTTGGTAACAATGAGAGGAAAAGGACGAAAGACCATACATCTGTCCTGCTCGTATCGTAAACAATCGAGGCGGCAACATTTCACGCACAAGGGCGCAATGTAAACATGCTTGAGCTAGGATCGATAATATAGGAAATTTTTATATCATATTCTAGGTTATCGACCTCGATCAAGTTTGGCCGTCACTCCAGCATCCCCTTAAAAGGTTGAGTTCTTTCTCTCTCATTAAAATATATACTTTCGGGTTTTCTGTCCTGTAACGTATCGAAGTTGTATTCTTTAAAAAGTCTGAATAATAAATGAGTCATTTATATACGCACGATTGTTTTTGTCTGTTTTATTCGCGCTATTTCCTTATAAATAACTGGTTTCACAGGCCATAATGTCTTTTGTGAGGAAGCAATTTTGGCCTCTCTCATTGCGATCCACCACACGCAAGATCGTAAGAAGTTGTATAACGTGCTTCAAGGCGAAGTCAATCCAATCGGAGGCGGTCATGGGTGCGTTGCCTAGCGAACGCGTCACGATCTCTAAATCTTTTGCTCATTGCGACGTAAATTACGCCAGTCCGGTCGTCTTGAGGAAAGGGAAACGTCGCAATGCCCGGAACCATAAGGCGTACATTTCAGTTTTTGTATGCTTCGCCACGAAGGCGGTTGACATAGAATTGGTGAGCGATCTCACCTCGGAGGACTTCCTTTCAGCGTTCCGAAGGTTCAGCGTTCGCGAAGGGGAAAACCCATCTGCATGTACTCCGATAATGAAACCACCTCCGTCGGGGCGCATAAGCAATTAAAGGAGGTCTATGACTTCGTTAACAGCGAACAAGCACAAACAGATGTTAAGCACTTCCTTCGTGAAACCTCATGGTCCTTTATACCGCCCAACGCTCCCCATTTCGGGGGGTTGTAGGAAGCGGCAGTCTGCCAAATATCATATGTCGCATGTTACTGGACAAGCTCATTTGACATTCGAAGAGTTGGCAATGGTTTTCTGCGAGATAGAAGCAATTCTAAACTCGCGGCCTCTCACTCCGCTTAGTAGCGGATGATTTAACGTATCTCAGTCCGGGTCATTTTCTGGTCGGCGCGGCACTAAACAGTATCCCTTCACAGGATTTGTATGACGTCAACGAAAACCGTTTAATACGTTGGCAAAGAGTTGAGCAGGCCAGACAACACTTCTGGCGAAGATGGAGCGTCGAATACCTGCATTCATTACAGAAGCGTTCCAAGTGGAAGAAGAACAAGGGAACGTAGTTAAAGCCGGGGCAGCTGGTTTTAATCAAGTAATAGGGTCTCGACCCTCTGCAATAGCCAGAGTCCAGGAAGTGCATCCCGATTCCGACGGTGTGGCACGGGCAGCCACCGTCAAGACATCAAAGGGCTCTCTTTTGCGACCCTTATCGAAACTGGCAATATTGCCAATAGATACTTAAGTTTAGTTTTAAGTTCGTTTGCGTCCTTAGATTATAAGTCATACATAGATGTAATTGCGTTGATAATCGCAAAACCATTAGTCAAGCTTTATTGTTTGTTGGGAGCTGTGACGATCTTCATGTTCACGTTATGCGTTCTAAGTTTATTTGTCGTCGATTTAAAGAAGTTCTCGTTAATTTGAAAGCCGATCCTTTCAAGGCGGGCGGCGTTATGTTCGGCGGATTATGTAAATTTATTCGGTCCAGCGAAATCGCTAAGACCGATTTTGTTTTGTGACGGTTATGCTCGTCGTTGCGAGCTTCGCGTCGTGCTGGCCGTTCGGCTCCGTTCGGTGCCCCTCGGACCGTTCCGCTACGCCGCCGGGCCTGGCTCGCTGCTCTGCAGTTTCGTCTCCGTGCCTCGCCTGTTCGCACGTGTTGCAAGGATTCGCTATGTTGCATTTTTATAAGGTATTCGCCTTGGTTCTATTCGGGACTCGATCTCGTGTGTGTTAGCAATAATAAAACAAACAATTAAGAGAAACAGTGAGTAAGTGATTTCTCGACCTGCCCGATCGCGAGACGAAATTCCGTAGATCACACGCGGGAGTTGCGGCCACGCGCTGCACATTAAACAATGTTAGTTAATGTATACAGCAAACATAAGTACCTAAACATAATTAATTGATTTAAATCATTTTTTATTTTCTTATGTAACAAATATTTCTTTATTTAGATAATGCTAATTCTATATTTAGATAATGCTAATTCTAGAAAAAAAATTATATTTATAACGTATTACAAGAGACTTACGAAGCATATTTTTTTAATTGCTGCATACGACTTTGAAAGTATATCGGAAAATTCCGAGAAATTATTGGAATCTAAAAAGCAGCTTTATTTTTCGAAAAATAAAGTTGCCAAATTAGTGATTAATCACGAGTTTAGACGTACTAATTCATACCAGTAAGTTATTTAATAAATTTATTAATATACACTCCTCAAAAGAATTAAGGGGACACCCGAAATTTACTCAAAAAATGGGTGAACTTCAAACAGTTGTAACTTCGTTAAAAGTTATCAGAAATAAAAAAAAGAATTTTAAAGCTTGAAATCTCTTTTGAACGAGCTGTATGATTTTTACGTTCCTATCATTTTTTGTAATTTTTACATACCGAAAACAACAAGCTGGACAAAAGTAAAAATTTTCTTGTCACTTTAAGACGCGTCACGAGCGATACAAAAAAATCGGAAATAGAAATTCTTGACTTTACCACGTGAAAGATTAGAATTTTCTCTACAATTTCCTTTTTTTATAAAATGTTCTACAATTTTTTGTTTCGATATGTAAAAATTACAAAGATAATAGGAACGTAAAAATCATATAGCTCATTTAAAAGTAAAGATTTCAAGCTTTAATATGTTATTTTTTAATTTGCATTCCAATAACTTTTAACGAAGTTACAACTGTTTGAAATTTACCCATTTTTTGAGTAAATTTCGGGTGTCCCCTTAAATCTTTTGAGGAGTGTATATTGTACGTTTATTTTATTTTATAGTATATCTTCTGAAAGATTAGATGAATTGACGAATTTAACTGTCGCTCTTTTCCCACGTTACATAAAAGAGAGTTTTTATACGCCATCAGTTAACCAGAAAACTGCTGGAGGAGTCTTCCAACAATATTACGGAAAACAGCGAGAAAAAGAAATTGCATTAGGACGATTAGTCTTATACTGTAACAAAAGAAAGAGATCATCAGGTATTTCATGTTTGTTACTTATATGATAAGTATAAAATAAGTATAAAACAATAAAACAATAACATGTTATCGAAACTTAAAATAACAATGTAATAAATTTTTGTTTTCTTTTATTAAAATTTTATTTATTGATGTATCTTTTAAACAGTGTTAATTATAATATTATGTTAACACAAATTTGAAATCATAATAAATGATTTCTTTATTACTACAAAATTCCTAAAATTTAATTCCTAAATATTCAAGTATCTGTATTTTTGCGTCTAAATGCTCATGAAAAATAATACTTTGATTATTCGTAATTATTTTTTTTGTTCCTTTATTTATTACATTTGGTTTTAACTGAAATATTTATCATATTTCAGTAAGTAAAGAATCAGATAAACTAAAAGATGCTCAAAAACCAGTGCAAATTGATGATAATTATAAAATATTATAGACTGAAACTCTCGATGAAAGGCTTGATTTTTATAAAACAAATGACTTCAGAATAACTTTCCAGAAGTTCAGCTCGTTAACAAATCCTACTGGGTATATTTTAGTAAAATGTGACGACGTTAAGGTGTTGGCATTAAATCTCCGCGGCCAAACGCCCGATCACGGGGACACGACGTGCGCGATCCCTACGGGAAACCGCGATCCCCACCACGGGCCGACGCGTGGAGAGGGTCACCGAATCCGGTATATAAGCCGGCTCTCGCGAGGAGCCGGCACCAGTTCCTGACCCGAGATCCTTCCCGATATCGGCCTCAGGGTACTACCGAGGACTTCCTAGCGAATCCTAAACCTGCTTTCGATAACCTGTAGTCAACGGAGACAGGCACGACCTCTCCGCAGCCTGGGTACGAACGACGTTCGACTTTCTGACTTCCGCGGTCGACGGAGATGGGCACGACCTCTCCGCAGCCTGGGCACGACCGGCATTCGACTTCTCGATTCCTATAGTCGACGGAGACGGGCACGACCTCTCCGCAGCCTGGGTACGTCCGGCGTTTGGCTTCTCTCCCCCGGCCTACCGAACAGGTATAAAGCTCGCGACGCGACGCGATCACGACTTCGGCATTACACAAACGGTGCACCGCGTACTCCGCCCGAGGACCCGATTAGCAGGCTCAGCCGCCGCGTTCCGAATCCTGGTTCCGATGAGCCCATCCGCGGCACCGCGAGGACAAAACGTTACAAAGAATATAATATATGCATATTTTAATTTGCTTGAAAGCATTGTTATAACACAATATAATACATTGCAAGTGAAAAGTGATTTTTGCACAGTTTTTCACAAATCCCTTAATCATTTTGCACACAAATAATCAGTTACAAACAAAAAGTAGACAAAATAATTAAACTTGCAAAAACAAAATCAAAAAATGATAAGGAATTAGCAATTATTTTAAATAGTAATTTACTAGTGCAAATAACAGGTTGATATTATTTATTTTTTAAGTACATAATATTTAGTAATTTGTGTAATAAATATTAGCACTATTTCTCTTTTACTATAATATTTTATTTACACTTTATTTCAGAGCATTTACGAACATTAGCTTTAGTATTATTGCCGTTTTTATTTAAACTACAACAAAGCAGACGTATCGATCTAAAGGAAAGAGTTGGATTCCTCAGAAATCGGAAGTGCTTAAAACATTTATTTATTATATAAAGGTAAAACAACTATTTCCATAAAAGTCGTTTTAACCTATAATATTTTAAAACAATTTTTTCTTTGTATTAATATTTTATCACTAAAAAATAGATTAAAAGTTATTTTATTTAAGGCATAGTAATAGATATAACAAGTTATTTTATTTAAGGCATAGTAATAGATATAACAAAAATAGGTTCAATTGTTTCTTATTAAAATATTATTATAAAGCACAAAACTAAATAGAGAATATTAAAATATAATAGAGAATTTTATTCTTAACCTGTTTTAATACAAATAAATATTAAATAATGTTTAACATTAGTAATGTTTAATAGGAAACTGAAAATTTCGGTGAAGCTTTCAAACAAGCTGAGGAAGATATTTTATCACTGCACAATGATCACAAATTAATTATTCAACCGTATTTAATCATAAACGGACCTTTTTTTTTTTTTTATGTCAGAGAGGAAATGCTTTATGCATACCCACCGCCAGTGTGATAGCGGCGGTGGGTTATGTGGGACTCCCCGGGCAGGAGGGGCAGGAATAAGTCCACGCCCCACCTCTCTATTGGCCCGGGTTCTACCGCACTAAAACCCCCTCCGGGTGTCCGATCCTTGCGCATAGTGGGAGGTTACTCCGGGAACCGCTTCTGCATTACTTCAGAAGTTCCCCACGCGCCACTGCCCTAACTACAGAGGGCTAACCTTCACAGTCCTCACCAGACGGAGGTGACACCAGTTCCTCTGTCTAGCCTAACCTCAGGGTGTTGCGAGAGCAACTCCCCGCGACTAGGAGGGAGAGGGAGGAGAGGGAAGAACGGGAAACCCTCACGCTTTCGCGAACTATTGGGCCCCCGCGACCCCTCATAACCCCCCCCTCGCTCCCAGCCACCAACACTCGCCCGATCACCTGTCGGGAGTGTAGATCACGTATGTAGAGAGTCATATTGATTGACTCAACTTCCTGGCCCATGTGGGCCAACGACACCTGTTCGTATGTGGGGAGGCCGACCCTCCCCGCTAATGTCATCTACTTCTGCTTCCAAAACCGACAACGGGTCTCGCGTCTCTACCATCACGATTGTCGGAGTCCTCGTCCCCGGCTCTCGTTCGTCGCTGCCGACCCGCCACCACTCTTCCTCTGCCTCTTCCTCTCGCAGCCCTTGGTCTACGCGGGGCTCTCCCGCGTCTTCCACCTCTACCCTGTAAGCTAGCTCTGGGACCTTCTCCCCTTTTCTCCCGCTCGGCATCTTCCTTGGCCAGGATCACCGTCTCGCAGAACCTGGCGAGAGCGGTCCACGCCTCTTCTTTCTCCAGCATCTTCCTGGTCAGCGTTGCCAGCGAGAGGTCCTCGCCTACAACCGCTTTAAGGGCGAGCCTCTCCTCCTCCCAGGCGACGCACTCCGCCAGCGTGTGCTGCGCATCGTCGCACTCGGCACCGCAGAAAAGACAAGTCGGGATGGGGTCCCTGCCGATCCGGCAGAGGTACTGTCCAAAACAGCCATGCCCGGTCATGACCTGCGACAGCCTGAACGTCATGGACCCCCATCTCCTGTTCGTCCACTCCTCCAGCTTGCCCTCCAAGGCCTCCCTCACCCTTAGACCGTTCAACTCCGGACCGGTGAGCCACTCCTTCCACTCCGCTATGAAGCGAGTCGTGGCCTCCCTCCTGATCCTCGCGCCGTCGCGAAACGTGTCCGAGTTCTCGTTGCGTTCCAGACGCGCCTTCCGAGTGTTGTGAAACACCTGCCCGTGCATTTTTGCAACGAGGTGTATCGGAGGAAATCCCGCCAACAAGGTCGCCGCGGCGTGCGAGACCGTGCGATAACCGCGGATCGCCCGAATCGCCATGGTCCTTTGAGCGCGATACAAGATCAACGGATTTTCCGGGACTGCGCCGCCTCGCTCGATCACACGGGCGCACCGTAGAGTGCCACCGAGTGAACCACAGTGGCGAAAAGGCGACGGGCCTTTCCACCCGGCCCACCCAGATTTGGCAGGAGCTGGGAACACTGCCCCGTGACTGCCGTTAATCTAGGTTAATCGAGAGCCGTGAAATGGTTCACAAAGTCCCATCTCTCGTCTGTAATGAGCCCCAGGTAATTTATCTGCGGACCCATCGCGACCCGTGCGTCCCCGACGTTAACGAACGCATTGGGGGGGGAGCTCCGCGCCGACGTCCTCTGCGGAAGCACACGGCTTCTGATTTTTTCGGGGCCACCCTGAGACCCAGAGAGTGGATTTTTCCTACCACCTCCGCCAGGGCCTGGTCCATTCGGGTCTTCGCCTCGCTCCAGTCCTCGCCAGACGCCAGGACGAGGGTGTCGTCCGCGTAGCATACAGTGACCGAGCCCGGGGGAAGGACAACCTCCGAGAGCACCCGGTTGAACCCCAGGTTCTACAAGAGGGGACCAAGCACCAATCCCTGCGGGACCCCCCTGCGGACACTCTTCTGCTTCTGATTCCCCTCGCGATCGCGAAAACCGAGACGTCTCTCGCTGAGGTAATTCCCTAAGATGCGCCTCAGGTAGTCCGGAACCTCGTGCTTCCTTAGTGCCGTCCTGATGTGGCAGCAGGGCAGAGAGTTGAAGGCGTTGGTAATATCGAGCGATACTGCCAACACCATCCTGCCCTCACCGATCTCATTCCTCACGAAACGCTTGACATATAAAATGGCGTCGCTCGTTGAGGTGCCCGGACGAAAGCCGAACTGCAGAATGTGCAGGTCCGGTCCCGTCGAGGCGAGGTGATCGTTTATTCTCAGGGCTATGATGCGCTCGAGAAGTTTTCCCATCTCGTCCAGTAGACATATGGGTCTATACGCGGAGGGCTCGTCCTCCGGCTTGCCCTCCTTATGAAGTAGGACCAGATTGGAGGCCTTCCATTCCCCAATGAATCGTCCCTCTTTGAGGCACTCATTCAACAGCGCCGTGATTCGGTCGCCCATCACTCCGAAGGCAGTTCTAATTACCCTACCGTGGAAACCATCAGGCTCCGGTGCTGCCTTCTTTTTCGCCATCTTCTGGATGACCATTATCAGCTCCGTTTCAGTCACCTCGAGCTCCTCCAATCAGGAGGCGTCACAAGCTGAAAAATCCTCCAGTTCTTCTTCCTCCGCGCCCTGTTCCGGGTCGGGGAACAGGGTGTCCGTGACTCGTTCTAGGAAGTCCCGATCCATTTGCTCTGTGATGGGATGCGTCCACACCATCAGCTTTTTCCTGACGATTTTATACGCAAGGCCCCAGGGATCCTTATCGAGCTCGGCGAGCAGCTCGCTCCAGGCCCTAGCCTTTGCCTTGCAAATCGCATTGCCGAGCGCCTTCTTGGCCTCCTTGTACGCGAGTCGTTTCCCCTGTTCTGCGGGAGTCTCGGGCCCGTTGCGCCTGTTGCGTCTGGCGCGGACCCAGAGTCTTCTCGCGCGAATGGTCCTCCTTCTAAGTTCCTGCAATTCATCGCTCCACCAGTACGTCGCCCTGCGTGGTGATGGCTTCTGGGTTGGCATTGAGGTGTCGCAGGATCACACCAAGATTTCCTTGATATTTCGCCATCTGGTCTCGATCGGGATGTTCTCCCCCGGGGAAGTGCCCCAGGTATTGGCCAGCAAGGCGGCCACCATCATATCCTGGTCGAGCTTTTTAATCGACCATCTCTTGAGCGGTCTGACGCTGTTCCATCCTGGTTGCACACCCGTCACGACGTACCTCCATAACGATATACGTGTGGTCCGACATGGTCTCAGCGCCGGACAGCACTCGCCAGTTCTCGACCATCCCCGCAGCAGCGGGTGAGACCCAGGTGAGGTTGTGACCGAACAACGGATCGCACAGCGAATGTAGTAAAGAATAATGTATTTACCCTCACGGTCGCCACTTGTTTTATCCGCCCAACAAGAAGGTCGTTCGTCGCCGCCGTTCCTCGCAGCCGACGTTCCTCGTACGGATGTATCGATATCCCGTTGAAGCTCTCCCTCACGCAGATCACCGTGGTCTCGTTCAGGATATAGGTAGCACAATAACCCGAGCAACAACAATTGTTCGATTTTACCGTATAATATATTTCATCGAGGATTACATAGAATGTCGCACTCATTTGTGCCTCGCGTTACATACGACACGCGATTTGCCAATATATTTATATATAGCACGCCGCGCGCACTCGCGATACGACGCACTTCGACGATTGCGTTTCGTCGACACGTGTTCACGCGCGTCCGCGGAATCGTATCTCTGCCCGTTGTGATGGCTTTCGGTTTTGCAATTACGCACGATGCACGCGCTAGCACGTCGCGGAACACTCTCGCGATCGAATTCCTATGAATCTCGATGTATGACGAAAGTTCGCAAAACTTTACGGAGGGCTCGTATTTCACGACCGTCCGATTCAGAAGCCCAGGCACGATTGATTCTTTCTCTCGAGGCTTCCCTCCTGGCCGGTCACGCCACAGCTGCGCACGCACCATAAAGTGCGGCTGTTGTCAGGCGCCCCTTCCCACCTTTTGTCGCCGCTCACCGTATCCTGCTCGCACGGAAAGTTCCACGCTGCCGTCCCGCCATCTCTCGGGTCCTTGTTGTAGCTTGTCCCGACGCCATCTTCTTTCGAGCGCCTCCATATTACGGTAGCCCGACTTGCGTTTTGTCTCCATCTTGGGTGACTGTACTGCCATGTTGCCGCGCGCCATCTTGGTTCTTACGATGGGGTCCGTTCGGCCATCTTTCCTCTTACCTCTTGTTTCTAGTCGTCGCCATGTTGATTCCGACGCCATTTCCTAAGCCTGTTCCATTTTGTTCCGCCATGTTCCTTTTCCTTCGCCATGTTAGTTCTACATCTAGATTCCTCCGCTGAGGTTATTCTAAGTCGGAATATACTATCCTTAATATCTACTTCCTATATTATCACAAAACATCGCTCTCTTGAACATAAAATTAAATAGATAAACTTTTCTTTATTCTCAGATCTACATGTGACGCGACGCCATTTCCGCCCGCCGTTTCGCTAGGTAAGTATATCAAATTAACCTATTATATTTCTCTTTTGATTTCAGGTATCCTGAGTATTCCCGAGACGCGACGCCATTTCGCCCGCCATCTTTAATCGGTAAGTATATCACACAACTTAAAATTTGTACGTTTCAGAACATGTTTTATAATTATACAATATAAAATGAAATAAAATACAATACAATCTATCGATCACAAACTTAAAATCATATTTCTCGCTTTTCGCGTTTCCTTCGCACGCGTCTTGCTCGCATCTATATATATCTCTCGCGATCTCTTCGTTACTCCTTGTCCTTGGACGCTTCCCTTGTTCTGGGCTCCTCCGGACTGCTTTCCACCGCTGATTTCTCTCTCTCCTCTGTCGGCTTCTTTCGCCCTTTCGCTCCTTCGCGATCCGCCTCGCGTAACTCCTGGGACGCCGGCACCTCGTCGTCGTCCGCCGCTCGGCTCTCATCCTCCTGGACAAGATTTTTCCCGTCCTCCGTCATCTTGTCCATCTCCAGCTTGCCTGGTCCTACCAATGACACCCTTGCCGTCTCGACTCGCTGCAGAGACAAGATCATCGGTTTCAAGGTCGACCACCGATACGCCTCTTGGGTGGATGCACGTACTGTCCCCCGGTTTGTTTAAGCACACCAGGCCCTCCGTGGCTGCCCAGTCCGCGACCAGATTGCCTCTGGGAGTGGATCTGCTCGAGCCCCACGCCACCGAATGGGCGTTGAAGTCGCCTCCAATGATTGTCGGTAACTGGCCGAAGGCTCTAGTCTTCCTAGTAATTTCCTCCAGGAGATCCTCGACCGCGGCTATTCCGAGCCTGGGACGGAAATAGACTCCAACGACGAGAAACCCCCCCCCAACCCGCTATGACATAGTCCGCGCCTTCCCCCACTTTGGTGCAGGGGATGGGGGTGCTGGATCGTCTGATGACTATTGCCACCGAGCCGTCCGAATCCCCGATCCATTTTGGATCGCCAGGGGGAATCCGATAGGGCTCGGCGACAATCGCCAGGCTCACGTCCAACTCGTCCATGCTCTGCAGCAGCAGATTTTGCGCGTGCCGAGCGTGGTTCGAGTTGGTTTACAGTAGCTTCATTACTCGCGGAGTGAATTTTGCAGCTGGGTGCCAGGCTCCTCCGCGCCTTTTTTCTCCCTCGAGGTCCTCTTGGGGAGGGGAGGCGGGGGGCACTGATCCACCTCCATATCCTCATCATTCTTCTTGTCTAGCGGCCGTACAGGGAGGGGGGTCGGTTTTCCATCTGAAGACGGCCCATCGCGTACTGCGGGCCGCTCTGAATCAATCTCCATTCTGTCCGAGGGGGCCGAGGGAGTGGCTCCTGGCAAGCCTAACCTTTTCTTCCGCCGCGTTTAATTGGCGCCTTACACGCGTTGCCTCCCATTTTGTGAGAGGCTACTCTCCCTGCTTGGTGGCACATCAGGCAGTGAGGCTTATTCGTGCAAGCCCTCACCTGGTGGCCCTCCTGGCCGCACCTATAACAGAGGCTACTCCTTACAATGGGGCTTGTGCACTGTGATTGCACGTGCCCCTTCTCCAGGCATTTGTAGCACTGTAGTGCTCTCGGGCCCAGGAGTTCCACCCTGGCCTTGGTCCATCCGACGCTGATGGTTCTCCGTCTGGCCACATTGTTGGCGGCTTTCAGCGGGCACTGCACCCATAGGGTGCCTAGACCGTTCGCGGATACCTTAATGTTGCCTACCTTCACCTCGTCGGGGTGACAGTCGCCGGTTTTAGCAATCGCCTCCCTGACCTCGTCGGAGCTAGTGTTGTCTATTAGATCCTTGACTCGGAGCTCTGCCATCTTGTTTGGACAAGAGACTTTAACTCCTTCCATGTCTTGCAGGACCTCTCGCATTTTATCCCGGAGAGCCGCCTTTTCCTTGCCCTCTTTAATTTCTAATATGAGGGCGCCCATTGTAGCCTTTTTGGGTTTAACAGGGGCAATTCCTATCTTGTCTAGGTCGATCCACTGGATCGCCTTCTTCATCGCCTCAGTGTAGCTGCCAGGAGGGCAGGAGAGCATGACAGCGGCAGTCTTTGGAGGCTTTCTCACTGGGATCTTACTTCCTTTGGCCTTCCGTCAGCCTTCGCTACGGCCTTCGGATTCTTTGGTTTTGACTCCGTGAGTTTAGTCTTCCTCTGTTGCGTCTCTTTGGTGCCGGGGGGTTTGCCTTTCCCCTTACTGGTTGTCGCAACAGTGGTCGTGCTCTTGGGCGGGCCGCTTCCTGTTAGTGGTTGCGTCGGCTCCAGGTTTCCGTTCTGTCTTGAGCCGGATTCCTTGTTCTCCTTCTTTTGGGGAAAGGAAGAGGGGTCCTGCTTTCCCTTTCCACCTCTTTTCTCTTTAGGGATTGTTCCCTTAACCCCTAAGGCTTCCAGACTTCGGTGGAGCCAGTTCTCCAACATTGGAGTAATCTTGTCTAAAATTCTGACGGAGATTTCCTCCTCTGACAGCCCGGAGCAAGAGCCAGCCTTGGGATCCAATTTTACCTTGTCTGTGTCCCGATTCTTCCTGTTATCTTTGAGAGTCGCATCCTTCCTTGCACGACTCTGACTCGATGGTCTTGTAGCACGCGATCCTCCAGAATCTTGGGCTTGCCCTGAATTGGGGATCTTATCGCCACGAGCCACTCTTCGGGTGGAGGAAAGGTTTGCTTCTTCCTTTCCTCGTCATTGTAAATCTTGTCGAGGTCATCGTCCGACGGCCCGGTTCAGGATCAACCTCCATTACGTTCTTGGCCGAGTTGGAGTCACGGCTGTTTCCCCTCTCATCGTGTCCGGTCTTGCTCTTTTTGCCTCTTCCTCTTTTTATCTTCTGTTCTCTGGGAGGGTCCTCTTGGTCAGTATCGGAAGAGCTGCTGGAAATCACATTGACCCTCTTCCTCACTCTATCCTTGGTTCTCTCGCGTAGCCTTGTAATCTCCTCCGTGAGGTCGGAGATTTTTTTTTCCGCCATCGCAGCCTCCAGTCTTGTCCTATCCAACTCTTTTCTGAGAGCTTTTAGCTGCCTTGGGATATCCATATCCATAAGCCTCATACGTGGATCCCAATCTAGGTCTCCCCCGCCCTTTATTATACAGATTCTTCTCGTTCTCAAGATTAGAAGATCGCATATCTTCGTCGTTCTCAAGATTAGAGGATGGGATTTCTTCGTCGCTCAGCACCACAACCGAGGAACCCCTTTTGGAGCTTCTAGTGGATCTCCCTGAAGCTGCCGACGGAGGCCTCGAGTTAACTTCCTTTTTCTCCTCCATTGCGCAAGCAGGCTCGTCGTCCGAAAGTTCGAAGTCATCGCCAAAAACGTTTCCCACGTCATCCTCGTAGCGGTTTTTGGCCGCAATCATGGCGAATCTGATTGCCTCGCGTTCTTGCTCCCTATTATTTTTGCGAGTCGCGTCTACGTCCGCCTTGGCTGACTCCCTGCAGGAGGAGGTTGAGCTGGCAGTCGAGTTCCTCCTTGATCTGCTGACAGATCTGCTTCGGGCCTTCGACGAGGCAGGGCCAGGTCGATTTACCTTCGCGATCTTCTTTTCGTTACTATACGGAACCTTATCCGTATTAGTAGTCTTCGCAGACGCATCTTCCACCGCGCCCCCTGCGGAGCAAGGCACGGTTAGCCCGACGCTGGATGACGACGCGGAGCTATCCGGGACGATAACAGCTCCGTGCCGGCCACTGGAGTTTTCGAGTGTCCCTTTCGGGGCCTCCTGAGGCGTTACGTTCATTTCCCATTCGTTGTCCATATCATAGTTTAATAAAGAAGGGGCTGCCCTCGAAACACTGTGCACCGGCCACTGGACCCAGACCCAGGACACTCTCCCAGCGGCTTGAAGCGGCCCCACCCGCCCGGCCCCGACCTCAGAAGATGTCTGAGCGGCCCGGGTAGGCGTCCACCTCCGGTACGCCCATACAGGGACGGGGCCCCCCATCGTGGGGAAGTGAGGGGGCCACCCCGCACTGCAGGCCGACCACACCGACTGCCAGAAACTCCGGCCCGGGACAGAACCCGGCGGCTCTGGGCAGTCCCACCCGCCCGGCCCCGACCTCGGAAACGTCCGAGCGGCCCGGACGGGCGTCTGAAGCCTCAGGGACCCCGGTCAGAACCGGCAGCCCCTCATTGGATCCGAGGACCCATCCCCCCAAGCACCCCAATCCGGGAAGATTTCACGGAGGCCGGGCAAGCCCGCACCCTCCGGCCCAACTCCCAAAGAGGAGCGCCCGAGCCTCGAAAGACTCGTCCTCCAGCTCACGGGCAGTGATCCCTCCCTCTGTCGGTGCCGTGTCACCGGCGATTGGAATCAGGGCCGCCACCCCTATCCGCAGTGAGGCAAACCTCTAACGGCGCGCGGAACACCATGTGCCTCCCCACGAGGAGGCCCAGTGCGCTCTTGGCCAGTCCGAAGAGACCAGAGCCCTCTCACCACGACAAGGTGGCGCACCATCGAGAGGGATCATAAACGGACCTTCGCTCAGCAGAATAACATCAACTTTTGTTATTTTAGGAGACATTAAGTATCAAATAAGTTCCATTTGCGATTGATATTTGTTTTCAGTGTATGAATGTATTGAACATTAAGTAATCCGCTGTTTGTAATCATAAAGGGTGTTTTTTTAGGGGTTTGATTTTTAAATTGCCAATATTGTTTCTAGTAACTGTCAATTTGATAGTTGACAGTTCATTTGTGGTCAGTATGTTTTGCTATTTCACCATGAATAGACTTACGCCAGAGCAACGCTTGGAAATTGTGCAAATTTGTGTTGAGTGTTGAGTGTTGAGGAAGACCCGAATGAGTCGATTCGCCATCGAGCACAGCAATTGGAGCTGTGTCCATCCACTTTATGGAAGATTTTGCGGTTTGGTTTCAACAAGATGGCGCAACTTGCCATACAGCGAGCGACACCATCAATTTATTGCGGGAAACATTCAATGAGCGCACAATTTCGCGTAATGGACCTGTGAACTGGCCTCCACGATCGTGTGATCTCACACCTATGGATTACTTTATGTGAAGTCACTAGTCTACGCCGATAAACCGCAAACGTTGGACCACTTGGAAGTCAACATTTGCCGCGTTATTGCCGATATACGGCTCCAGTTGCTCGATAAAATGGTTGAAAATTGGACTTCCCGATTGAGTTTCATTAGGACCAACCGAGGTGCTCATATGCCTGAAATCATGTTTAAACACTAATGGCACACATTTTTCTTTTAAATAAAGCCAACACTTTGACCATTAACATTATTTTGACATGTTTTATTTCATTTTAAATTTGTATACTTCTAAAAAAAACAACCTTTATATGGCAGTTTATTGAAAAATACGGTTTTGAAACCAAAAGTTATATGCCGGTGTTTCAGCAGTTATAGAACGCTTAAACACTATAGAACACTTTATAATTATAAGCCTAAATTATTTATTTTGAATAAATAAAAGTATACTTTTTAAAGTAACAAAATAAGCGCTTATAATTATTTACTCGGCGAAGAAATTACAAAAGTACAATTAGATCGAGAAATGTTAAAGTTTACCTTGACTTTGTACAATAACCATCTGCTTTCACGTAAAGCAGTAAGTCATTGATATGGTTAATGAATTTATTTCAATAAGTTTCATTCCACATGTTCAAAGTGAACTACAGAATCAAATAAAATCTCATACAGATGAAGATATGTACAATAAAATTCAATGTATTTTAGATAGTAAAAAAAATATATTCCACAATTTCTCTACGGAACACAGAAGATTCAGAATTTATGAACAAGAAAGTTTATATGTTTCTCCCGAAATTTTCGAGATCGGAGAAGTGCCGATTTTTAATAAAAAAGAAAACAAAAAGCAGGTAGTAACACAAAAAGTATATGGAACTCACGTTTCACTAATTGATACCCTTAAAATAGTATTGAAAATACCGGGCTTGTTTAAACAAATTAATGATTATGTTAATGAATTAATTAGTAATAATGCAGTTTTGTCTAATTTTGTTCAGGGTGATTTATGGGTAAAAAAATATGTTCCAAAAAATAAAAATCGGACAATTTTTCCGTTATTTATTTATTTCAATGAATTTAAAGTGGGAAATCCATTAGGGAGTCACATAGGCGAACAAAAATTAGTAGGAGTATATGCGTCCCTCGCCTGTTTACCACCTCATTTGGCTGCTAAAGTGCAAAATATTTTTTTTTGCACTATTTTTCATTCAAAATATTTCAAAGAATTTAGAAATAAAGTAGTATTTAAGGAAAATAATTCAAGATTTAAATATTTTATCCAAAGAAGGTTTACATATAAATATTGATGATTGTGATGTACAGGTGCTTTGAATGCGTTTTAATTTTAGGAGACAATTTAGGGTTAAATTCTATTTGCGGTTTTTCTGAAAGTTTTAAAGCTAAACGTTACTGTAGAATTTGTCGTGCAACAAATTTACAGTGTCAACAAATTATTAAAGAAAATAAAGCGTTACTAAAAACGATTGAAAACTATGAATCAGACATCTTAAAAAATGATTTTACAAATACAGGCCTTAAAAAAATGTGTTTTTAATGAGATTAATAATTTCCATACAGCTGAAAACATATGTACTGATATATGCATGATTTTGGCGAAGGTATTGCAGTTTATTCAATCGGTAATATATTACAATTTCTCTAATTATAAATTATAATAAATAAGAAAAAGGTACTATCATTAGATATTATAAATAATAGAATTGAATCATTTACTTACACAAATATAGAAATTCCAAATAAGCTACGACTTTTACTTTTTACTTTCGCCGAAAAAGGAGGCCAAAAATTAAAAATTAAACAATCTGCCTCTGAAATGCTTTGTTTGACAAGATATTTGGGACTAATAGTTGGAGACACGATTCCACCAAAAAATAAATATTAGAAACTGTATCGTTGCATGTGTAAAATAGTTGGATTTATAACATGTCCCACATTATCTAGAGGTGAAATAAACAATTTTGGAGATTTACTTCAAAAGCATAATTCTTTATTTATAGAATTTTTCGGCGCATTGAAATTGAAAATGCATGTATGGTTGCATTATATTAGAGTAATGCTGTTAAATAGACCGGTCATACACTATTCTACAATGGCTTATGAAAGAAAAAATAAAAAAATAAAGAAGGGTTTGCTTTAGGATCTACTTGCCATATTAACATGCCATATTCGAGTGCTATTAGACATCAATTGCAGCAGTGTTACATAAAAGAATTTTGCGCTCCAATGAAACACAATATTTCACTTGGACCAATAATATGCAATAATGCATATAATTGTTTAAAAAAATTGTTTCCTAATATGCTGATCAATTTATCAGTAGTAACGTTAAAATATGTAGAAATACTGGGTAAAAAATTTGATGTGGAAACTTTTCTTGTAACAAGATTTATTAACGAAGGACCTCAATTTGGAAAAATAAAAGAAATATTTTATTGTAAGAATATTTATTTTCATGTCAGTGAATTTCATACAATTTATTTTAACAATTATTATCACACATATAAAATAATAAATAACACCGATAAGCCAGAAGTACTAATTAATGTTCAATTAGTTTCAAAATTACCGCCTTGCCTGTATGTATGTAGTAATTGAAGATAATGAATTTATTGCAACATGGTATAATATATAAAATTCGATAAAATTTCTTTTTACGGAAAAATATAATCTATATATAGGCATGTGGTAATTACTGTTTTTTACTCTGGATTAATAGAATTAAGTTGTAGTTATTTGAATTTTTTATGTTAAAAATTGTATAGTTCATAATTAGATTTGTATAGATAAGAAGTTTGTAATTTTTTTTTAATAAATGTATATTTTCATTATTTATGAAACTTTATTACACTTCATATTTATTTTTCATTATGTAGAAAAGCTTTCACATTTTATTATATGATGAATAAACTAAATTGTATAATATTTAATCAGTGTTTGAACGTCCATTATCCCAAATGTATATAATTGAATTTAGTACAATTGTTTTTTCTGGACCTTGGAATTTATGAATAAATTAAAACTCAAGAGTTTTCCTGAAGTTTTATTCATAATTTATTTCAAGTTTTAATTAATTCATAAGTCCCAAGATCCAGAAAAAAACAATTGTACTAAATCAAGAGGCACGGTAGTGTCTCGCGCGCCAAGTTACACGCAGCGGGGCTCTGAGACACGGCCATGCATCTTCTACGCGAGACGTCGTATTGAGAAATCCTTCGATTATTGGATCTCATTAACGACTGAACCGGTCGAATTCTAAATAGGCTTAATGGAAAGCTTAGGATCTAATTATATAATAAAAGTATTTTTATTTTATGTGAACTACGAGCGGAGATATCGCGATGAAAAGTTTAAAAAAATCGAAAATGGGAAATTTCCATTTAAGAAACGTCGTCTCCCCCACCCCGGCTAGTGGTGGGGAAATGTCCAGGTTCGCTTTTTTAACGCAAGAGCGCCACTATTACGCGACGTCTGCACTGACTGAGCTGCATTGCTGAACTAGTGCAACTCAGTGCAGTTATAACGAGAACCGATCCAAAATCTCAATGTGTCATCCAACGGCTTTGGCGGCACCGGGGCAGGCATAGGGACCGTGCCAGACGACTCCCGTCCACCGGGATGTCCGGGTCGCGAAGATCACAACACAGAGATGCGCCACGAGAACCAATGGGTTCGGCGGCACCGGGGTACGCGTAGGGACCGTGCCAGGCGACTCCCGTCAACCGGGATGTCCGGGTCGCGAAGATCACAACACAGAGATGCGCCACGAGAACAAACGGGTTCGCCGACACTGGGGCACGCGTAGGGACCGTGCCAGGCAACTCCCGTCAACCGGGATGTCCGGGTCGCGAAGATCATGCGCGCCAAGTGTACGCAGCGTCGCGCCGAGACTGACGACCCTCTTTTACGCGAGACGTTGTATTGACAGATCCTTCGATTATCGGATCTCAAAAACGACTGAAGCGACAAGAATTTAAATAGACTCAATGAACAGCTTGAAAGTTTATTAATAGTAACATATAATTATACAAGAGAGATGAATTAAATTGGAAGTATCATATCAAAGGTCATTAAATATTCTATTAAATTTTTTAAAATCAGGCTGATATAATATTAATTGTGCTTATTTTATATTTATTCCAGATATATTAACGTTATTTAATTAAAAGAATCAAGTATATATTTGTTTAATATGTTTAATAAATAATATTTTAGATGATTGTATAGTAGTAATAAATTTTATAAAATTACGCTTCAAAAAAGATAATAATTACTACAAAATGTGTGAAATCCTAACAAAATAACCTTTTCAAAAAAAAGTACAAAAATGCGCTAAGTATACGCGACCAGAAAAACGCCTAAAAAAAATTCTTCAAAAAAATGTGATATCAAGAAAGTGCGACCCAATTATATAAATGCATAGTTACATAAACTAAAATACCTATTTCTTCACTAGTACTCTTTGGCCAGTGTTCATCATCTGATCTTATACATAAAATTAAGTTTATCTTCAGATACTAATTATTTCATTGATTACGAAGCATTTGAAGATGAACTCAAAACGATCTTAAAGATAAGATCAATCAGACTATGAACACTGGCCAAAGAGTACTATTGAAGAAATAGGTGTTTTAGTTTACGTAACTATACATTTTTATAGTTGGGGTGCACTTTCTTGATATCACATTTTTTAAAGAATTTTTTTTAGGCGTTTTTTTGGCGCGTATATTTAGCGCATTTTTGTACCTTTTTTGAAAATTCAATTATATACAAATTGTATAACATAATAATTCCATAATTAAAACATTATATTTTATTTGTTCAAATAATTTATATTTTTGCTTTACCAATTAATTACGCAGGCTAATATTATAATTGTATCCGTAGATTGTATGTATATATACAGGGTGTCCCAGAATTGTGGAACAAATTTTCGTGAGCAGGTAGAGCGGACGAAAAAAAAATTTTAATCAATTTAAACTTTTTTTATAACTTTATTATAATAAAGACTGAAATTAAATTAAAGAAAATACCTTCATAAGGATGTCCATCTTGTATATTATTATTTTCAATTCCTTTAGTAATATTATGCACTTTCATATGTTTAATAAGATTTGTAGTACACTTAGCATATTTTAGCTTTTTGTGACGTTTATTACACTCAACATTACTAGTTTCCGATTGCGTGTAATATTCCCAAGTCCACGAACGTTTAGGCATTATAGCTTGTTAACAACGCGACCGGTTATATCTTACTGGCACTTTATATGATAACTGTGGATGAAAATATTTAGGAATTATTAAACTCTACAAACAATTTAATCTTGTTAAAAAAAATCGTACGATATTCAATTTTTTTTAATTTATGCGGAAAAGTTCAAATTTTTCGATAGTTGTAATAACATTTGCGAAAAAAATTTATTCCAGTACGTGGAGTGCGTCAAACTATGCAATTTTTGGGGAAATAAAACACGTCCTTATTTATGAAGAGATAACTCGAAGGGAGAAAGTTAAAGTCAAAGTGTCCAAAGTGCTTTTTAAAGTAGAGACTTTAAGCTTCAAAACAAACAAAATTTTTTAGGATACGACCATTTTTGACGGAGTTACGCTTATTTGAAATCATATGAAATTTTGGCGTGGAATTACCTATGCGATAATTTTGATCGCCAGTGAATAAATGAAGAGGAAAATATAATTTCACTTCCAGTATGTGAAAATTCTGTCCTATTAAATTTCAACAATGAATACACATACACGCACACGCACGCGCAAGCGCGCGCGCGCGCGCGCTCGCACGCGCGCACACACACACACACGCGCACACGCGCGCACGCGCGCGCACACACACACACACACACACACACACACACACACACACACACACACACACACACACACACACAGACACACACACACAGACACACACAGACACACAGACACACAGACACACAGACACACACACACACACACACACACACACACACAGACACACAGACACACAGACACACAGACACACAGACACACAGACACAGACACACACACACACACAGACACACACACACACACACACAGACACACAGACACACAGACACACAGACACACAGACACACAGACACACAGACACACAGACACACACACACACACACACACACACACACACACACACACACACACACACACACATTTCAATCCCATAATTTAAAACCTTTAAAAAAACCATTGAGCAAATCCACAACAAATATATTAAGTACAACGAAATGCAGCAGTAAGTATAACATATTTAAAGTATTATATAAACATTTCAACATAGCTTTATATTATTATATATTTATATACTTTATATACATAAATTATATATTTATATATCTTAATTAAATTATCATTTTTATAGAGAAAGAGCCAAGAAGCTCTTCCTTAAAAGAAACACGAAATTACGTCAAATGCGCAAGACAGACAAAATGAAAGTTTACAGGTATACGATAATTTATTTTTTATACACTCTTATACAAATATAAGTACAGTCTGCAAAAAAAGATGTATAAGAATACATACTTACTATTTTATATTTTATAAATAAAATAATAATATAATTTTGATGCATTTATACATATTATTACTAGGCAATGATTATAGCTTTAAACCGCAACAGAACAGCAAACAGAACACCTCAAAACATTCATAACTTTATATGAGCAAACATTAAACGTTTTATCTAACATAGCTGAAATTTTCAGTAAGAAATCATAATATTAAATATATGTTTTGTTTTGATATATGTATAAGAAATAAATATTAAATAAGAATAATATATTTTGTTTTAATAGGATTTAATAGGTTTCATTTCTGTTTTTGACAAAAGACAATAATATACATGACTGTAATATGTTTGATAAGTATGATAACATAATAAAAGTATATGTAAATTAAAATATTGTCTTTTATTTATTATTATGTTTCAATTCGTAAACTGAATTAAGTGCGAAGAATTTTTCTTTGTACTCTCTTTGCTTCTAGTAATCGATTTCCAAGGTTTAAGTGGTCTTCACCTGCATCAACTATTTCTTGTACTTGCGCTCTAATACGATTATGTTCTTCAACATTTTCTGAAAGAGCAGCTCTCTGCACTGCTGCAGTTTCACCTTTTTCTTCAATGTCGAATTCTTTATCCATAAGATTATAATGGAGTCTTATATTGTGTAACACGGCACAAGCTGTTATTATATTTGACGCTATGACAGGTTCATAATGTAACACGATCACTAAGAAGACATCTCCATACGTTCTTCAACAGTCCAAACGTCCTTTCAACATAATTTCTTGTAGATGCATGACACTGTGTATATTTTACTTCTGATGATAGGTGTGATCAGCCAAGATTCCAAGCCATAATCTGAATCGCCTAAAAGCCATGTTGATTGATCTCCAGAATTATATAAACATATCATCTCATCTCTTACAGCAGAATGTCTTCATATAAAACTTTCATGGACACTTCCCGGAAATCTTGCATTTATATGTAGTATTTCCAAATCGTGTGACGCTATTGCTTGTGCATTAATCGAATGGAAACCTTTATGATTTACGTATGATTCCTCGTGATGTTTTGGTTTTATAATGGCGACATGAGTGCAATCAATGCAATCTATCACCCCTTTAAAATTCCTTTGTTCTTGAAATCTTTCTTTTAAAATTGCTCGTCTTTCCTCCGTTTTGGGGAATTTGATCCATTCATGGGCAAGCAATTCCGTGATATCTACTGCCACTGCTTTTATCGCTCTGCTAACAGCTGATTGTGACAAAGATATCAAGTAATCATTACCAATACCTTTTTAATAAGAGCTTATGGCAAAAAATCGTAATGCAATTAAAACTTGTAAACAATGTATTTATTGCACTAACAGTATATTACAACAATATTTTACATTTTTATGAAAAACAGTAAATGTATTTTGTAATTATTACGTAATAAAATTAATAAAATAAAATATATAATTACTTGGATTTCTACGCTTATTCCACTTCTTCCTTTACGTTGTAGAATATGTTGTAATGATACGTTGTAATCACATAAATAAATTACTACTTACTTCTTTTGATATGCGAAAAACACGTACAAATTGTTCATTGGTCAAATTAAATGCGTTAATATTACCTCTCAACTCTTTCATTATTTTTGAATTTTCTCGCATCGTTTGCTCCTCAATATCTAACATATTTAATATTTTACCAGTCATTTTATTTAAATTTAACATATATACATAATGAATTAAAAAATATTAATTCTTGTAATCATACTCGCGTTATGACATTTAGCCTTGTCTAGCAGCCGGCGTTAGCATTGATTTATGTAACGCAAGGAAATGCATTACGAAATGCGTTAAAATAGGTTGTAGAATACCGTTTTCTATAGTAAAAATTCAATTAACGCAAACTTAACGTTAATGTAACGCACGTTGACGATGCCATACATTAAGATATAATTACAGAATACGAAACTGTAAAGCATACGTTAAGAGTCATATAATGCATGCGTTATAGTTGTAATGCATGCGTTAAAAATTTTCAGAATAGGCCTACTGGACATTTTCCCATCTCTAGCCGGGGCGACGACGTTTCTTAAATGAAAATTTCCCATTTTAGTCTTTTTTAAACTTTACATCGCGATATCTCCGCTCGTAGTTCATGTAGAATAAAAATAAAAACATTTTTATTATATAATTCGATCCACAAACTTTGGATTAAGTCTTAGAATTCGATCGGTTCAGTCGTTAATGAGATCCGATAATCTAAGGATTTCTCAATACGATGTCTCGCGTAAATGAGGCACGGCCGTGTCTCGGCGCCCCGCTGCGCATAACTTGGCGCACGAGACACTATCGTGTCTCTTGATTTTCAATCGTCGTGCAGGTGAAACTGAATGCATATTAGTTAAAGAATTTAATAGTCATCAAGCTATTGATGAAAAGACTAATTGTGAATTGTTTGAGTCACTGTCAAGCAGTAATTAAAAAATCGCCAAAAAATATGTACGTTTTGTTACACGTGAAAAGAAAAACAGAGATGTACCTGTTCTTCTCAATTCTGATTTAACACAAAACATATTATTGCTTTTGGAATATCAAAGAAATGCTAGAATTAATCACGAAAATCCTTATCTATTTGCTTTATCAGGAAAAAATAAAAACAGATTTAAATTTCTTCGAGCCTGTCAGTTACTACGCGAATTCTCTGAGCAATGTGCAGATTTGTCAACTAGTTTACAGCAGAATAAAGTTACGCAAACATATTGCAACTAAATGTATTTTATTAAACTTGCAAAATGATGAAGTAACAGATCTTTGTAATTATATGAGACACGTAAAGAATATCCACAAAGAGTACTATAGACAGCCTATAATTAGTAGAGATATGTTAAGGATGTCTCCAGTCATTAGAGAAGGTAGAAAATGTTGCTGATGAAGTCGAAGAACGTAAGAGTAATAGTGATGTAACAGAATCAAGCGATGATAGCGATACGGAAAACATTCTATGTATTGCACAATTATTTAACAAAAATGACTCACAGTCGATTGATCTATAAGATATTTCCGAACCAATAAATGCAAATGGAATCTAGTAGTAGTAACACTGTTAAAAAAAAACGTAGTTTCTTTATAATAAGTTGATTAAAAATGTTTTTTTACTACGATAAAATGATTAAAAGTTTTGTTGTTATTTATAATAACAAACTTATTTACAGCATCTTCTTATGGCAAGACGATACGGCGTCGCTGGAACAATGAAGAACGTAATATAGTAATGAAATTGTTTGGAAAATATATTAAGTCATCACATTTGCCTTCAATACAAGTGTTGATATATAAAAAAAAAGAAAACATATTAAACTAGTTTTCACGTCACTCATTCGCGCATTAAGTTTCAGATCTCCCGCTTTTTCTTTTGTCTAGTCGAGTCACTTATGTAAATATATTTAGTTACTAACTTGACTACCTTCTTCCTTTCCTTCTCTTCTTTCTCGCTCTCTAAAAGGTTCGTACTGATATCTGTATTTCAAGTAATAAATTACACACATATTTGCAATCAGTCGCCTACTTATTGTTAAAACCTGCCTAAGCCAACAACAAGACATATTGATAGCGATTAAAACACTTAAATGTCTATGAGAACGAACAGCACCACAAATAAGAACTTAGCTGCATAACCAAAGAAAATCAGAGCAAAGAAAGGACAACTTTCTTAAGGGGTAACCAACCACTGTAAAGATCTAAAATAAAGC
The DNA here is from genome assembly GCA_928718305.1 of Tetramorium bicarinatum. Classification (NCBI taxonomy): domain Eukaryota; kingdom Metazoa; phylum Arthropoda; class Insecta; order Hymenoptera; family Formicidae; genus Tetramorium; species Tetramorium bicarinatum. Next base: position 11,085,693 of record OV788321.1, read on the forward strand.
GTTTTTTTGCGATTTTTTTTGGATGGAAGGAAAAGTAAGAGGATAATAATATTCAAGGATGTTATTAACCATATCTTTAAGTATTCAAAAAAAATATTTATCCAAAAATAATACAAAATGGCGACGCTGGAACTATTCTCGCGAAGCATGTTGAATTTGAGACGCTCCGCGGCACGCAGTGTAACTGACGCAAATTTGAATCTAGAAAAAAACAAAAAATTTTCTCTTAATCTACATGAGTATAGCTAGAGAAATACGTAAAGGATTTTGAAAACATTAATTTTTGTGTGATTGACGAGCATTTGAAGTACACAGTTCAATTTTTGACAAAAAAAGGGACAATCATTTGTCAATAAATAATGTTAAAATCAACTTATCGAAAATCCCGTACGTACTTCTCTTCGGAATGTTATTTTAAAGATATAGTGTGAATTTGAAGTGAATAGAATGAAAATTGTTGGAGTTATGCTGCGTGCCGTTTTAAAAAATCGTGTTTCGAGAAAAACGCCTTTAAAGTTTTAAGATGTGTTATGGACGTGAAAAAATGAAAAATTTAACTGTTTAAAAATTTTTACCATTAATCTGCTATCCCAGGACCATAAAGCTGCACTTCCCTGCTCAAATATTCCTCCTCATTTTCTTTCCTCGTCGATTTTATGCCGATGCGTGCCTCTTTTGCCGCATCTGTCAAAAACAACTCGGCGTACTTGATCCGCGTAACATCGGTTTCAAGACAAAAATTGTATGCTTGGAAGTCAATATCCATCTCCAAAACTTTCATAATTTGCAGAATATTAGTTAGACCGTCGTTAAAATTGCACACAGCAATATCAGTCGCTATATTCAATACTTTTTTGCCACTTGAGTAGGACTTAGAAGCCAAGTTCCAAACAGTAGCATTGAAACTTTTGTTGCTGTTTTGCGTGTAGCCTCCCAAGCAATGATTTAGCAACTCGTCACGGATCGAAATCTTCATCACCAACTTTTAATTTCTTGGCAGAAGCACTGACTCCTATCAAATCGCTCTCAGCCTCAAATCTATTCAACGGTCGTCTCATTGACACACTGCTCCGACGCCGCGTTGGATACGATGTTTCCGTATCTTTCTTGCCCGTGAACACTTTTTTGTCACCCATTGTAACTCATAAGAACTGTAAGACTACAAATAAACTGTCAAAAATCAGCACTACACACAAAAATCGTGATTTCAAGCGAGAAAATGATGTCCTTTCTGTAGATGTACTGACGCTATACTAACGTACTTTTGTTTGAAAATGCTTTTAATGGAACACAAACTCCTTCTAATGATATCTGTTAGTGTATTAGAGAAGTTAGAAATCAAAAGTAAGTCATTAGGCTGTACCCTTCCAGCAGGTATCTATGTGCCGCAAGTAGTCATTTTGGAGCAGTCCGACGCGCTTGGGAAAGAGCTCGAAATTTCAAAGAAAAAAATTTTGTACAGGTATAAAACATTTTTTTTCCTTATTCTAGAAAGTTCAAAGCATCTTTTAAGTCAATAAAAAAAATCGTTTTTTTGACAATTCTACAGTGGTGTTACCCCTTAAAACTAACACATCGTACGTAGATTCATCATGCAAAGATTCCAATTATTCGGTTAATATTTATACAATACATTGAAAAAAAGCATTTACCTACAGTAGAGGAGTGCCTGCGTGCACGAAAACAATACAAATGTTTATTTAATTCAAGTCTCAAAGAAATACAATAGCTGTTTTTAAGTTAATACGTAATTAATAACATGTATGTATAAACCAATCAGATATAATATTACGATATGTAGGATCTATTTATTGGTAGCAAAAGGCAAAATAATGCAGAGAGTGACTCAATTGATACTGCAGCTACGAAGCCATTTTCTTTACATAATAAACTTAAAGTATCATTTTGTATACTTGTCTATACTAGTTGTAAGTCCATCGTATCGCTTTTAATGCACTTCTTCTTCGCTTATATTGATTAATTGATTCCGGAATGACTATTACAAAGCGAAATTTACAGAATGGTCCATGACTTTTTTTTAAATTTAACCTCTTCTTCACAAATTGAATGTACCAAAACTTTTCATACATTTTGTACATGTTACAGACATGTACAAAAGTACGTGTACATTATACAGACGGGGTCATTAATGCCCGAACATCGTAAACTAGACGGGTTTTGGAACACATCCGAAACGCGTGCAATTTCTAAGCATTCGTGTATCATGACTTGGCCGGATTGAGTCTTATGAGAACCAGGAGCTATTAAATTAAAGAAGAAAAAAGAATATGTCATGACTCATGATACACGAATGGTTAGAAATCGCACGCGTTTCGGATATGTTCCAAAACCCGTCAACTTTACGATGTCCAGGCATTAATGACCCCGTCTATACACATATCTCGTCGTCCTTTTAAAAACAAGTTAGGGGAGAAGTAATCTTAAAAACTAACGGTTTAAGGATGCATATTTTTTAAAAAATAATATCACTTTGTTAATATACATTATAAAATACATTAATAATGTTACCACACATATACTTATAGTATTGTGTGTGTGTATATATATATATATATATATATATATATATATATAAGGGTGTCTTATTTTAATTGACCATCCCTCGTAACTTTGCAGGGAGCGATCGTAGAGAAAAATGTTTCATACAAAAGTTTCTTTACTTCGAGGGGGACATAAGATAGTACTATCCATTTGACCTTGGATAATCATTTGATGATCACGTGAAGGTCACCTTCAATTTCTTAAATGGAACTCTCCATTTTTCATTACATATTCTTGTAGCTTATCTTGAGAGCTTTCCAAAACACTATAATAAAATATATTTTTGTCAAGTACTTTTCGAGATAATTTAATTTTGTCATGACATTTTTTAATACAAAATATTAAATATCTCATAAAGTATTCACTTTTGGATGATTTTACCGTAATACTTTTGGACGTAAAATAATAAAAGGAATCGATTAATAGTATTAATTTTTAGATATGGAATTTTGCAAAATTCACCGATGCAATTAAAAATTCAAAATAAAATTTTTAAACCTAATTCTTTGTGCTTTTTTACATTAATCGATTTCTTTTATTATTCTACGTCTAAAAGTATTAGGATAAAGTCATCTAAAAGTGAATACTTTACCAGATATTTTTTATTTTACGTTAAAAGATGTCATGACAAAATTTAAATTATCTCAAAAAGTATTTGACAAAAACATATATTATTATAGTGTTTTGGAAAGCTCTCGAGATAAACTATAAGAATATGTAATGAAAAATGGAGAATTCCATTTAAGAAATTGAAGGTGACCTTCACGTGATCATCAAATGATTATCCAAAGTCAAATAGATAGTACTATCTTATGTCCCCTTCGAAGTAAAGAAACTTTTGTATGAAACATTTTTCTCTACGATCGCTCCCTGCAAAGTTACGAAGGGTGGTCAATTAAAATGGGACACCCTGTATATATATATATATATATATATATATATATATATATATATATATATACAGGGTATGTATATATATTGTTACGCTCGCGCGAATCTCTTTCGCACTCCCGCTCTCTCGCGCACTCGTCCAAGCACTTTCCGGTTCGCGGGGAAATAACACTCTCTTTGAGAAATCACAAAGCGTATTTTATTCTTAAAGAACAAAGTAACCAAACATGCGAACGGTAAGACAATTTGGAAACAACTCCACGTCCTTAGCAACCGCGCAGAAAGATCCCACGACTTCGCGCCGCTTGAACGTGCGACTTCACACCGTCTCTTCTCCCGAGTCAAACGACACGGACGCAACACTGCCCTCCCTCTTCAAGATTGTCGTCCCGACAATCAGGGAGGCAGTCTAGACGGCAATTCCTCTCTTCTTTTCCTTAATCTGGAGTCTTCGGATTTCAAGGGCGGCTTCTCGTCCTTCCCGAGCTGCTGCAACGGGTTTCTGGACTCCCTCTCCTTTTCCGTTCCTTCTCCTCCAGTGCCTTTTTGAGCTCTTGTGAGCTTCTCCCAACGTCCGCTCAGGACTCCCAAGTCCCTGTCTCGGCATTCGCCCTGAGTCCCACGGAAAAATCACGATCAAAAAAACCGTGAGCGAGATAGTCTTCTTTCCTTTTTGCTCGAATCCCCGAAGAGTTTCGGTCACTCTTCCTTCCTCCCTCAAGGAAGATTGCGCCGAGAGTCTTTCTCTTGTTAATTTCTTGAAGTAGACTAAAAAAAGAATATAATGCAATAGAAACAGAAATAGTAAACAAAGAGAAAAAAAAGTAAACAAAAACGGAATTTCTTAATTCCCGCCCAATTCCTTCTTTCCTTCCATCCTAAAATCGGGCCCCGAATCTCTCTAATATTCATCTCCTTTCAGAAAAAGAGGCTAACTTATCCGCATAAACAATTTTTTTCCTATGCTTCAAAGACATTTGAATACAGTAAACTACATCACTCAACCTTTTTACTATCAGAAATGGTCCCTCCCAATTGCTCTGCAACTTAGGGGCTTTTCCCTTTATTCTACGAGGATTATAAAACCAAACCTTTTCCCCCACTTCAAAAAGAATTTGCCTGACCTTCCGGTCATAACGGATCTTCGTTCGTAAAGATTTCAAGTCCATCCGTTCCCTAACATTGGAATAAATCTTCCCTAGCCTTTCCCTCAGATTCCTAACAAAACTCCCTACAGTTTGATGTTCATTCCTAGGAGGGTTCCCTAAAAACAAATCCAGAGGAAGCCTAAGGTCGCGAGCAAAATACAACTCCGCGGGTGTCATCCCAGTGGTCTCGTGTTTAGAAGACCTGTAAGCTAACAAAAACATAGGAATCCATTGATCCCAATCTTTTTGATTGTCGGAGATGTACTTAGCAAGGTAGTTAATTATAGTCTGATGTTGACGTTCAACTTGACCATCAGATTGAGGGTGTAAGGCTGTTGTCCTTGTTTTTCTAACCCCGAGTAGATTCATTAACTCCGCGAACAGCTTGGATTCAAAATTCCTTCCCTGATCTGTATGAATTTCCTCAGGAACCCCGTGCCTAGAAACAACCTAATTAACAAAAACCTCCGCTATTGTTTTTGTTCTAATATTCTTCAAAGGAAAAGCTTCCACCCACTTGGTGAAACAATCTACAATGACAAGAAGATACCTATTTCCAGAAGTCAAAGTTGGAAGAGGACCAAGGATGTCCAACTGTAATCTCTCAAATGGGGCCCCCACATTATAAATTTGTAGAGGAGATTTTCCTTTCCCTATTGGTCCTTTCTTAGCTACACAAATCTTACAAGTTCTGCACCATTCCTCTACATCCTGTTTGCAGGTAGCCCAATAAAATCGTTTCCGAATTTTTTCCAAAGTTTTATTAATTCCAAAATGCCCTCCAGACGGAGAATCATGGGCCTCTTCCAAAATTTGGTTAACTCGTCTCTTAGGAACAATGAGTTGAAACACGCTCGATTTCAAGCTTGAAGCTTCCCATTTCCTATAAAGTACTCCATCTTTTAAACTCAGGGCATCCCAATAGGACCAATAAATTCGTGCTGAAACATCCCCAGCAGGTATCTCCGAAAGAGAAGGGCGTTTTCCTGCCTCTTTTCCGAAAAATCGAGTAAATGCTAGGATCTTCCCTTTGTTCCTTTTTCCAATCTAGAAGAGTTTCCCCTACGAGAATAATCCGCGCAACCAACTCCCTTTGCCCTTCTTCACTTTTCTTTTCCACTTTGGCACAATAACTACAATTTGCTAATTTACATTGCCGCCGAGACAATCCATCCGCATTTTTATGAACCAAACCTTTCCGATGAAGAATTTCGAATTCGAACTCCTGAAGTCTTTCTAACCAACTAGCTAATTGCCCCTCCAAGTCTTTAAAAGACATCAGCCTCTTAAGAGAAACATGATCTGTACGTATTAAAAACTTTCGCCCCAAGAGATAATGATGGGAAAATTTTATAGAATCAACTATTGCTAAAAGTTCTCGCTGATAACACAATAGTTCTTTTCAGTTTTACTAAGAACCCGACTGAAATAGGAGATGACCTTTTCCCTACCCTCTTGCCTCTGAGAAAGGACAGCTCCAATTCCTATATTTGATGCGTCAGTATCCAAAATAAATTCCCCTCCTCCTTTAGGGAAAGAAAGCATCGGAGAAGAAGTTAACACCCGTTTCAATTCCGCGAATGCATCCTGACACTTCTCGTTCCAAGAAAATTTAATTGTATTCTCAGTTAAAGCATAGAGAGGTTTAGCCAACGAAGAAAATCCTCTAACAAATTTTCGATAATATGAGCAGAATCCCAGAAAACTACGCAACTGTTTTTTATTATGTGGAATAGGCCAGTCCCTAACCGCAGAGATTTTTTCGGGATCCGTAGTCATGCCACCCGAAAAAATTATATGTCCAAGATATTTCATTTCTCTCGCAAAGAAGATACATTTCCTTGGATTCACTTTCAAATTTACTGAACACAAACGCATGAATACAGTCCTCAGATTCCTTACCATCTCGTTAAAATCCTTTCCAAAGATAATCACATCGTCCAAGTATACTAGACAAATTTTAAATATTAACCCCTGCAAAATCTTATCCATCAGTCGCTCAAAAGTGGCGGGGGCGTTACATAACCCAAACGGCATTACCGTAAATTGCCAAAGTCCTTGCCCAATAGAGAACGCGGTTTTTTCCTGTCCCCTTGTCGAATTTTAACCTGCTAATAACCACTTTTGATCTAAGGTGGAAAACCAAGAGTTTCCGGAAAGTTGATCGAAGATGTCGTCTATTCTAGGCAATGGATAAGAATCTTTTTTAGTCACCTCGTTTAATTTTCTGTAATCAACACAAAACCTAATGGAGCCATCTTTCTTCCTCACTAATACGGCAAAAGAAACCCAAGGACTCTGCGATTCCTCGATGACCCCTTGCTCCTTCATATCCTCAACGATCTTTTCTACCTCTTTTCGCATTTGAATAGGGATGCGACGTGGCACTTGTTTAATGGGGGAGGAATCTTCTATATTTATGGTATGTATGTTCTACGACATTGCAATTTCCTGCAACAATTTCCTCCGAAAATACTTCCTCGTGATGTTTTAAGAAGTCCGCGAAAACATCCTTCTGTTCCCCATCTAAATTTTCAGAATTTTTAATAAACAGTATAAACTCCCATAAAATAAGAGGGACTTGCTTGGAGGAATCCTGTATTCGAGAGCAATTTAAAACTTTCCCTCCTGTCTCTAACGAATCCAAAGCATAATCGAAAACATTCTCTAGACCGACTTTTTGTAGAAAATCTATGCCCAACAAACAGTCATCGTCCATGTCTATTATAAAGACAGAAATAAACACGGAATACTTTCCCAAAAGAACCTCGACTTCAGCCTTAGAGTTAATAGGTACTTTTTCTCCTGAAGGATATCTGAGAAATCCCTGTTTAATCGGACTAATAAGCTTTCCTTCTTTTACTAGTTTCCTATTCAAAACTGAGACGTCGGAGCCCGTGTCTATCTTAAAACAACAACGCTCCCCATCCAACTTTCCGACATAACAAAATTTATTCGAGCCCCCCCTAATTCTATTAACGTAGAAACAATTCAAACGTTTTGGCGGGGCTCCGCGCGCACGAGTTGATCTTACCCCGCTGAGGTCAACTAATTCACGTTTCCCTTATTTCCCGGACATTCCGAACGGAAGTGGCCCACCTTCTCACACGTCCAACATTCTCTCCCGCTCCTTAGTCCAGATCCCTGCGCTTTCCCCCCTCGGCCTTCCCCTTCCTGCTTTCTTTCGTCCTTCTTTTCGCTCTGAGAGAAATTCCCCTTGGCTAAGAAATTTCCCTTTTTTCCCCTTTCGCTTTTATGGCTTTAGCCCTTTCCACGGCCGAAACCAGCGACGTTATTCCCTTCAATTGCAGGGTCCTCCTCAAAAAGTTGTCCGAAAGAGAGGAGACAAATTGTGCGCAAGCGATTTTATCGCGGAGTGCAAATGGACACTCGGGATAAGCGAGGCGCGATAACCTTTCCAGATCCGTACCGAGTTCAGCGAGATCCTCTCCGAATTTCTGTTTACAATTCACGAAAGTTGAATAATAGTTCTGAGACAAATGTTCCTCTCCGAAACGCAACTCTAACTTGGATTTCGGCAAAATCGAGCCCTTCCAGGCTCTCGACCGTTTCCAGAACCGAACGTGCCTTTCCCCTCAAACAAGAAGCGAGCGCGACGGTTTTCATCACGTCAGTCCATCGGTTCGCACGCGCTATCAAATCGAATTGGTAGAAGAACTCCTGCAACGGAACCGTTCCGTCAAAAGTGTCCGGTTTCAATTTAAAACCTAGCTCGCCACGTACATCGCCTTCCCCAGCACTCGCGAATCTGAATCCTCCCGCGTTTTTAAAATTAAATCCCCCCGCGCTCGCAAAATTAAACCCCGCCTCGCGAGAAGCAACGTTATTAAAAGGACTTAGCTGAGAATTGTCCCGCGAAGTTCGAAAATTCTCTCCCCGAAGACGTTGCAGCTCCTCCCCCTGTCGGCGTAATCTAGCCGTTAATTCTTCCTCACGACGTTTTTGCTCTTCTCGCATCTCCTGCATCTCCCGGCGAAAAGCTTGGAGGACCGCAGACTCCGGCAGGGGACCGGGCGTCTCGACTCTCTCGACTCGTCTTCTCTTTGACAGCACGCGTCGTCTCTCCCCCGTCTCAGTCGCAGCTCCCGTCGCCGAAGAAGCCATCAATGTCGTTGCCGTCGCCGTTTCGACAGCCGTTGTGGTCATTAACGTGGTTGCGTCTGTACCTTTCTATCCCGGACGAGCCCCCAAAAAATGTTACGCTCGCGCGAATCTCTTTCGCACTCCCGCTCTCTCGCGCACTCGTCCACGCACTTTCCGGTTCGCGGGGAAATAACACTCTTTTTGAGAAATCACAAAGCGTATTTTATTCTTAAAGAACAAAGTAACCAAACGTGCGAACGGTAAGACAACTCGGAAACAACTCCACGTCCTTAGCAACCGCGCAGAAAGATCCCACGACTTCGCGCCGCTTGAACTTGCGACTTCACACTGTCTCTTCTCCCGAATCGAACGACACGGGCGCAACAATATATATATATATATATATATATATATATATATATATATATATAAAACAGTATTATTATTTAGAGTTAATTTTTATTTATGTACATACAGTTATTTTTATTTTTATCATATATGTGCAATGAAGATAATACAAAATTTTAAGATTTTTTAAGGATTATTTCAAGATTTACTTTATTTTTATAAATATAAATTTTTTTAAATACATTGATTCTATTTATTACTGTAAATATAAAAGTATCGGACTAAAATAATTAAAAAAATAATACAAGTATTTTAAGTATGGATGAAGTATGAATCGGATGAAGTATGAATCTACTTATTAAATATTTATTTTTGATGATTTTTCTGATATTATTTGATTTAGTACTTTTATATGCCTGTCGCAGAAGCGCGAACTGCGATATCCTGGAGGTCAAGGTGGGTGACATCACAAGTACCTTGGACGGTCTCAGATCCGCCTGGGTAAGGTGCCCGGTCGCTGCGGCCAATAAACTGACAACCAAAGGGATGATCAAGCTGGGGTGGATACTGGGTGAGAATTGAACTTCTCAAGACAAGGGTGTTTCAAGTGCCTACAGCCTGTCCACGTTAGGGAGAGGTGCTCAAACAATTGGGACAGCAGCGACCGCTGCTACAGATGCGGTGGCACTGGCCACAGGGCCCTAGGATGTACGGCCCCCTTCCCCGAACTGCATGGTTTGTGAGGATGCAGGGAAACCAGCAGCTCATAGGATGGGAGGCCCTGCTTGCCCTCTGCCGAAATGTGATAGGAAGCCCGGAAAGATTGGCGGAGCTCTGCAGGCCTTACAAAACACTGGGAGAATTCAGACGGGAGGATCTCAAGTGGCGCTGATGGAAGTGGAAATGGTGGACCCTCTCAGCCGCCCAAGGGGAAGAGGGTACCGAGATGACCAGAGAAGGAGACTGTGACATCTAATTCCAATGTCTAGAAGGGAGAAGGTGTTACAGGCGAATCTGAACCACGTCTGGCAGGCACAGGACTTGTTTGTACACACCCTGTCGGAGCGTGGTTGCGGTATGGGAATTACTGCGGAGCCCTTGAGAATTCTACCAGGGCACCCCTGCTGGGCGGGGGACACTCTGGGCTCTGTAGCAATCACATGGACGGACCACGCGTCGCTGCCCTGCACTCCCCTGTCTGCGGGGGAGGGTTACGTGGCAGTGAAAATGGGGCTATTGACAATCGTCGGGGTGTACATCTCCCCGGCACTGGATCTAGCTACATTCGAGGAGAGACTCGAGACACTGGGCCGACTGGTAAGGGGGCTTCTTCCGGGCAGAATAGTCATCGGGGGGACTTTAACGCTAAGTCGGTAGCGTAGGGTTCCCCGAGGACGGATCGAAGAGGTGACGAGATGGAGACATGGGTGGCTGGTCTTGGCCTCCAGTTACAAAACCAAGGGGGAGTCAACACTTGCGTGGCCTGGAGGGGAGAGTCTATTGTGGATCTTATATGGACCTCCCCCCTGGCAGGAGGGATGATACACGGTTGGAGAGTGGTGGAAGAGATGGACACACTCTCCGACCATCTATACATTGAGTATGGGCTTTTCCCGGCCGCCGCTCCCTCTCACAACCCGAGCGTGGGAGGAAGAGAGAAAGGACAGGTGTGGTGGTCCGTCAAGGAGCTTGACGAGGACAAGCTGCTGGCTGCGCTCCAGGTGGGAGTGTGGCCCGAGCCACAGACACCTGGAATGAGCATAGAGGAGGAAGTGACCTGGCTCCGCAGAGTCCTGCATGACGCGTGTGAGGTATCTATGCCAAGAGTCAGGCCTGGGAAAAGGTGAGCGGCCTACTGGTGGACGGAGGAAATTGCAGATCTGCGTAGAAACTCTGACTGCGCGAGAAGAGGCTACACTAGGGCCCGCCATAAAGGAGACCCGGTGGAAGTGACGGCAAGAAACGAAGAATACAAGGAGGCCAGGAACGCCCTGAGGACGGCGATCAGGGGGGCCAAGGATAATGCCTGGGCTGAGCTCCTCCTCACCTTGGAGGAGCATCCATGATGGCGGCCCTATATAATGGTTCTGAATAAACTCAGGCCACGCCCCCCACTCCCCGTGACGGGAACGATGGACCCGCAATTGCGGGACCAAGTGGGGACACTTTTCCCCCCGGACGACGGAGGAGGAACTAGGGCTCCCCCTCTCCCAATCCAGGAGGACTGGGACGAAAACTGGGAAATTGGTGCGGAAGAATTCGTGTGTGTGAAGCTGGCGTATCATTTGGTGGAAACTCACTAATTATTGAGAGTTCTGGGAAGTTTTTCAATAGTTCTATAGTTCCTGATAGAATAAATTAATTGTCTAACCTTTTTTCTCTTAACGTGTTTGTGCGTGCGCAGATATGTGTGCGTGTGCGTGAGCGTTTGCGTGTGCGTGTGTGTGTGTCTTTTGTATTTTCCTCCTCCTGCGTATATGTATAAATTATTGTTATCATAATTGATAAGTTAGTATGCAATTTAGTCAGAAATGATTGTTAACATATTAAAGGAATTAAGACATTTATTCGGTTTGGCGGCACCAAGTATTAAAAAAAAATTTATTTGTATTCAAATAATTATGTGTTAAAATTATTATCTTTTATACCGAATAAATATCTTAATTGCCTAACTCTCTCTTTCTCTCTCTCACTGCGTGCGTGCGGTCAAATATTTATTTATAAAAGATTTATGTATAGTATTTAAATATTTATATATTAAAATATTTATTTGTATTAAAATAATTATTTTTATAAAAATACTTATTTGTTTGCTTCATATTACCTCCTTTATTTCTGTAATGTAACGGTACGCCTTTTTCACGCGGGTATTTATAGTAGCTCGCCGGGGTCGAGGGAAAAAGGAGAAAACACTGCTCTGGTTTTTAGAAAATAAAATAACAATATTTATTCATATATATAACATGAAGAAATGGATTGTACAAAATGATATGTGTATGTGTGTAGTGTCGCGGGTGTCGATTAGGTAGGTGGGTGTGTGTACTTATAGACTACGATGTATGAACAGAAACGGAGCGCGGCTTACAAAGGACGGCGCGACTTATATTCTAAACGGAGCGCAGTTTACAAAGAAGCAGCGCAACTTAGAATTAACGGTGCGACGCGTAATTCGCGGACGCGAGTCGTGTCAGAGTACGACGCGGACGATTCGGTGTAGTGCTTCGGTGGCACTCGGCAGGGAAACAGGACAGGTACGGTGTCTCCTCGGGAGCTTCCGAGGAAAGGATTGGTTGCACACCGGTGGCTCCCGGTTGCGTAACGGCAACACCGTTACGCCGTGCGGATACGCAGGTAGCGCCCAGCGCGGTCAGGAGTCGGACAGGTAAAGAGCCTCCGGTAGCACCCGGAGGAGGAAGTCTACACACCGGTAGTACCCGGCTGCGCACGGCAACACCGTGACGCTGTGTAGGGGATGCGGTCAGTAGCTCCTGACCGCGAGGAATGATACTGTCTTGCTGCGGCGGCCCCCTTTTATACCCGGCAGATGCCGGCGTGGTGGGGCTAGCGCATAGGCGGTTGCCGGCGTGGTGGGGGAAATCGCGTGGGCCGGAGCGCTGTGCGTAGGCGCTCGTCGGCTAGTGACGAGAGGGGAGGCGTATCGTCACAATTTCTTACAGACTATAAACATTAACCAAAGAGTATTATGAACTATCCATTTTTATAGTTGGCGCACTTCCTTGATATCACATTTTTTGTAGGAAAAACCTTCTTTATACAAAGGTAATTAATACAAGAGTTCTTTTTTTGTAGAAGGATTCTTTTTTGAGGCGTAATTTTTTAGGCGTTTTTTGAGCGCGTATACTTGGAGCCTTTTTGTACCTTTTTTTGAAAAGGTAATTTAGTTAGGATTTCACACATTTTGTAATAATTATTATATCTTTTTTGAGGCGTAGATTTTTCGTGCGATTTGAAAGGATCTCGACGTCGATTCTTTCGATGTTTCTATGTTTTTACAAAATATTATTTAAAAAACATTTCGCTACGTCTACTTTTTACGTCAAAATGGGATTTATTAATATTATAAATAATAATTCTGTTTAAAAAGTATGAATTCATGAATCTGATAATTGGCGACAAAAATAGTAATATCACAAAAACGTGCACATGAACTACATAGCCAATGTACACGTTTGGGCTGAAGGATAACGCGTATGTGCACAATTCTGATTCTGTTCCGTGCTATGGTAAGACGGGGGTTGCCTGTCACGATCTTTACGCGTGCCCCGGTGCCGCCGAATCCGTTGGTTCTCGTGGCGGATCCTCACGTCGCAATCTTCGCGACCTGGACACCCCGGTTGACGGGAATCGCCTGGCACGGTCTCTACGTGTGCCCCGGTGCCACCGAACCCGTTGGTTCTCGTGGCACACCTCTGTGTCGTGATCTTCGCGACCTGGACATCCCGATTGACGGGAATCGCCTGACACAGTCCCTACACGTGCCCCGATGCCGCCGAACCCGTTGGTTCTCGTGGCGCACCTCTGTGTTGCGATCTTCGCGACCCGCTCAACCCGGTGGACGGAAGTCACCTGGCATGGTTTCTACGCGTGCTCCGGTGCCGCAGAACCAGTTGATTCTCGTGGCGAATCCCCACGTCGCGATCTTCGCGAGCTGGACACCCCGGTTGACGGGGGTCGCCTGGCACGATCCCTACGCGTGCCCCGGTGCCACCGAACCCATTGGTTCTCATGGCGAATCCCCACATCGCAATGTTCACGACTCGGACATCCCGGTTGACGGGAGTCGCCTGGCACGGTACCTACGCGTGCCCCGGTACCGCCGAATCCGTTGATTCTCGTGACGAATCCCCACATCGCAATTTTCGCGACCTAGACACCCCGGTTGACAGGGGTCGCCTGGCATGGTCTCTACGCAAACCCCGGAGCCGCCGAACCCGTTGGATGACACATTGAGGGTTATGGGTCGGTTCTCGTTATAACTGCACTGAGTTGCACTAGTTCAGCAGTGCAACTCAGTCAGTGCAATGCCGCGTAACAGTGGCGCTCTTGCGTTAAAAAAGCGAACGTGGACATTTTCCCACCACTAGCCGGGGCAGAGGAGACGAGGAGAGGAGGAGACGACATTTCTTAAATGAAAATTACCCATTTTAGACTTTTTTAAACTTTAGATCGCGATATCTCCGCTCGTAGTTCACGTAGAATAAAAATAAAAACACTTTCATTATATGATTCGACCCCAAGCTTTCGATTAAACCTACTTAGAATTCGATCGGTTCAGTCGTTAATGAGATCCGATAATCGAAGTATTTCTCAATACGACGTCTCGCGTAAAAGAGGCACGGCCGTGTCCCGGCGCTCCACTGCGCGTAACTTGATGCGCGAGACACTACCATGCCTCTTGATGTATTTAACGAGTTAAGCGACTTCCGCAGAGTTCCGATGGATATTGTTACTTATTATTCGTTTAAAAATTTTTTAAATCCGAAAATCGCGCGTTTTCTCATAAATGGGTGAGACTGTGCGGTATCTCAGAGTTCTGATCACAGTATTATATTTTTCAAGTAGGTAGGAATGTATCTAACCGCCTTCTGCAGAGTTCCGATGGATATTGTTATTTATTATTTTTTAAATAATTACAAGTTGCTAAAAGACCATTTCTACGGTATGTTTATGATACTTTTCATCGTTTTTGAGTGTTTGTTACTTTATGTAATATTTCTTGTATAATTTCGATCGTATAATGTCGTTTTTTAAAATTTCCGAGAGTAGTCGATCTATTAATTATTTTATAAAATAACGTTAATTGCACTTGAAAAGGTTAGTATGTTTTTACTGAAACATCTACGTAAAGTGATAATCGGTTTTTATGAGTTCTGCTATAATTTTCGTATTTAAGAATGTTTTTATTCGATTTTTAACAAATTTTAACTCTCGCGCGCGTGTATAATTAACACATTTATATTTTTCATTAACTTGTAGTTGTTTTCGCTTTTGTAAATGTATGTATGACAGACTATTTTTATCTCGTTCTTAGCATAACCCAGAACCAATGACATGGACGTGACGAGATTATGGTTCCTTTTTGTTTTTTGTTTTTTATTTTGGGTTTTTTTCCTTTTTATTTTTATATTTTTTTGAAAATGTTTTTGTACCTTTTGTAATTTTTTAAAAATATTTTATTAATTTTTGTTTGTTATATTTGTTATATATTTTATTACTTTAAATTTTTATGTATGTGAAGCTTCGTCATTATATTTGTTCGTATAATAATACATGAGGTAAGATGGTGTGATTTGTAGGCGAAATTTGTGTTCTTTTTGCGTTTAAATCGTTGTATTCGTACATATAAGTTGTATTTGTACATATCAAAGCTGTGTAATGTTTTGCATAGTGATGGACGACAAGACAAGAATTTCAAGATCTTGTCTTGTCTTGTCTTGATTTTTCAAAACAAGAAAACCAATTTCTTGTACTTGATAAAATCGAGACAAGACAAGATTTGTTGCTTCAAGATCAAGAAAAATCAATCGATATTCTTGATTCTTGAATACAGAAATTATATATTACTGATTTCATTGAGAACCAAGATCTTTTCTGTATTTTCGAATGTGGGGGGAAATCTTTGTTTCATAAAAATAATTATACAATATACACATATATTCATATACACATATCTTATATATGTTTTATCTATATACAGGGTGTCCCAGAATTGTGGAACACATTTTCTTGAGCAGATAGGGCGGACGAAACTGAGTCGAAAAGTCCTTTACCATTTTGCAATTTTCCCAATAGTTAACGAAATATTTATGATTAAAAATCACCGTATTAGCCCAGCCCTCCGCCGAATATAAGCTCGCGGCGAGATACGACCGCCCAGCGTCATTGTTTCCAAGGAGGAGTTGTTTTCTACAATGGCAAAAACCAGGGGGACAGGGGGACGCAACTCAAAACCGCCGCTCGTAAGCATTGCCGCGTGTAGTAAACAATTCCTCGAGTGCCTAGCAATGTTGGGCGGTCGTCTCGCGCCGCGCGCTTATATTCGGCGGAGGGCCGGGCTAATACGGTGATTTTTAATCATTAATATCTTGTTAACTATTGCGAAAATTGCAAAATGGTAAAGGACTTTTCGATTCAGTTTCGTCCGCTCTACCTGCTCACGAAAATTTGTTCCACAATTCTGGGACACCCTGTATTTAAATACATATTAGAAATTTTATAATATAAAATGGAACATAAGTGTAGTTGTAAATAACTTTTTTATTCTTATCTAAAATTTAAAATTAATAAAATTTCGATATTATTGTAAAACAAAAAATATTTTATAAACCGAATATTACATATTAGAACTAATTTTTTCATTTAAACTGCCCGTAAACCAGGATTGAAGACATAACTGGCTTCTGGCAGAATCATTATTCAATTTGTTTCTGTGCTTACGAATAAAAAGTGCCGCTTTTGAAAATAATCTTTCTGCTGGGACCGATGTAGCAGGAATAAATAAAAAGTCATGGGCCATTCGAGATAGGCATGGATATCGATCATTATTGTTTTTCCACCACTCAAGTATGTCATCTTTATAACTAATTCGTTTTTCATTACAATAAGATTCTATTTCATATTTCCAATTATCTTTCGAATCTAATTGTTGTTCAGAATGCTTTTCGAAGAGCATATTGAAATCAATCGCATCATTGTGTCACGTCACGCGACCGCGCGGTAAAGCGGAAAAAGCCCGCTTTACCGGCAAACGGGCGGAATCACCTGTCCCGTGGGCGAGCCCCACGTGCTCGCATTCCATCCAAGGCCTCGCGCCGGCCTCGGAATTCCTTCCGGGAAATAATCAGATAATACTGCAAAGAATGCGGGCAAATCCCAGTATTATTTTTCGATCAAATACGGGGAATAAATTCCTCGTTTCGAAATAGTAAGAATAAGACTCTTTAAAGCGAGTCGATTACACCTGGAGGGATTTATCCCTTTTTAATTTACTTTTATTATTATTATTTTATTATATTCAAGCGCACACGTCGCAATTTAATTATTATAAATTACTAAAAGCATGGTGTGAAACTATACATTCGAAAAAATGTATAATTTCACACTTAATATATTCCATGCACATCGGAATGCGATCACGTGCCTTGCACGCGCGAAACCACGGACCTTAAAACAAAAGGCCACGAATCCTTCAATCGAGTAAAACATGATCAGGGGTTGAAAAACAACACCCTCTCACCTCACCAATACCGCGTAAACCCCCAAGCTACGGGTATATAAGGCCCGCCGATCGGAGCCGAAAATCAGATGTTCTCAGCTCTGCAAAGAGCATCGAGACCACCGAACTGCTGAAGAAGCTTCTCCAGGTATCAGCGTAGGACGCTAAAATTATAAACTTCAAGCTAGGCCAGCAGTCGCGAATTCGGACTTAGCCGCAGCATGGCTAAGCTTCGAACATAGTCTCTGAGCGACATCTCATCCACCTTCCCTTCTTTCCTTTCCCTCCCAGGGAACGCTGTGAAACTGCGGCGCCCTGGCCTCCCTTCTTTCCATTCCTTCCAGGGAACGCTGTGAAACTGCGGCGCCCTGGCCTTCCTTCTTTCCTCCCTCCCAGGGAACGCTGTGACTCTGCGGCGCCCTGGCCTCCCTTCTTTCCTTCCTCCCAGGGAACGCTGTGAAACTGCGGCGCCCTGGCCTACCATTCTATCTCCTATCAACGGAACGCTCGGGGCATTGTGCGTACGGCCACCTTATCATTTTCAAATTTTATATAGTTTAAAGTTTAATTGCAATACCTTTAAAATGGGTCCCCTATTAGAGTCAGGATGCCGAAACGCGGACGCTCGGCCGGGCGAAAACGCCAGTTGCGCTGGCTAAAACGAGAATTTTTAGAGCACCGGGCTTTTGACCCGGCAGTTTTTAACGAACCGCTTCGTTCATACCCAGAGGCACCCTCGGAGGTTCCACCGAATCCTGATTATATAGACTTCGAGACGGGAACCAAATCAAAAACCTTCTCGCTTACCGAGAAAGAATCAGCAGACTGGAGCCAAAGGAACGTGGTCGAAAGGGCGACCAGCCCACCGGTGACCTACGAAGAAGAGCCACCGAAACACCGGGTACAACAGTTGCCCGTCGCAGCGACCATTGCGTCAGCAAGACTGCCCACACGACCTTTAAAGGTCTCGGCGCAAATTAAAATAAAGCGCCCGGATTCCACGACTGCGCGGCGGATAACAGGATCTAAACCACGCATAAGATCCGTAACGCCACTAAAGCTCAAGATCCGACGAGTAGGAAATACGTTCGTGGTCGGATAAATACAACTAGAAAAAAAAAACAATCACGTCGAGGAGACGACGTCCCCGGACGTGACAATTGCTTAATTGCTCTTCTGTATCAATACAATATATTTGTTTGGCCTCATTTATATCAGATTCTTGACAATGTGTTTTAGGTATATAATACTTTTCTTTAAAAATAATCTTAAATTTTTGTTTCAAGCTTTCAAATAATTCGTTTCCCCATGCAGTTTTTTTTAAAGTTTCAAATTTGTGCCTAGGATCAAGAATAAGAACTACACAATAAATCCAATTAGTTTTAATGTAATACTTTAGCATCTTGTCCCTTCCTGCTTGTAATGCCAACAGTAGCGATTCATCCAATTGTGATCGATCGGATTTCGAATCTAGATTTAAAATTGTTTTTTCAATTTTATCGATCAATAAATTAAAACCAATCACAACTTTCGGTAGAGTCACGTATTTTTCTCCATCTAAAGTAGTGCTAAACTCTTTAAAATCGTGGAGAAAAATATAAACTTTTTTAATTAGCAACCATTCCTCATTTAATAATTTTAGGTTTTTTAAGTTTTCGATATTATCAAAACATTTCAAGGGCTGGTTTTAAACGTAAACAATATGCAAGCATATCAGCCGTTGAATTCCATCGAGTTCTAACGTCCATGATAGGATTTCTATATTTTAAATTAACAATTTTACAAAATCCACGTAATTTTAAGCTTAAATTTTCCGAATTTTTTATTTTTGAAAGGAGACTACGCAATTTATTGACCGATGTAGAAGTATCCTCAAAGTCATCATGTTCATTTTCATCAAATTAATTATCTGTAACTTCTTCATTACTTATTTTTAACATTGACATAATATCCTGAACTGCAAGATTTATTATATGAGCAAAACGTCTGAAGTGTTGATCAGTAGCATCTATATTTGGTAATAATTCAGCCAATTCCTGAATAAACTTAGTATTAGCCGAAGCATTGTCTACAGTGATTCCAACAATTTTTTTATCTAAAGACAAATCATTTTGCATAATTGTATTTTTGAATATAGTTGCAATATCTTTCCCCGTATGTTTACCATGAGAGGGAACAAAATCGAACACGATTGACTGAAGATGCCATTCGTCATCAATGAAATGAATTGTTATTTCATAAAACGACTTATTTGCTACTGATGTCCATCCATCAATAGTAAAACTAAATTGAGACTTATTGTTTTTTAAAATTTTAAAAACTGACTTCTGCATAGAAGAAAATGTATTTAAAGTCAAAGAGCGCATTGCTTTTCTTTGAGGTACTTGTAAACGTGGATTTATGTAATCAAATATTGATTTATTAAACTCATCGTCGAAAAAACTGAATGGTAGATACTTTCTTGCTACTAGTTCCACAAGTAGAGAGTTGAATTTTTCTTGAGAATGTTCTATAGATGTTAACGGCTGAAAAGGAATAAAAATTGTAAATAAAATATAACTAATATACATAAACCATGTTACAAGCCAAAAATGTTATCATCATATTAATAAAATTAGACGAGATGTTTTATATAGTTTATATATTAATATTATTTTTTTCCGTGTATATACAACTAAAGTAATTTTAAAAATAAGTAAATATTGTTCAAATTAAACAACACTCTATAAAAACATATGCTTTTTAATAATATGTGAAATAAATGTATTAAAATAAAAAATATTTTTATTTGTAATGAGCAAACAGAAGTTATCTTCTCAAAGGTTTATTATGTAAAGTAGTGCTTATTTTTATTGAGTTTTTAATTTCTTAAATATTATTGAAAAAATTACTCACCTTCGATACTTCAGATGAAAGATATTTTGTTATGTTTGCAGTAGATGAAAAGTTTTGTGTCTGATTTTTATTAATTTCAAAATATTGTTTTTTATGAAACGTTAATAAATGCCTTTGTTGAGTAAGGAATATTAACGTTTCGTTTAAACTCGTATCGCGCGCGAATGGTTGCACGCTACCTGCTCCCACTACGGTCAATCGAGGAAGAGTGGGGCGCTTGAGGCCCGGCGAGCCGAGAACGAAGGAGAGGAGGGAGGCGAGCCCGACATCTTGAGAAGTACGCGGGCACGGAATGGATCACGCGCTACTGTGTCCGTATATAATCGAGAATACATAGCGACGAAACGACGAAGTTGGCGATCACAGTGACGAGGAAAAGACTTCGTACTTGAAGGAAGGAAGACGGCCACGGAACGAGGTTCGCAAGCCTCTGGAGACGATGTGGTGACCGCGGTCGGCGGACCGCCCGCGCCGAGAGGACCCCCCCTCGCTCTTTTGCACGTTGAGACAACAACTGCGTTGTGACCCTCCGGGGCTCAGCAGCGCGGCAACGTCGTGAGCTAAGTCCATGAACCACCTCAAAATTTTAATAGTATTTCATTTCGCAGACACGCCGGACGATCCGGCTGTGCGTACAACGCGTGTTTCGATACAAGTGAGTCCTTTCGTTATTTTAATAGTATTTCGTTTCGCGGACACGCCGGACGATCCGGCCGTGCGTACAACGCGTGTTTCGATACAAACGAGTCCTTTCGTTATTTGAATAGTATTTCGTTTCGCGGACTCACTGGATGATCCAGATTTGCGTATAATTCCTGACTCGACTTGAGCGATTCGTTTCGCCACTACATTTGACTTACATGTTTAACGATTGCGGACGATTCCGCTTATTTCGGATTTGATTATTACATGTTCTTTTATACTGTGTGTCTTATGATACATTTGACTTACACGTTTAACGATTGCGGACGATTCAGCTTATTTCTGATTTGATTATTACATATTCTTTTATACTGTGTATCTTATGATACATTTGACTTATATGTTTAACGATTGCGGACGATTCCGCTTATTTCGGATTTGATTATTACATGTTCTTTTATACTGTGTGTTTTATGATACATTTGACTTACATGTTTAACGATTGCGGACGAATCCGCTTATTTCTGACTCGATTATTACATGTGTTGGATACTGTGTGTTTTATGATATCTTTGACTCATATGTTTAACGATTGCTGCCGATCTCACTTATTTCTGATACGATTCATATATTTTGTGCTATATTTTGTGTTTCATGATACAATTGCGTCATATGTTTACCGCCTACAAACGATTTCGCGTTATTCTGATACAATTATTACCTTCTGCTTTACTTTGTATTCGACCATCCGACCGTTTTGTGCGTTTACCGCTCGCGGACTAATTATCATCCTTCGGATGCGCTTATTATACTTTGTTCTTACTTATCTTCGATAATACCGTTGATTTCTGTATTTGAACACGGTAGACTATTACTCTAACAACGGATTCTATTGTCAACCCTGTCATAACGTGTAATCGACTTTTCGTAACTCTGATTGGAATTCGCGCGGTGGATGTACCTCCTTTGATTATAATTTACATTAATGCGGAAACCTGTCAGACTATTTAAGCCTCCGCCCGAAATCACGTTGTGATTCTTCCATCGGATTTATTGTCATTCATGAATGACGTTTTACCGTGGTCATTTCCCTTACTGAGACGGACAGCACGATGCTGTGTCTACGCCTTATGGGACGGTCAGCTCGACGCTGCGTCAGTTTCCCGATTTGAGACGAACAGTACGAAGCTGTGTCATATTTCTGAAAGAGACGGACAGCACGAAGCTGTGTCTTTGCCTTTAGGAACATCTAGCACGATGCTGTGTCATACGACGAATTTGAATTCTCAATGTTTGTATCCCGTCCGTTCCTTGTTTTCTATACTGATACTCTTTCTGTTGGTCTAAAGTTCCTTTCGCTTCCGACCTTAACCACCACTGGTGATCTCCTCGGCAATACACGCTACAGATTTAGTACCACCCTCATAGAATTGCCCTCCATAACTGAGACCTTTGCTTATCTGCACTTTAACTGCTGGATCCTTATTTGGACTACACCAGTCATCGCGGGACGACCAAGCCTGTTGCCGAATTATCCTATTGAACTCACCTCCTACCAACGGCGACATCTGTGCTGAAGAACCATTTTCGGAACGTAGAAAGACAACAATAAACGTTGACGTTTTAGCACGAGTCGTGTTGATTAATTTCGACGCAAGTTTAACCAGAAGTCAACTCTACATTTTGGTCCTTCGAGCCGGATACACTTGCGCCATCCAACATGGCTCACTTGGAGACAAGATTGTCTTTGCAACGCAGCCGCTTTCAATTAAGACCATAACCTGTTTCATTTATGTCTTCAATGTACCTTTTTTGGGCAGATTACTGTTTTCGTCCATATCATAGTTATTACTGTTGGATAGCCGAAATAAACTTTTCTATCAGTGATGCTAAAACTGACAACTGAGCCCGATACAAGCATGAACACGTTGCGCCGTACACTGGTGTGTGCTGTTACTAGCATCACTGCTTCATTTGTTTTTAAAACACTCAACCGATCATAAAATATACCGCGCTGTGATACGAGTAGCAAAATTTAAAATGTTTATTTATAAGATTTAGTCTTTACTTGAATCTTACTTACTTGAATCTTTTTATTTTTTTATAAAATTTTTAACTATTTAAAATTTACAAAAATATAAGAAATTTAAGCAATAAATTACTTAATTGTTTTTTTATGTTTGATTGGCTGGTTTAATTCTAGTTTCACACAGTTAATTTAAAGAAAATTTATTAAAAATTAGTCAAGTTTAAACTATTTTAAACATTATTATTTAAGTTTGACATGATAGGCATTACGAAACTACAAGTATAGACAAAACGCATCACGTACAGTTGAACAAATCATAGTTTTAAAATTATAGAAATGATTAAAAACAAAAATACACACACACACAGGGAGAGGGAGAGGGAGAGGGAGAGGGAGAGGGAGAGGGGGAGAGAGAGAGAGAGAGAAAGAGAGAGAATAGTGTGGAGGAGCGAGGAAGGAAAGAAGAAATGAAATTGTGAAGAAATGAAAAGGGAGCGGGAGTCCCTGTGTACCCCGAAAAGGTTTAATAAACTACTACTACTACTCTTTTCAAACTGTTTTCCTTTCTTCCTTTACTCTTTCTTTCATTTTCACTTGTTAAATAATATTTTACAAACAATATTTCAAATAGTTTATCAAAATAAATTATATAATTATAATGTATTAAATTATATAATTATAATATATTAAATTATATAATTAAATATGTAATTATATCATAAAATTTTAACAAGAAGTTCTTACCATTGATGAAGTTATATTATATTTTATTTATTTTTTATAAATTTAAACTGGAGTAAAGAATTGAAAAAAAAAAACGTTATTTTAGTTAAGAATTCATAACTGTTATAATTTTTTAATTAAAAAAAATTCCTTTTAGACTAAAATATTTCGGGATACGTACTTTGAAAAAAAAAGTAATATTGTTACTTCCAAAAAATTGAATTCTTTAAACACGCCAAAAAGTTTTTTCAATTTCTTAAATTTTCCAACACAAAGTGCATTATAGTAACTCACAATGCGTAAAATTGAAAAATTAAGTAATAAAATTATTTAAAGTATAAAATACATTACTAGATAATAAATCGTGTAATATGTTGCATATTATGTCATTAGACTTAATCCATTTTTATGTTATATAAGAAGATATTGTACAAGAGGCAGTTGTTAAATGTGGCGCAACTAAAAATAAATAATGCAATACTATTTACAGCGCGGCGCCTATAGCACGAGAATATCATCTCGTTTTTTGAAAAATTGAATCGCGGAACCCATACATTAATATATACGGATGGATTTGGCTCTCAATAATCTATAATTTTTGTTCTTACAAAATTTTTTAATTTTGCAAAATAAGAAGTAGGGCTGGAAGTAAATAAAAAATTTAACATTTTTGAAAAATGTAAGTACACAGTTGTAAAGAGTATAAAATACTGTAAAACTTTTGTATAAAACATTTTTTCATATTCCTCATATTTTCCAAGATATTCGTAAAAAACGAAAAAAACAATTGTCTTCGAGGAGTTGTTTCAACCCCTAAACGTCGAGATACGCCGCTAAAAAAATATTTTTTTAAATATTTTTTGATGCTCTACAACATATCCAAAGCTCGTTGAAATCGGTGAGGGACACCTGCGACCGTTCCCTTGTCAGTATCGTCAAAATAGACGCTTCTGATTTTTATATGTAATATACATATAATCATGCAATTATATATATATCAATTTTATATACTCAGTATCGTCAAAATAGACGTTTCTGATTTTTATATGTAATATACAAATAATCATGCAATTTTATATACTCAGTATAGTCAAAATAGACGTTTCTGATTTTTATATGTAATATACAAATAATCATGCAATTTTATATACTCAGTATCGTCAAAATAGACGCTTCTGATTTTTATATGTAATATAATATACATATAATCATGCAATTTTATATATATCAATTTTATATACTCAGTACCGTCAAAATAGACGCTTCTGATTTTGATTGTACATACCATTAGAAATCGGGACTGAGAATCTTTGAAATTATGTTATTTCACGATTCTAAAGGCTCGCCACCGCGATCGAGAAGTCCGAGTGGAAGCGCTCGTTCGACGTGGAGTTGACGCGCGAGAAGTCCGACGAGTCATAGTTGGCCCGCATGGAAAACCGCTCGAGCTGGAGCGCGGTATCGAGGACCGGCTCTCGGACTCGGAGTTCTTCGAGAACCGGCCCTCGCTCGAGTCCGAGTCGTTGCGGCTGCGCCACGTCGACTCCTCGTCCGATCTGTTCATCAGCAGCCGGTCCTCCACGCTGCTCGACTTCATGATCTCGTTCTGCTAGCGCTGCTGCTTCCTCGCGTGGTGGCCGACGCGATCGGGACTGCCCTCAGGGCTACTCTAATTATCACGACTATCACTAATTGTCACGACATTGTCCGTCTCGTCGTTTGTCATGAAATACGGTACAAATACACGATTACACTCCAAAATACACGGAGCGAACAGGCATTCGCGCGCTTTGACAGTTCGGTCAACTTCTTTCCGTTTACGTTCGCGTGTTTTGACTACGCGCGTATCCTCGGGTTGTGTGTAGTAGTGTATACGTGTGAATCTTCCTTGTGCTAAGTTACTAACACAAAGAAGTGTCACACCGACACGCCAATACCATCTTCTAGAAAATTCCGGAACTATCGTCGACCTATGTATATATGTAATCACTGGTCTGCTGACCGCTCCACATGTACACTACGTAGGTGCATGTGAATAAAGTGATCTCGTCAAGATATCTTTTTTATTAGACATTTGTTTGTATTTTCATCGCTACCACAGTGTTCGTTATTCCTGTCCGTGGGGTGCCGTGACTCGGTTTATGTTATCTAACCTCATATAACCTTTATATGAATGAATGTTTCTGTGTGTTGACAGCTCAAGAGTGCAAAAGGTACTATTCACAATAGATAATTAATATAATGATTTAATTTTATGCCTTTTTCGGTCTTCAATTGGGCACGGCACTCCATGTTTTCGTTCGTACTTTATACGTGTCAAAGGCTTTTTTAATCCGTAAAGCCAATTCGATGATATCTTGCTCATTAGCGAAATGAGCTGTAATGTCGGTATCCTTAATCAGTGAGAGGCACTGTAGCGAAACAGGAAAATTCCTGCTTGCCCTGATTTGCGAGGGACAGAAGAGAGAAGAGGAAAAGAAAAATACTACAAAGCGATTTCTAGATTGATTGGCAAAGAATTACCTGCTGATGCCACAAATAAATGTTCATTGACACGATCATCCTTTTCCTCGTTCTAACAACAATCGATGCACGTGAGTAATTCAGTAAATGTCAGTTCCCAATAAACATTAATCCTATGTATGTCTTATGTATATACATACATGGATATTTCATATTCTATGTATATGTAAAGAATGTGAAAAGTATATACAGCGCATATCATATGTGAAATAATTACCAAATGTATGTACATAGGATATCCATAGTACATACATAGTTATATTCTAAAAATATGCAATGTATATTCATAGTATTTACATAAGGTATATTTCAAGAATGTGTAATGCACATTCATGGTATGTATATGGGATATATTCCGAGAATGTACATTACACATTCGTGGTATATACATGCGATATACTCGAAAAATGTGCATTACATGTTCATTGTATGTACCTACATACGTGTATTCCATACAGCACACAAATGTTGAAACAACATCTCAGAAATATTGCGTTATAATAGTGCAATGTTACACCAACATTATAAACTATATATTATTTTCAAAATGTACATATTTAAAATAAGAGCATCTATTTCATAAATTAGATGCCTTACTGAAGTCACATTCAACGCATTTATTCGAAGAAACATCGTGTTTTGAATAGTTAAAAGACGAATTTTAAGCTTATTTATATAGTTTCCGAAACGTACTTTACTTACGAGAAAACGAATAACCCTTGCGACTCCTAGCGGCGTAAGTTGAACTTATGCGAGTTTGTGGATATCTAACCTAATCAAGAAAGAACGCTTTCTTGCAACGCAGTGGCTGCGTTTAGCAGAAAAAACTGCTTTGCACCTATTGTAAAATTCGCGAATTTCATTGGTATATACTTTTAGATTTTACCAAGATTAAGAGCATACGTCAATCAGATTGACGATTTTTGCAACAGTTGCAAAGCAGCTTTCTCTGCTGAACGCAACCAGTGACTTTTCTATAAAAGAATTGTATAAAAATTTTAAAATGATATTACTTATGTATTTGTCACACACATTGCTACATGTACATATACATATTGTTGCGCGCTGCGGCCGCCCGGTATACTCCCCGGCCGCGCGAGTCAGACGACAGGTCGATCGGAGCATCGATCGACCGGGCCATGAAGTTCGCGAGTTCCGACGCGGACATCGAGCAACGGTTGCTGGGGCACTTGTTGATTGACAAGCTGCCTGTCAGATTTTCGCTGGCCTCCTCTCGCGGAGGACACGCTTCGACTATTGTAAACGATTCCTACTAATAAAGTTGGTGTTCACTTTTAAACGGTGTCTCTTTCCTTTCCGCGCGCGCGCCGCGTGTGACTGAGAGTGCGAGTGCGAGAGTGAACCCTCGTTTCGAAGCGCGAGTCTCTACGTCGTCGCCGGACGACGACCGAGGTGTAACAATATATATCCATTAATGACTAATTTCTGCGTAATTCAAAATATATTATAAGAGATATTACAAGTATATTCTGAGGATATACAAGAAGTAATACTATACAAGATATTATAGGAATTTTTTTCTGTAAATAATGTATATGATGTATATATTGTTGCGCCTCCGCTGTCGGACTGCGTCATCGCTCGGGGAACTTTTCACACAAGCTAACCTTTTCCCGATAAGGTCAATTAATCCGTGTTTCCCTTATTGTTAGGGATTCGTTTCGAAAATGCCCTTGTTTCCCGCAATGCCAGCATTCTTTCGGCTTTGCTTTATTAAACCTTCTCTTTCCCGCTTCCTTTGCATTCCCTTTTTCCTTTTGTCCCTCCTTGGAAGAGTTCACTCTCTCATCCGTATTTCGGTTTTTGAAAAAGAACTTTCCGCTCTTTCCTTTTTCCCCAGAGCTTTCGCCCTGAATATTCCTCACTGCCTTCACTCTTTCTATTACGACCTTCAACGAAGTGACTCTTTCCAATTGAAGAGTTCTTTTGACAAAACCGTTCGAAAGGGCCGAAACAAATTGCGAGCAGGCAATCTTATCGCGAACGGCAAAGGTGCACTCGGGATAGGCTAAACACGAAAGTCTTTCTAAATCGGAGCCCAGCGCGGCGTAATCTTCCCCGAATTTTTGCTTTCGGTTGGTAAAAAGCGAGTAATAATCCTGAAAGTGTTGATGCTCTCCAAAGCGTAACTCAAGTTTTGCAATGAGCTCCGCAAAACTTAGCTCATGTGAATTTTCCACAAATTCGAGTACGGCACGAGCCTTTCCCCTGAGACACGAAGCTAGCGCGACGGTCTTCGACGGTTCATCCCAACGATTCGCGCTCGCGATTAAATTAAATTGCAAAAGAAACTCTCACAACATAACAGACCCATCATAAGTGTCCGACTTGAGCTTGTAGCCCAAGCCGCTTCCCGCATCCCCCGTCTCACGCGACTGCCCGAGACGTACTAACGTAAAAGTCGCGCCGCGCTCAACGTTACCGGCCCCCGCCTCGCGCGTCTGTCCAAACATAAAAGTCGCGCCGCACACATTATTTCCGGAAGAAATATTATCGGAACTACTTATCTAGGCTTGCAAGCGGAGCAACTCGACATCCCGAAGGCGCAGCGTCTCCTCGAACCGCTCTTGCATGTGCTCACGTTCCTCACGCATCTCCCTCAGCTCGTCCATGAGAGAGCGCAGTGCCGTCTCCGAAATAAGCTCCGATGACTCAGGGATGAGCTCCGATGTCGCCGCGCGTCTCCGCTTAGCCGCTGCACGCGTCCTTTCGGCAGGTGCCGTCTCAGTCTCCGTGGAAGGCGCAGACGCCATCTCCGAAATCATCACAAATCGTTGTCGATCCCGGACGAGCCCCCAAAATGTTGCGCCTCCGCCGTCGGACTGCGTCGTCGCTTCGACACGCAACTTCGAGCGCGGAAACACACTCACACTCACACTGTCACACGCGGCTCGCGAGAGCAAGGAAAGACAGTTCGTAAACGAGAGACACCAACTTTATTGAATCAGCCGTAATACAGATAAAGAGCGAGCGCGTCCTCCACGGGAGAAGGCCAGCGAAAATCTGACAGGGCGCTTGTTGATCAACAAGCGCCCCAGCAACCGTTGCTTCTAGTCCACATCCCGTGAACTTGCATCTTGTCAACTTCATGCCCGGCTGAACGATTCCATCGATCGTCCTGTCAGCCGGCTCGCGCGGCCAGGGAACATACCGAGCGGCCGCAGCGCGCAACAATATATTTATAGTATGAATACAGAATATTTGACTAATATCATGTGCTGTCTCGGTTATAATTTATTATTCAGTGTTCTTTCAATATTGTAGAGACATAAAGAATCAATGTAAGAGAATCAACATAAATTTAACATTGAAAAAATATTGATATCTTAACACTCAACATTGCAATGTCTTAGCAACGTTTTAACTTCTGTGCTGTATGGGATATATACAGGCAGCGGTCTCGTTCAAATATATATATGCTGATGTAGATAGGTTTATGGATGTAGAATATACGTTATGTATATTCATATAAAATTCTATTTTATATGAATATACATAACGTATATTCTACATCCATAAACCTATCTACATCAGCATATATAACACGTATATACATTTGATGTATTTACATTTCATGTATATGAGATATATTCTACGTATATACAGGCAGCGGTCTCGTTCAAATATATACGTTATGTATATTTATACAATATTCTATGTACATCCATAAATGTATCTACATCAGCATATATAATATGTATATACATTTAATGTATATGCATATAAACACATGAATGCTGTTAAAGCCCAGTAGTTTCTTCTTTGTACCGCTTGTGCCTTAATAAATATACACTATTTTCTAATTCACCAGTCTTCCTAGATCCGCCTTCACCAGGTAGCAAGTCGCACTCTGAATAATTACAGAGTTTTCATCCGGACAAGACTCCTGGCATAATTGTAAGATTAAACGATTTTACCAAGTGAAGTTTGATCTTAATTATCTCGGGGATCTCGTCAGGATGAACTTTCCACCCACAGCTAAGACAACACACCCAGAGGACAAGCAATTGCCTATGATTTGCTAGAATCTGAGTAATGGTGAGGGCACGTAGCGCTACGGCTAATGCACCTCCGGTGCGGGAATTTCAATCTGAGTGGATCTGAAACTTGTTGCCAAGCGCGCGCGAGGGCGCGATTACAGAATTTTTCATCCGAACGAGACCCCCAGCATAATTAAGATTAAACTTGACTTGGTAAGTTTGTTTAATCTTACAATTATGTTAATATATACACCTATTTAATATACTACTAGTCATGAGCAAAATTTTAATAAACAAAATGACAATATTTTGTATTTTTTATGTTCGAGAGCGAGCGATGGAAAGTAAGGCAGATGAGCACAATATGAAGCAAAACAAAGTCACGTAGAGCACACTGTGTTTACAGAATATTTACAATCTATGTACAATCTATGTACAGAGAATCGTACCGCGAGCAGTATTGAAAGCACGGACAAGCAATCCGCCTAGGATGGAAAAGCACAAGAATAAGCAAAGATAGCACGTTGGAGCAAGCAACTCGAAAGCAGGTGAAATGACTAATGCTAGGAAACGACTATTAGCAACTGAGCGAGATCGGCCGCGTCGTCGGCCTTTTAAAGCATCGGGGGCCTTTGTTCTCAGCAATGACCCTCTCAAAGGTCGGAGAAAACACCGAGAGCCGTGTCGCCAAAAACAGCTGATTTCGGCCATGGAAATCACGTGTGCAAGGCCGAGTCGCCTTATCGCCTCGGCGCTATGTCAATATGCCGTCGATGAAAAACTGTGTGTCTTTGTCTGCCGACTTCTTGAAAGGAACGTAAACACGACCCTTTTCGAGAAGATTCCGCGAATGACCGAAATAGCGCACGGGGAATTCCCTCGCGATAAATATACTCGGTTCGCGCCAATAATTGAAGAAATTGCCATCGTGCTGATAATCCTATGCCTCCATGACGTGCGCCATATGATCCGAAATTCCATTTTATGTTTTATAATACAAAATATTGATTGCATTTAATAAATTAAGTAACAATGTAAGATGTAACATAAGTTTATTATCTAATTGTAAGTATATCATAATGTATCATGATACGATTTATTCTTAATTCTTAACAAGTCCACAATGATAAGTAGATACATTTATAATTTATATAATTACTATAATACTATATTAATATAATAATATAATACTATATTAATATAATAATAATTACTATTAATTTATATCATTTATATAATACATTTATAATTCACATCCCAGACAGTACAAATCTTTTAAAAATGTCTCAAAAACATTCTAAGAACGTCCCTATATTCTAATAATGTCTGTAGGACATGTTTTAGAGATCATGTGCTGTCTGGGATATTTTACATTTATAATAAATGCATTACGAAGAGTAACAGTAAAAAAGACAAGAGTAAAACTTGAAACTTTGATCTTCACATTTTTGTATATAAGTGCAGAGTCTCCGAATAAACTTTACACAAAAAGTTTGTCAATTAGTACTTTCTTTTCGTTTCTGCATTCTGAAGTACAACACTAGGTTTACGAGGAATACATCTGGTCATAAATCCAGTATAGATATTTAAACACGTCGACAAAGACGACGTACTCTGATTGATGACATGATGGTTGTTGGCCATGCAGTGTTCGCGACACGATGCCACGCAAACGATAACGCTCCGTGATAGAGTCGTAAATTACCAAACTGTTCCCGCTGTCACCGTTGCAAGGACCGTTGTGGTTTAACGAACCGGCACAAAAGGTGCGTTCTGAGGTGATCGCCGCGAAACCCGCGTTTCTCTGGACGCAGACATCCTATAATTCATACAACATTAAATGAAGTATCGCCTTGTTAACGTTGCAAAAATCTCTAAGCATTTCTCTACCGCAATATATACATATCACGATTTTGTTGTCATCGAGATATCTTCATCGAAACGTCTTTGAATATTTCATTTTTAAAGAATTCGCTTACGATTGAAATTCAATTTGTGTGCCTTGATCTAAAGGCAAAAGTCAGACAATGAAATATCACAGTTTATAAAGGTTTTTACCGTTCTCACTATCGGTATGGTCGCCAACCTTGGTTCTTCGGTGTAACGATTACCGTATTCGTCTTCGCCCCATCCTACGATGATTCCATCCTTTTGCTCGAGTCTACGAGAATCGGCCGGGAGCAATAGGCAAATAGGTCTGATGAAAGCGGTGAACTCGACGGGAGACCTAAGGATTATAATCGCCAGGTCAGAATCACCGGTGGCTGTGTGCATGTATTCGGGATGGGAGATGTGCCTCGCGACATCCATATTGACACTTCCCTGTTCGTTAAAGTCCATTAATTTGTACCGTCCCAAAGCCACCGACAACATGTTGGCTGGTATTGTCTTGTTGGTATATGGAGATATCTTCAAACAATGCCCCGCTATAAAAAAAAATAACATATGCATCAAATATATTTTCTTATAATTCTCTTTCTTCCTCTCTCTCTCTCTCTCTCTCTCTCTCTCTCTCTCTCTCTCTCTCGCGACAAAAAAATTAAAAAAAATATATATTTCAGAGACATTCTTGTGTATTTGCGTATCTTAACAATCTATTCCATCAAAATATTTAATGAACAAACAAATAGTTATCACAAATATTTTCATGCGTATTTCCCGGATTATATTCGGATCAATCATAAATACTTATGAAAGACGTATAAAATTGTATTTCATTATATAAATAATAGCAAAATAGAGAATATAAAAAAGAATAAATAAATCTTTTGATATCCAAGTAAAGAAGCAGGCTAAAAATCTATAGAAAATTTTAAGGTTCCTGAGTACTAACCGCAGCCATCTTGAAACGTGATGTCAGAAGCGAGAAATTATACGAAAATTATACTTTGCAACGTATCGTCAAATAAAAAAATATTTGGATGAAAACACACTGCAGATCGCTTTAGCACACTTGTAAAGTGTATAGGACACTATTCTTAAAAACACATCTGTAAAATAAACATGATACAGAGTAAGTCACATACATAACTAAACACACAAATATACACGTGATTTGACAGCTTTCGTGAAAAGAGATAGAACTGCGTCTTCTATGTTGTATATTCCTTGGTAATCTTAGTTTCCTGTACATTTTACACGTGTGCCACAGAAATCTACAGTGTGTTTTTATTCAAATATCTTTTTATTTGGCAGGACGTTGCAAAGATTTTTAACGTGCAATTTTTCACTTTTGACATTACAATTTCAATATGGTCAGCGAGGGATCAGGAGCTTTGACGTTCCGTATAGATCAGGCCTGGCCCACGAACTATAGCTCGAACTTTCCCGGTTCCCCTACTGCTCGCGCGGAGCGCATGCACATACTATAGCATGTTGAAGCACTAAAGTAGGAGCGTATCGCGCGAAACAAAAAGCTATTGCACGCATCCGTTCGTAAATAATATAAAAAATACATATGTAAATAATTTATATAATTTATGGGATTGATTATATATATATATATATATATATATATATATATATATACAATAATAATAGCCTTTATTAACACAATCGTTATATACATTTTAACAGAATATAGTTCATTTATATGTTTTCTATTCAGTTTAAAGTTTTACTCATTTTCTAATTTTATTCTATATTTACTAAAATCTTTACATATGGATCTTTCCTATTCTAGAGATCGGCTTCTTCTTCATTGTTTTTCTTTTCTTCTTTTTCTATTGCTTTCCTTTTCCATGTTATTTCCGACATTCTTGCTAAAACTTTTTTTCCAGTGATTTGTCGTATCCAGGTTTGTTCTTTCTCTCCGATTATTTTGCATTCTTCAAATACGTGTTTTAAAGTTTCCTCTTTTTCCGTGCACAGTCTGCATTTTCTGTTTTCTTCTTCTACCCAGTATTCTACCAGCTCTTGTCTCTGTGCCTAGTCTAAATCTCGCTTTCAGTTCCAATTCATTTCTTCTATTGTTTTCATTGATCAGACATTTCGGAGTTTCTGTTGCCTGTGATGCTATTCTCTTGTATTCTTCCGCAAACTTTGATTTTCCTAATTTTTCTTCATTTTCTTGCTTTTCTATGCACTTGCCTATTTCTTCTGCTTGTTTAGCTACGTTTTCTTCTCTTAGAAGTTTATGTCTGAAGTAATACTCAATGAATCATCCTCTTTTTTCTAAAAATCTCTTTCGTGCTTTTTTCCATTTTTCTCTGCTGTTCTTCCTTTTATTTACTTCTACATCCATTATGAACTTGTTTTTCACTTTTATGCATTCTTTGAGTAATTCATTTTCTTGACTTTTTATTATCTTTTCTTCATATTTTATTGCTCTTTTTCCTGCTTTGTTTGCAATTTTTTCCCTTTTCGTTTCTAGATGTAACATGTGGTTTGGGGTTGTTCTATTTAATTTCAATGTCCATTTTATTTATTTTTCTTGTATACTCTCGATTTCTTTGTATTCCCTCCATCCCCATATTTCTACTCTATACATTATTACGCTTTTCACCAATTCATCAAACAGATACATCCTTTTTGTCCAGTTTTCTTTGAAGCTCTTTTCTGCTATTCCCCATACTCTTCCAAGTGTTGCTTTTGCTTTTTTCGTTAGGTTTTTTATATGAGCTTGTTCTCATTGTTTCTTTGTAGAGTATATCCTAGATAGTTGAATTCTCTTACTTCTTCTATCTCTTCACCATTCCAAGTTATTTTTATTTTCTTTTTCCTTCCTCCAGGTTTTTTTCCTCTCATGTACTTCGATTTTTCTACATTTAGTTCTAAGCCTCTCTACTCTATATATTTTTTGAATTTTTTCATCATCTCTTTCATTCCAACTTCGTTGTTTGCAAGTAATACTACATCGTCTGCATACGAGACTGTCCATACCTTTTTGTTACCTATAACTATGCCTCCCTCTTGGATTGTTTCCATTGTCTTTTCTAAGTCTGCAAAAGCTAGATTGAACAACGCTGTGCTTAGCGGACATCCTTGCCTGACTCCTTTTCTTGTGTAAATTTTTTTGTCTGCCTTTCTTTTATTTTTATTTTAAAAGTTGTGTTACCATATATCTCTTTTATTTTTCTTGTTAATTCTTTATCTATTCTGTGATGCTGCATCAGTTCCCATAATTTTTCTCTTTTTAATTTAT
Source organism: Tetramorium bicarinatum (assembly GCA_928718305.1). Lineage (NCBI taxonomy): Eukaryota > Metazoa > Arthropoda > Insecta > Hymenoptera > Formicidae > Tetramorium > Tetramorium bicarinatum. The sequence goes on from OV788321.1 coordinate 11,120,938, forward strand.
CGAAAGCTCCTTTCATATCTGCAAAAAATAGTAATATTTCACCCTTTTCTTTTTTAATTTCTTCTTCCATTGATGTTTTTACTATATATATTGCATCTATGGTTCTTTTTCCTTTTCTGTATCCTATTTGCGTTTCTTTCATTATCTTTTTTTCCTCCATTTCTTTTTCTAGTCTTTTCCTAAGAATTTCTGCGTAAATTTTATATTCTGTATCCATTAGGGTAATTCCTCTGTAGTTTTTTGCCTAGTGTATGTCCCCTTTTTTGTGTATGGGTATTACTATTCCTGTGCTCCTTTTCTTCTCCTTTCCATATTCGATCAATTATCTTTTGCAGTTCCTTTATATTTTCTTCCCCGCCATTTGTTCATGCTTCATTCGGTATTTTGTCTTCTCTCGCCGCTTTTCTTTTCTTTATACTTTTTATTATTTGTTTGATTTTGCTTAGGCTTATCTCTTCTCCTTCTGTTTTTATTTCTTCTGTTATAATTTCTTCTCTTTCAGTGTATCCTTCTAATTGATTCTTAAAATGCTGTTCCCACTCCTCCACTGTGTTCTTGTCGCTTGTTTTTATTCTTTTTTTTTCTTTGTTTATTAATTAGGTCCCAGGATTTTTTCCAGACTTATCATTTTTTGCATTCATTTTTTTTATTTTCCGCTTTCTTTCTTTCAATTTGATTTCTGTATTTCTTCCTTGTTATGAAATATACTTCCTTATGTGTGCCGTGTTTTCTATAGGTTTTTTTCATTTCAAGTTTTGCTTTGTGGCATTCTTCATCCCACCATTTTTTTTTGCTCTGGCTTGTTTGTGGCTATTATTTTCTTTGGCAGACTCTTCTGAATTTTGTCTTTTAGTTCTGTCCAATTATTTGCCGATTTTTCTTTCTTGAGTTTGTCTTTGTAATTCTTTATTGTTTCTTCATTCCATGTTAGAATCTCCTCCTCTTTGTCTTTTTCTTCATTTTCCTCTATTTCCGTGTTTAAGCTGATTTTTATCATAACATGAGCTGTGCTTTCTATTAATTCCATATTTTCTATTGTTTCTTCGCCGCTCTTGTTTGTAATGACGTAGTCTATGACTGATCTACCTGATGCCCCCATGTACGTCATTTCATCGTTGACGTTACCTTGTATATTTCCATTGATTATATAGAATCCATTTTCTTTCATCCACTTTATTAATTCTTTCCCTTCTTCATTTATTAGTTTATCTTTTGATACTCTGTGCTCTTTGTCATTTCGCTCTTCAATTCTTCCTTCCTTGTTTGCGGTTCTTGCGTTGAAATCGCCTCCTATTATAATGCTTCTGTCCTTGTTTTTCTCTATTATTTCTTCTATTTTTTTCATAATTTTCTTTTCTTGTTCTCTCATGTAAACACTGAAGATTACTATCTTTTCTGCTTTAATATCTAAGTTGATATGCGTGACTTCTTCTGTTATTTTTTTTTATTTTTATGTTGTTAAATTTTAGTTCCTTTCTGTATACCGTCGCCATTTCGCCTTTTGCTCTTCCTTTTTTCTTTTCTCTTTTCGCTTTTACTGTAAATACTTCAAAATTTTTTAAGTTATGTTCTAACAGATTGTTTTCCTCTTCTTCCACCCATGTCTCTGAAAAGCTTGCTACCTCGTTACTTTTGATGTTTTCCCAGTCTTCTTTTTCTAAGTTTTTTAGTCCAGCCATATTCCAGAATAGGATTTCTATCTTTTGTTTTTTAAAATTTTTATTGCTCCATGCTGTCTGGTTTGCTTTTGCGAAACCATTTTTCGTATTTTTCGTTTCAGTACCATTCTTCTTTTTCTGTTGTTATCTTGTTGCGAGCGATTTTTACTTTTATTCCTTCATTTTCTAATTCTTTTGCTTTTCTGAAGATTTCTTTTCTACTTTGTCTCTCGAACCATGTTGTGTTCCATGCAAACCATTGTTTATGAAAATTTTTTCTTTTTCTTGTTTTAGCTTATTTTTTGCTTTCATTATTTCTACTTTTTGTTCTATACTGTCGAGTTGTGCACCAATCGCTTTTTCTATGTTCTTGACTTTCCATATTTTCCTTATCGTTACTTTGCTTCCCAATTTTTCTTCAATCCATTTTTTTAGAGTTTCTTTACCTTGGATTTCCAATCCGCTGATTATTAAGTTCTTCTTTCTTCTTTCCCTTTTAGCTTCTTCCAGAATCCATTTTAATTCTTTATTGGTTTTCTCGTTTCCTATGCCCTCTGTTTTTTCACCATTTTTTCTCATTGTTCTTGGGTTTTTATATTCTTCTTTTTCACTTTTTTCTATTTCTTCATGGAATTTCTTCTGCAAGCTTTTTAATTTGTTTTCAATTTCTTTTATTTTTCCTTCGTTTTTTTGTACTATCGCATTTGTTTGTACTTTGCTGTCTTTCAGCTCCTCTATATCCTGTTTCATTTTACTAAGTTCTTTGTTTAATTTTTCTTCGACTCTCGCTAATCTGTTTTTAGTTTCCTCGTTATCTTTATTTAATTTATCCCACCTTTATTTTCTTCTATTTCTCTCCTTTCTCTCTCCTTTGCATCTTCTTCCTTTTTCCTCAGGTATTTCATTAGTTCGCTGAAGTTTTTAATATCATCTTCTTTATTATCTGTCATTTTCATTTGTCTGTATTCTATGTTTTGCTTTTTCACTTCTCTGCCTTGATGTTCTGGACTATCCTTGTTGCGGTCGTGCACGACTACGCGGAAATGCGAATATACGAAAACCAATGTATACATTTATGCGCACACATATATACTCACACACACACACACGCACGCACGCACGCACGCACGCACGCACGCACGCACGCACGCACACACACACAACCACGCACG
>OV788321.1:11124267-11148797 GCA_928718305.1 Tetramorium bicarinatum
TCCCTTGTTAGTAAATATTTGTCTGTCAAAAACATATTTCTTCGATAATTCTTATAAGAATATTTAAAAAATTTTAAACTATTTAAAATCAGGATGTTGTAAATAAATATATATTAATATTATAAAAATATTAAGAATCTTGCAAGAATCTTGCAAGAATCAAGAATCAAGACAAGAAATTGATTGTCGAGATCAAGACATAATAATTCTTGATTTTAAAAAATCAAGACAAAACAAGAACGTCGGATTCTTGTCTTGTCTTGTCTCGAATCCATCACTAGTTTTGCATTTTTTATGTAATTTACAATTTCTCTAATAACATATGTTTTATTATTTATTGTTATGTTTTTCGTGATACTCTCTTAATCCGATATCTTTGATATAATTTTTATCGTTTAAAACGCTCGTATCGATTATAATGTGTGGCCCATACTCTTCATTTATTTTACATGTATTGTTACATTGTGGGCATATTTGCTTTAAATTACTTATATCATCTAGCGCTGCTTGAATATGTCCGAATCCATTTTGTAAAAGTATGTCCACATTGACACTTGCAGCTGTAAATTTTCTTACATTAATGTAATTGCACGAAGTACATATTTTTTGTCTTTGCAAACCAGGTAATGATACGAATACATATTTCGCTAGGTGAGCAATGTTGCACATTGTATTCAATGAGTGGAAATTTTTAGTATATTTTATTTGTTCAAACAGTGGCAAGCTGGCGAGGACGGAAGCTCTTTCAATGTATTCGTTTTTCGTTATTTTTCCACGATTTGCAATTTTTAACGCTAATTGCAAGAAATTGCAATCTATGATGGTTTGCACAATGCGTTTGTATTTCACGTTCATACCTATCATGTATACTGTGCAATGGAAAAGAGTGTCAAAAGCGCATGTATTTCGTAACATTATAGTTTCTCCTTTCAATTTAACAGGCTGACATAAATTTCCATTTTTTATTACAAGAATGAATACAATATTTTGCGATTCAATACTGTCACATTCAGGACATTTATCTAAATAAGATTCTTTCTTAAGGCCAGATCTTTTGGAATGTTCCGCCAATCCCATCCAATTTTCTTGAAAATTTAGAGGACCTGTCTCATCAGAGGATAATGTATCCAATACTTTGGAACAAGCTTGAGTGCTGTGAGACTCATCAAGAATAGAATCCTGATTACTTGTAATAGAATTATCTGTTACTTTATCAAGAATACTAGAATTTGATGTTGAATGAAGACAGGAGTTATTATTTTTAAATAATTCCTGTTCCAACTCAACGTCGAATTGATCAGATTCGTGCACATTTAGTTGAGCTTGTTTCGGAGATGTTTCGAAATCTGGAAAAGCGTTTGCGGCGTAATCTAAACGCAATCTTCCGTCTAGATAATCGAGGTGACTACCTACAAATTTATTAACTCTCATCGGGAGAGAGCCTTTAAAAAATCGCGTTTTATACTCAGCGAAAATTGATTCGACTGAGGATGATGTCGACACTTCCGCACTAGTTTTAAAATGAGGACGCATTACACCTGTCCACAGTGGCAAATTTTGAATTAAACTTTTTATTTTCATTGCAGCTGTAGGATTGTAAAACGCATTAACTGTACTTCCATCTTTGGATAAATGCTATGCGATATTCGGCGCTCGACCGCCAAGTTCCGCTTACGTTCAGTTTACGCCGCTAGGAGTCGCAAGGACTATACGCTTTCTCGAAAATAAAATCTGTTTGGCTGATTATATATAGACAAGCTTAACATATATCGTAAAATCGATTGAAGTACGTACGTCCAGTTTAGGTGACGACATAGACCCCTCGAGGGAGCGAGGAAGGGCTTTTGTCCCACTGTGACGCTTGGCGGTCGAGCGCCGAATATCGCATAGCATTTGTTAAAACGGAGCTCCTCTCTGCGTAACACTGCAAGAGAGTCGCTCTTCGTGGACGTGCGTTTGACACAACATCGGTCTTTTATAGAAAGATAGAAACGCTATAATGTAACACAATATTTCGATTGGAAACGTTATTTCGGCATTATTTCAGTATTATTTTATCTCTTGTCTTTAAACTGTGGCAAAATGTATGATCGAAGTAAATTACTTCAAATATTGAAAATGCCCGAATATAAATGTTTCGACCAAAACGGAAAATGTTTTCCACCATCAAATCCCGTATATTTAAAGATTAGCGAAAAGATGAAAGAATTGGATTCTCATGTAACTCCTAAGCATGTTTATACTATAATAAACAATGATAGACAAGATATAATTTCTGAGATATTAAAAGAATATGGTATAACCATTAATAATATTGAAAATTCTTTCAATGAATCAGAAGAAAATTTCTTTGAACATTTCTTTGGCAATGATAATAAAAAGAGTTCTTTTGAGAATAATAAAGTTTTTAAATTTGTAATTTCTGAAAAAAATTGGGATAATATTAAATCTGTCGCGAAACAATATTCTAATCGCCGTTATTTAAAATTAAAACCCGGCGAATGGACCAATATATTTGCTACCAAAATATGGGATCAGACAAAACTTCCGTGTGCATTTACATTCAAAAATGCAACCGTATTTACAAGTTACAATGCAAAATGTTTTGTACGTTTCCATGCAATTTGTAAGGAATGCAAAGCAATGTTAAAAGGCAAAATGATGAAAAAGCCAAGTAACGGACAAGACGCAATATTTGATTGCGTTTTGATTGGTTTTAATAATGAAATCAATCATACAAAGAAAAGGCAATTGAAAGGTTTCCTCTGACAAAAAATAGCTGGCCGTTTGGTAGACGCAAAGAAACAAGTAACAGTTTGGCGTACCTAAGAAGCGAAAAAAATCATGGAATTTGGTGACGAAAGTCCACCAATTTTATATTCGACACATGTCTTGCGTAAAGCTAAGCAAAATGAATTGGATAATCGTTTAGGAATCACCGATTGTGACCCAATTCGAAATTTACAAATATACAAATATATTAAAAGGCCTGGATCAATACATGGAATAGGGTTAGATCCATTTTATATAATGTATTGGACTTTAGAACAAATTACAATGTATAAAAAATTTGATCGTTCAAAAAATGCATACTTTACTATGGATGCTACAGGCAGCATAGCAAAAAAATTGCCAATACCTAATGGAACGACATCTTCTCATCTATTCCTATATCAATGTGTAATTGTCCCGGAAAATAAACGTGGAATTCCGGTATTTCAAATGATCTCGACGAAACAAGATGCGGCCTTCTTAACATATTTCTTACTTGAAATTCGAAGAGCAGGTGCTGCAGTGCCATCCGTAACGGTAACGGATTTTAGTAGAGCAATATTGGTCGCATTAGCGCGCGCTTTTGCTGATTGTGCTGATCTGAAGCATTATTTAGAACGTTGTTATGACGTTATTATGAAAAATAATGAAGCAGCTCTACCAGGTTCATATTTGAGATTAGACGTTAGCCACGTTATAAAAATCATAAGTAACTGGGAGTGTTTACGATACTTACCAAATAAAGTGCGGCAATTTTATTTGAGATGCCTTGCTCAAGTATATAAAATGCAATCTATAGAAGAATTAAAATCTCTTCTAACGTCTGTTTTGGCCTTTAAGTGAAGACATTAGTTATGTCGATGGCACTTCAGTTCCAGCCGAAACAAGTCTACAATTGGCAAATAATTATATTAAAGGTGTGCATGTAGAAGACGTTAATATACTAGACTTAGACAGATAAACCGTTAGATGATGTTTCGAATTCTGAGGATACTCCGTTTTCTTGGCAAGAATGGAGCAATCACTTATATGCTAAAGCAAATGATTTAGCATTACAATCCAAAGATGGAAGTACAGTTAATGCGTTTTACAATCCTACAGCTGCAATGAAAATAAAAAGTTTAATTCAAAATTTGCCACTGTGGACAGGTGTAATGCGTCCTCATTTTAAAACTAGTGCGGAAGTATCGACATCATCCTCAGTCGAATCAATTTTCGCCGAGTATAAAACGCGATTTTTTAAAGGCTCTCTCCCGATGAGAGTTAATAAATTTGTAGGTAGTCACCTCGATTATCTAGACGGAAGATTGCGTTTAGATTACGCCGCAAACGCTTTTCCAGATTTCGAAACATCTCCGAAACAAGCTCAACTAAATGTGCACGAATCTGATCAATTCGACGTTGAGTTGGAACAGGAATTATTTAAAAATAATAATTCCTGTCTTCATTCAACATCAAATTCTAGTATTCTTGATAAAGTAACAGATAATTCTATTACAAGTAATCAGGATTCTATTCTTGATGAGTCTCACAACACTCAAGCTTGTTCCAAAGTATTGGATACATTATCCTCTGATGAGACAGGTCCTCTAAATTTTCAAGAAAATTGGATGGGATTGGCGGAACATTCCAAAAGATCTGGCCTTAAGAAAGAATCTTATTTAGATAAATGTCCTGAATGTGACAGTATTGAATCGCAAAATATTGTATTCATTCCTGTAATAAAAAATGGAAATTTATGTCAGCCTGTTAAATTGAAAGGAGAAACTATAATGTTACGAAATACATGCGCTTTTGACACTCTTTTCCATTGCACAGTATACATGATAGGTATGAACGTGAAATACAAACGCATTGTGCAAACCATCATAGATTGCAATTTCTTGCAATTAGCGTTAAAAATTGCAAATCGTGGAAAAATAACGAAAAACGAATACATTGAAAGAGCTTCCGTCCTCGCCAGCTTGCCACTGTTTGAACAAATAAAATATACTAAAAATTTCCACTCATTGAATACAATGTGCAACATTGCTCACCTAGCGAAATATGTATTCGTATCATTACCTGGTTTGCAAAGACAAAAAATATGTACTTCGTGCAATTACATTAATGTAAGAAAATTTACAGCTGCAAGTGTCAATGTGGACATACTTTTACAAAATGGATTCGGACATATTCAAGCAGCGCTAGATGATATAAGTAATTTAAAGCAAATATGCCCACAATGTAACAATACATGTGGGCATATTTGCTTTAAATTATTCATTTCCTCGTATCGATTATAATGTGTGGCCCATACTCTTCATTTATTTTTGCCACAATGTAACAATACAACAATGGGCCACACATTATAATCGATACGAGCGTTTTAAACAATAAAAATTATATCAAAGATATCGGATAAAGAGAGAAAACATATGACTTAAATAGTATCACGAAAAACATAATAATAAATAATAAAACATATGTTATTAGAGGAATTGCAAATTACATAAAAAATGTAAAACATTACACAGCTTTGCTATATACAAACACAACTTGATACGAATACAACGATTTAAACGCAAAAAGAACACAAATTTCGCCTACAAATCACCTCATCCATCTTACCTCATGTATTATTATACGAACAAATATAATGACGAAGCTTCACATATGTAAAAATGTAAAGTAATAAAATATATAACAAATGTAACAAACAAAAATTAATAAAATATTTAAAAAAAATTACAAAAGGTACAAAAACATTTGCAAAAAAATATAAAAATAAAAAGGAAAAAAAACCCAAAATAAAAAAGAAACAAAAAAACAAAAAGGGCCCATAATCTCGTCACGTCGTTGGCTCTGGGTTATGCTAAGAACGAGATAAAACTAGTCTGTCGTATATACATTTACAAAAGCGAAAACAACGGATACTACAAGTTAGTGAAAAATATAAATGTGTTAATTATACACGCGCGCGAGGGTAAAAATTTGTCAAAAATCGATTAAAAACATTCTTAAACATACGAAAATTATAGCAGAACTCATAAAAACCGATTATCACTTTACGTAGATGTTTCAGTAAAAACATACTAACCTTTTCAAGCGCAATTAACGTTATTTTATAAAATAACTAATAGATCGACTACTCTCGGAAATTTTAAAAAACGACATTATACGATCGAAATTATACAAGGAATATTACAGTAACAGTAATTAAAGTAACAAACACTCAAAAAACGATGAAAAGTATCATAAACATACCGTAGAAATGGCCTTTTAACAACTTGCAATTATTTAAAAAATAATAAATAACAATATCCATCGGAACTCTGCGGAAGGCGGTTAGATACATTCCTATCTACTTGAAAAATATAATACTGTGATCAGAACTCTGAAATACCGCTCAGCGTCTCACCCATTTATGAGAAAACGCGGGATTTTTGGATTTTAAAAATTTTTAAACAAATAATAAATAACAATATCCATCGGAACTCTGCGGAAGGCGGTTAAATACATTCCTACCTACTTGAAAAATATAATATTGTGATCAGAACTCTGAGATACCGCACAGCGTCTCACCCCTATATGAGAAAGCGCGCGATTTTTGGACTTAAAAATTATTTAAAAAATTAAATAATAATGCAAATTACCAGAACTCTTTAGAAAATCTTTGGATACTTTTAGGACTACACGAGAAAAATTTTAGATCTCGTAGAACTGTCGAAATTTAGACAGCGTCTCACCTATATACCCGAATCGTACATTTCGCGGTGATTAAAATTATTTAAAAATTAAAATAACATTGTTTCTCGCCAGAACTCTTTCTGGAACTCATCTAGAACTATAGATCTTTGAAAATCCTACAGAAATCTAGTCGGAAATCATCGCAGGACAAAGTGAGACGCTGCGTGAACCTGGCGTCTCACTTTGCACTAAGGCTTTTTCTTGCTTTAATGGACAGAACTCTTTGTTTTATTTATCAGGAACTACAGAACTATTGAAAATCTACCCAGAACTCTCAATAATTAGTGAGTTTCCACCAAATGATACTGCGTGAAGGAAAGTTCCCTACAGCTTGGAAGGAGGCTCAGCTGGTGCTCATCCCTAAAGAAGGGAAGCCGGGCCAGAACCTTTCGGCATACAGACCCATCTGTTTGCTGGACGAGGCGGGCAAGCTTCTGGAAAGTATCATTGCCAACCGCCTCGTCCGGCATATGAAGGAGGTAGGGCCACAATTGCATGATATGCAATTTGGCTTTCGCGAGAGTAGATCAACCATTGACGCTATCGAGAGTGTCAGATCACGCGCGGAAAAGACGGCGGACAAGGGTGGGATGTTGTTGGCGATCTCACTCGATGTGAAAAATGCCTTCAACACCCTGCCATGGGGAGTCGTTGAGTCAGCCCTGGCGGGATTTAGGTTCCCCCTGAACCTCCGGCGGGTCCACTCCTACCTTGGGGAAAGGAGTTTGAGGTACTGGGACCGGGAGGGGGACTTGTTGAGGAGACGAGTCAAGAGGGGCGTCCCCCAGGGGTCAGTCTTGGGGCCACTCCTCTGGAATTTGGGCTACGACTCGGTGCTGAGTGTGCCACTTCCGTCGAGCTGCACCCCTGTGTGCTATGCGGACGTCACATTGGTGCTAACTGAGGGGACAAATTGGAGCGAGACCAGAGGGTTGGCGAACGTTGCGGTAGGATGCATTGTCAACCGCATCAGGAAACTGGGTCTCAGAGTGGCGCCTCAGAAAACGGAGGCGCTGTACTTTTATGACGCGGGACACCTACCCCAACAAAGTAGAATCAGGGTGGAAGACTCCCCCGTCCGGGTGGGTTCCCATCAAATGCCTGGGACTCACGCTGGACGGGCTATGAACGTTCGACGCGCATTTCGTGAGCTTTGGGCCACGCCTGAGCAGAATGGCGGCCTCCTTGAGTCGGCTGATGCCCAATCTGGGAGGACCCAGCGGGAGGTGCCGCCACTGTATTCGGCGATGGTGCAGTCAGTGGCTCTCTACGAGGCGCCGATCTGGGCCGACGATCTGGCGTACAGATCTAGGAGAGCGAGAATGGTGGTGCAGGCAGACCAACGCAAGATGGCGATAAGGGTGGCTCGCACCTACCGCACTGCTGCCTACGCGGCGGTAACGGCGTTAGCGGGGCTGCCCCCGTTCCAGGGCCCTGTCCATGGAATACTGGACAGTCAGAGACGCGATGGCCAGGGGGGTGGAGAAGCCGGGTCTGACCCGGATCAAGAACGTGGAACTCCGGCGCAGTCGGAAAGCCCTGGTCGAGGAGTGGGGAAGACAGCTGGCCGGTATAAAGCCAGGACAGCCGGGGCACAGGACAGCCGAGGCCCTGGCTCCGATCCTTCCCGAATGGCTGAGATGGATCAAAGGCGGAAGAGGTACCTTCCATACGGCCCAGATAATCACTGGGCACGGCTGCTTTGGGGGGTACCTCCGCCGTATAGAGAGAGAAAGGACGGTGTGTCATCAGTGTGGGGATGAGGAAGACTCGGCACAGCACACACTGGCTGAGTACCCCATCTTCGAAGGAAACGACGGAGCTGACGACTGCAGTGGAAGGGGACCTATCGCTGCCGGCAGTACTGGCGGCAGTGGCCGGCAACAAGGAGAGATGGGAGAAATTTGTGTCCTTTTGCGGAAAGGTCATGAGCAGGAAAGAGCAGGATGAGAGGGTGAGGAGAGGAGAAGTAGTCCCACCGCCTCCTCCGGGCGGAGAAGACGATGACGACGGGGGCGAGCCCCCGTCACCCCCTCCCGGGAGGGGGGAGGGGCAGAAGAAGAGGTAAAGGTTTGGCACACCTTAGATGACAGTGAGGGGGAGGCTGGAGGTGACTCTTAGTAGCCTCCCCTCCTCCCTCCCTTCTGTCACATACACTGGGAAGGGTCGTGGGCGGGAGGGCGCGCGCTTTCTTACCGGTGAAGGGGGTCCCAATAGCTCGCTTTGGCGTGAGGAACCCTCTGATCCGGGCGCGCTCTCTCACTCCGTGATTAAGTCGAGGTGTGAGGAATGAGAGTTCCAACCATCCGGGACTAGGTGGAGATTGAGGAGTAGGGATGTGGTGTTACCCTACTGCAAACAGGGAGGATGTGCGAATAACGCGCGCCGCGCGGGTGTGTCTCAGAAGTAGTGCGCTGCATGTTCCTGGGCACACCCACACGCGCACGGGAGGTAACACCCGGGGTGGTTTTAGTGGGTAGTCTGGGTGCATTATCCCGGATAGGGATTAGCCTTCGTCTGGACCCAGGAGTCCCACACTCTTCCGCCAACCACAGGCGGGAGGTTAGTGCGTAAATGCATTTCCATCCCGTTACAAAAAAAGTACTTTTATATGCAAAATGGTGATACTTTTATGTAGAAATGGAATCTATATGAGTCTTCTTTAAAAAAATTAAAGTAATCTCAAAAATTTTAAATAAATGTTTTAAGATTGCATGTTTTTTTAAAAATATTATACATTATACATACAATACTTTTACTTTAATGTTATTACTTTAATATCACTATACACTATGTATATAATAACATTTTGCGATAATTTTGAATTATGCATATTTACTTTTATTATTGTTATCAACGTATGTGCAATGTAATAATACAAAATTATAATTAAGATATGTATGACTTTCGTCAATCTTTTAATAAGTGATAAAAAAATATAAATAAATTTATTAAAAATATTAAGTATTAGATATTTGTGATATACTCGTATACGTGATGTATATTTGTAATCTTGATTTATCTTTTTGTTATTGCATAGAAAATTGTTTTTTTAAGTTTTTAAAATATTATAACTGTAGTAGCAATATAAGGCGGGTTCTAATCCGGGAGCTCCGAGGGGGGAGCGGGTCGCGGGGGGCTCCCGCGGCGCGGGGTCGCCAAGCTCGGAGGACGCGGGGTCTGCGGAGAGAGGAGGACACGCGGAATCAGCTGATGACGCGTGCGGGAGTGCGAGGGAGAAGCCCTACGATCGCGAAACGTGGGGAGGGGGCGTCGCTCGCGTTATCATCTTCGCTCGCGTCCCCATCTTCGTTCTCTCTCGCGCTCGCATCCCCATCTTCGTTCTCTCTCGCGCTCGTGTCCCCATCTTCGTTCTCTCTCGCGCTCGTGTCCCCATCTTCGTTCTCTCTCGCGCTCCCGCTCACGTCACCATCTTGGCTCACGCTTCCCCCTCGCGCGCTCGTTGGTATTTATCAATCGATTTTTTTTATTATAATAAGAGCTAATGGTTCTAAATTATGAACTATCTCGAAAAAGGCCATTTCACAACATAAAAAGGCATCTTAACATTTTTTTATCTCTTACAGCGGCTTAGCTGCTAGAGAAAGATAACGCATTCTATTTTTAATGAAATATTAAGACAAACGTGAAACAAAATTAAGAAACGTAAATGTTATATGTGTAATGGGGAGGGAGGAATAAAAAAATCGACGATATATATATTTATAGATAATATACGTTTATTTTTTATGTGCGTGCCACCAATTGAACAGCTTGAATACATTTTGCATGGCACAATTGGATACATGTTTATGACAACGTAAAGTATGTGTAGCATCCATCTTTTTCAGCGATTCCACGTCTTCGTAGTGCTCGTCAAAGCTCTCGATGTAGACATCATCTCTCGCATCGTCCAGGAGCAAATCACGCAGCCATTCTCGTTTCTCGAGTCCCTTTACGTATACGATGGGTGAGTTTTCACTCTCCGTCATATCCCGCAACGCCTTTGTAATCATGTCTCTAGCCGTGAAGTACGGAATCGTTCCGTGATCATCGCGCCAATGTAATCCGTGATGTTTCACCTCCAACCAGGATACGTGTTTTTTATCCGCTTTGCTGAGAAAATGCCATGGCTCGGAGCTTCCAAATATATAATGAATGAGAATAAATCCCTCTCTGAGAGCGGCAAATTCCTTCACGACGAAAGAGTTTCTGCCGACGACGAAACCTTGCAGATCCACGAACGTTGGCGTTGACATGGTTGCAGACATGACTAATTTATGTCAAGGAGCGGACTGCGGGAGGATCGTGGAAAGTTGTACTTTTTATATCGCTCCCCTTCTCCAACATTGCATGATTTTCGGTCTACAGATGATTCGACGTGGTTTGAATTATCAATCACATCTTCGCTGACGACTGGATCTGTCCCGATGCGAATTAGAGGCCCATCAATTACGTCTCTTCCGGGATGAAAAATTGGATGATATATTTTGCCGACGGTGGAACCATGTAGATCCACGACGTAACCTTTCATTAGAGGCCACTCAATTATGCGTTCCCCGCAATGAAAAATTGGATAGTATATTTTGCCGACGATGGAACCTCGTAGATCCACGACGTAACCTTTCAGATCCACGTACGTTGGCGTGGACATGGTTGACGCTGGTGCGGACATGTCGAGAAGTGGACTGCACGAGAGGCTCATGATACATGAATCTTATATTGGAATATTGCTAACATTGCAATTTACATAATCTTGCGCACTACATTGGACAATGGGCTGTATTCGATGACGCGATCGTGCAAGATGAGACAGTAGGCAGTAGTATTTGCTGGTACATTCTCTTTGCAATCAAATTCTATGCGCACATCTACAGTGGCACTCTTGATAGACTCGTTCTGTCGCGCGCAATCGATGACTACAAAAGGCCCATTCGCTAAAAATGTGCTTACGTTGCAAAGCGTTTCATAGCAGTCGTATCCATAATAAGCTTTACGAAAACGCGCATACATGTCAAAAAGTATAGCGTATCTATTTTTGTTAAAGTCTAAATTCAGGTCGTCATATGGATAAAATTCAGAATTTAGATAACGTTTCACATTGGTCAAATTACAATCATCGAATATGCTCGCATCTTGAGACATGATATTCTTTCGACCAGTCTGCAGAGCAAAGATAACGTATCGCGGTTTCTCCAACTGAGTCGCAGTTTTGATAGCCCACGAATGCTTGGTCGTGCTCTGCAATAGGGGGTACTCGTACAGTTCCCATGATCGGAAACTCATACTCAGATATCGTCCGCTTTCCAAAGCTCGTAACAGGGATAGTTTATTGACCTCATTCAACATAACGTGAGGCATTCGCCACTGTACTTTGAATAGTTCGATTTCTGGTTCCGTCTTCGAATCACCATTGATGCAATTGTTGTCGTTGCGCGCTCGTATCAAAATCAATTCATGGCGGGCGTTAACAACCACATGTTTGTAATCCTCGCAAAAGCCCAAAAGCATATTGAGCGGTACGCAAAAATTAAAGTATCCTTCCGGTATGGTAGATGTAGTGTCCCATCCGGCATTCCGCAAGATCAGCGCTTTGTCATACGATAGCGATACATAGTTTTTGATAGTGCTGGTTATTCCAGCGTTTCTGATGCGGTCAATCTCCACGCCGTTGAGTTCGTATCGAATTTCGTCAAACATGAATGCCACGCAATTATTTGCAAGAAAAATCTCCGCATCATCCTTCTTCTCGGCATCATTGTTCTTCTTCTTTTTCTTCAATTTTCCTTCGATGTAGAGTAAGCTTTCACACGGCAACGTATACAAATCCTGCTGTTGTATGGGTATTCTTATCTCATCGCTATGTCCAAACGTCGTATTGGCATACGGATTGTATGTATGAGTTTCAATTTTGACAATGCTATTGTCAAAGATCGGCTCGCGTCCAATATTCAAGATATCAGCCATTTCGTACAATGAAACCTAATGATCTCAAAAATTCAATGTTCGACGCAGTGAGTTTCTTTTTATTGGGCGATGAGATTTGTCTTCCTTTGATAAAACTTTTCACCTGTTCCACTTCGTTCAACACTAGCATTTCCCGTTATCGTTGTCTCCTCCGCACATGTAATCTGACGGTGATCTCTTCTCCGCGAAAATCAAGCAGCTGGCCGTCCTGATCCACGATACGAATCGTCAGATCCGTAATGCTCCGTACGATGATCGGGAGATAAATGATCTGCGCGGGTATTTCCGATATCTTATATCCTGGTGGAACGCTTGGTGAAAACTCGTGTATCGTATGCACGCACTTGTCGTTACTATATGCACCTGCGGTCACATTGCACTCTATGCGAATAATGTTTACGTTAATGATATTTATTGATACATCCGATTCATGCCACTGTCGCGGCTCTAGCACACGATTCGTCGAAAATCCCAACAGCGATCCAATATTGTTAGGTTTTGTAAAATTTATTCTGTGAGCACACTTGATTTCACTTTTCATCGTATTGTTGTTAGCTCGAATCGTCAGTGGGTACTCGTCATCATCTTCCCCGATGTCTTTTTTTCTCACATCTTTGGAACGAGATTGTAAAAGCGTGCGTTTCAAATACGTGTCAATGTCACGCAATTCGTATGATCCTTCGGGAATGACAATCTCCTTGTCATCGCCAAAGTAGAATTTATTGTTCGATGAATTTACATTGGGGACCGTGTAATAGGTTTCAAAGTCCGTCAGGCCGAGTTCGTAATCTCCATCGCTCAAATCCACAGCAGGAAAGTAGTTTACCGAGAGAATGCTACTCTTACCGGTGAGTGTAAACGTCAGTGACATGTTTGATACTGCGAGTTCAAATGACGCAACGTTAGTCTTTAAACTGATCATCTGCCTTTTGGAGAAACTGTAAACAAAGTTGTCCACAATTGCTCTGATCGTAACGCTGATAAGGCGTGCGATTGTACTCGATTCGTGTCACATCGTTTATTAGATATCGCACCAATTCACTCGGCGGTCGAAGATTACCAAAACTATCGAAATATATGACGCGATCTCCTCTCTTCGCATACGCCACCCAGTGAGTACCCGGCCCCTCGGCATTGTCCAAATTTACGATACCGCTCTCGTTTCGGCGCACTCCTCCCGTTGGTAGGTTAGTACGCATAAATATACCTCTAAAATATGGAATGCGCATACGTTTGCGAGTTGTTGTAATTGTACGTCGGTAGTTGCACCCTTTGGGATTTTTAACGTCTCTTTGACGTTTTTTTTTTTCTTCTCATCGACACTCCACGTCCACGTTTGTACGGAGCGAGATAAATTCCATGACCTTCCATGGCACGATTATGACGTTTCAGTTCTTCCAGCTGACGCTGCGCAACCTTGTTATCATTCACAGCCTTTGCGACTCCCGCCGCTCCACCGACCAATGAACCGATAACTCCCAGTAACGGCAGGATACCACCACGTTTCGCTACCGAAAGTATTCGTTTCCTTGTTGTTTTTTTTTTCTTTGTTTTCAGACCCATACCGAATTTTGTTTTGGCCTTCATAGCCGCCCAAACGGCTGTAGCGGCAGCTCTTTCCCCGAAAGTTGAATCCCTCGCGGTAATACGTTTTCGCGCTTTTGCGGCGAGTATATTGTCAGCAATGTGTCGTTCTGCGATATCGTTGTTATGCGAATAGGCTATATCGTGTTCGCGACACGCTGCATCCAGCGGGTTAATACCTTGATCACCTCTCGCCAAACGTTTTTCCAAATGAATTCCCGGACCACAAAACTGATAACCGGGAATATGTAATTCAATCGGAAGTGCGTTTATCGCACGATTTAACAAGCCTCTTCCAATCTTCGTTGACATTCGCTGCAATCTTTTTTCAATGGCGGTGGACCGTCAATATGCGTTCGAAGGCACGGTAGATTATAATGCTCCAGGCAACGACGGTACTGCTGAACTTCTGAATCTGTCTTGATATGGTCGGGAAGTCTATCCCACACATAATCTATACAATTATAAAACTTTTGCACAAGAATAATCTTTGGTACATACTTCAACTGCTCGACAGTTAAATCGTATATATCACGGTTATCCAACAGAAGCAGAAACATTTCTGAGCCTTTCGATGGAATGCTCTGCTATAAATAGGTTTAGCTCTCTCGATACCGTTTCATTTTTTTCGGAGATAACATACGGTTCGTGCGACAATCGCCGCCAATCGCGGTGACTAATTTCGATGAAAGGTTAGTGTCTGAGAAAGAGATACGCAAACATGGAAACATGCTACCAATTTCTATACGCGGTATTATTTGCGGTCCGTCAAATTGTGGCAAGACAAATGTGGTGATTAGCCTGCTGGAAAGTCCGCACGGTGTACGCTTTGAGAACGTGTACGTGTATTCGAAATCTTTGCAGCAACCGAAATATCAATACCTGGAAAATATATTGACGTCGATAGAAGAAATTGGTTACTTTACATTTTCGAATAACAGTGACGTCATTTCGCCGAGCGATGCACGTTCAAACTCGATCTTTATTTTCGATGACGTGGCATGCGACAAGCAGGATACGATAAGAGAGTACTTTGCAATGGGCAGACACGCAGACGTCGATTGCTTCTATCTTTGTCAGACGTATGCAAAGATACCAAAGCATCTTATACGCGACAACGCGAATCTATTGATTCTGTTCAAACAGGATGGTACCAACCTAAAACACATATACACCGATCATGTAAACACTGACATGTCGTATGAAGATTTTTGTAAATTGTGTCATATCTGTTGGCAGCAGAAGTATGGATTTGTAGTGATAGACAAGGATAGCGCGATTTCGAATGGTCGTTACAGGAAAGGATTTAACGACTTTGTGATATCATAATGCAATCAGTTGTCGTCGATACGTCAATTAGACAATATGGATAGCAGCAAGGAGATTAGAGATCGCGAGAAGTTGGCAAAACAGATTGCGAAAACGAGTGATTCGATTCGCAAAAAATATCGCGCGTTGAAAACTGGTAAGATGGAGGAAGATATGGCATTGGAGAGACATTTTAAACCCGTTGTCGAACCTCTAAAGCAAATTGTCGAAAATACGGTTGGCGAAGAATCTAATTTCATCAAAAATGAAACATTATCCTCGAGAGAGAAAGAGTATGCGGAACCTAAACTTAAACGAAAACAATCAAACGCGTCGTTTGAAACATTATCCTCGGGAGAGGAAGAGGAAGACGTGAAACCAAATCTTAAACGAAAACGATCAAGCACTTCGTTTAGCAATTCTCTCATGGCTTCAACACCAATAAAAACAATATTGAAACGGTCGAGCATCGTTCCAGCTACTTTAAATGAAACAACCAAAATTTTACAGCCGCGCGAATCATCGTACGAACACCCGCACGCACTCTCCGTCGAAGAAGTTTTTGAAATCGCTAACGAACCTCTTGCGACGTCTGTTCGAGACCTGTTGCACACGTCCGAGGGGCAAAAAATTTTAGAAACAAACTACGGTCCGTTGGGAGTAAAGTATTTAGGAGCTGTCTTAAGCGGTGAAAAAACGGACAATATAGATAAAGTTTATGGAGTTTACTTCAACAGCGGCAGAACGATGATTGGTAACAAACATGTCGACTTGAGCAAGAACGATGATATATTCATAGATGGAAAAAGGTATCCAGGTACACGAGGTCTTTACGAATTGATTTTCAAAAAATATCCGGGGGAAAATAGTTACACGGATACTGATAAACGTAACTACAAAAGGATATTCTTGGCAACAAACGCACATAGGCGTGATCACAACGTGCATAATCCTATAAAGAGTAACAAAGGATACAAGTATAAAAATATAATTGCACCCTTGCTAGTAGGTGTTGGAGAAGGTATGCCATGTGCCGTGACATTAAACAACAACAAGATTGATTACGTTCATTGGGATGATCCCAACGAGCTTGTAGATCGTTTTCGATTGCTCGAGGCCTCACGTCAAGCGGGTCACAATGCTCACGATAACGAAATCATGTCGATCATCGAGGAACTCCGCGAGGCTGGACTTATTATAAATTAAACTGCGCGTGAGTGATTCAGCCAATCGATATCGAAATGCCGATCAGCAAGTTTGGAATATCGCTCGGAAGAAGCGGAACAAATCCGTACTATCAATATAGTGGATTAATCAGAAACTACGTTCGCGATAACGCTCTTTGTGTGGTTGCCGCAGATTTTGACGCAAAGTCACGCAAGATTCGACGTGTAGCACCGCCTGTGGATGATGGCGATGCTGTCAACAAACGGTACGTTCAACAGAACATTCAAATTTTGAAAGATCGGCAGGATGAAATGGAGAGGATGATATTAACGTACCAAAATAGCGTACAGATTATGATAAACGATCTTCACGAAATGATTCAGCATATGGCTCAGCGCGCTGAGTAAAATCTCTCACGTTACGTGAACGTGACACCGCTGCGTTCTCGGTCGACGAACACGCGTTCCTGTTCCGTTCCCGATCGATTTCCGTTCAGTTCCCGTTCGACATACGTTACACGAACGTGCGTTCCCGTTCCGTTCCCGTTGCGTTCCCGATCGACATACGTTACACGAACGTGCGTTTCCGTTCAACGAACGTGCGTTCCCGTTGCGTTCCCGATCGATTTCCGTTCAGTTCCCGTTCGACATATGTTACACGAACGTGCGTTCCCGTTCGACGAACGTGTGTTCCCGTTGCGTTCCCGTTGCATTCCCGTTCCGTTCCCGATCGACATACGTTACACGAACGTGTGTTCCCGTTTGCGTTCCCGTTCCGTTCCCGATCAACATACGTTACACGAACGTGCGTTCCCGTTCGACGAACGTGTGTTCCCGTTGCGTTCCCGTTGCGTTCCCATTCCATTAATGTCATAAATTCATTCGCTCATGGCTGAGAAGAAAACCTCTGAGAAGCGACAGTTGGTGAAGGAACTGCACGCTCCAGCGAGAAGAAATTTTCCACGAAGGCGTGTCATAGTGCGTGGATACGACGACCTGTGGCAAGCTGATGTTGTCGAGATGCGTCCTTACACGCGATTCAACAGAGGCAACCACTACATACTTACTGTTATCGATGTGCTGAGCAAGCATGCATGGGCTGTGCCGCTCAAAGCCAAGAGCGGATGTGAAGTTGCTGCGGCAATCGCAAAGATAATTCGAATCGATGGACGATGTCCGAAAAATTTACAAACCGACATGGGAAAAGAATTTTACAATGCGAACGTGCAAAAACTCTTGAAAAAACACAATATTAACCATTATTCTACCTATTCCGTGATGAAGGCATCGGTCGTCGAACGATTCAATCGCACGCTAAAGAATGAAATGTGGAAACTGTTTACGCTCAACGGAAGCTATAAATGGATCGACGCGCTGCCGCGTCTCGTATCAGATTACAACGCGCGAAAGCATCGAACTATCGGCCTGCGACCCGTCGATGTTACGCCCACGATCGCTGATAAACTCTTAACAACGGTGTACAGCGCGATAAAGATTGCTGCACCTGCACGATTCAGATTGGGTGACCCCGTACGCGTGAGTAAATACAAGACAGTCTTTGAAAAAGGTTATACACCAAATTGGTCGACGGAGGTATTTAAAATCGTCAAAGTGCAAAAAACTAATCCCGTAACGTATATACTGGAGGATTCCAGTGGAAAACCCATCGCTGGAGGATTCTATGAACATGAGCTGTATCGCGTAGCTAATCCCGATGTGTATCTCGTTGAGAAAGTATTACGGAAAAGAGGAAATGAGGTTTATGTGAAATGGTTGGGACTCGATAAATCACACAATTCGTGGATACGTAAAGACAATGTTTTGTAAACATACATTTTATTATGTGTCTGTTGATTGCATGTCATACAAATAAAATTAATTTATAAAAATATTTACAATGGTATCTTATAATGTCCCCATGGCAGCGTTTCAGTAGAATCGGGTACAATATATCGCTTATCATCGTACGGACTCAGAGCGATTTTCTTTTCGGCTATGGTATACACCTCGTGCAGCCTTGATCTTATACAAGTCTGTTGTCGCGTCATTTCAATCTCATCGTTGAGACACCGCGTGTAATCGTCAAACGTTATCGTTCGCGCTACCACGTTACTCTTTACACCCTTCACCTTTTTAGTGTCCCTCTTACCGTCTACGCATCCATCTACATACCCTCAACGCATACATCTTCGCTCTGAGCCCAACAAATTCAGTCATTATTGCACCATTATTTTCATCCTTCATCAAGCCCGGTACCTTTTTATTAACAAGCGGAATATTGTACATGTTATCGACAGGATAATCACTGGTGTCGAATCTGTTAATATCACGTTTCATCGTTTCATACACATCCTCGCACTCAATGTGATATATAAGACTATCGGTGTCAGTGTACATTACTTTACATTTGTCGTGAAATAACGGTAGCATATACTCATGATGAAATTCGTACAAACACGTCTTGGATATATCGAGAATACACATACCCACATAAATCGGTTTGTTAAATATCACCTCGAGTTTACGCATTTCGATAGCAACCAGATTTTCTGAAAAGACGCTTCGACTGTGAAAGTTTGGTCTCGCAATCATTGCTTCCGCACCGTATCTGCCTTCCCATTGTGTTATAAGTCGCACGTCAACATGATTACGCACGTTCTCCATGGTTTTACCAAATACCGCGTTATTCATCAATTTGTACAAATTTTTCTCGAAATCATTCTTGGCGAGCGCTCTAAATTTCGTATTCAGTTCAATATAACCGCGGAGCCATGGAGACTGTGAGAATTGCAATATGCGATGAGTCTTTGTGACGCGAAGGCCGTGACGAATACATTGCTGTAGGTTACCATAATGTATGACGTAACGGTTCTTGTTGTATAACGTTGCGAGTAGCTTATCTTGCCGCTTACCGGGCGGCTTATCACGTGTCGGGCAGAAAGGTAGGTCAGTGTGCGCATCGTGAAGATGATGCAGGTACTCCAAGTCGACCTCGAGAATGTAGCCTACAGGCGAGTCTAGCGCTACGGAGGTCACATCGAAATCATTGTCAACCCATTGAAAATTAGCGTAAGGCAATGGCTGGCACATTGCCCAACCATACAAGTTGTTTACATCAAAATACATCATATACGATGATGGTTTCGATGAATCGTACAACTGCATGTACTTGTTATTGGCTTGCGCATATCTGCTGGAGCATTGACTCACACCGCCGCGTATACCACGTTCGATAAACATGACCATATCAATGTCCGTGAGCAATTCGAATTTTATACACGTATGCTTCAACATGGCATCCCACGTAAAACCGGGTAGAGTGTAATAATACGCGGGATCGAGACCGTAACTCTCGACGCATTTGTCGCGGAAATTTTCAAAAATGTCGGCTAATAGCAAGACATCCGTTTTTAGATACAAATCGCTGTACTCGCCGAGCGTCCGAATGGAGAACCGCTGCCAGACGTTGACCGCGTGCGCGTAATCGCTCTCGGATACGGTGTCGTTTGTCAAGGAACTGTAAAATGATTCGCGCAGTGGTAAACATAGGTCCTCCAATTTTTCGACACAGTCAACGTACTCGTACGGAAAGACACCTTTTCGCGTCAGTAAATCGAAATTTTCTGTAGAAAGTTTACAAAATTCCTGTCTTAAGATTTGAAGTTTATCTTTAGTGAGAAAAGATGTCAATTTGTCGAGACTGGTATTGAGAAATTTAAAGGAATCGATGAACCGTAATTTCATATAAGATTTCTGATCATTTACGTTGACAGTGACATTTTTTGTAAACGAGATATATTTTTCCTTCGTTATAGGAAGCAATTCTACGATTCCTTCATACGCTGTAGCTATTTCCATGATGATAAAATGCGAATCGTAACCGGATAAATTGTGAAAGACCACAGGAATAAAATGCGAATCTTTGTAATTTAAATTGCAATTTGAATGCGCAGGACCTCTATACCGCCCAGTCAAATGGCAATGATCGCGTACCCGAGTATCGTCCAACGCGAACGGTTTTTCACATATGTGACAATTCTGGGCGCTATTAAATCTTTTCCATTCGTCCCGTGTTAAATCTGTCATGGGTATATTAGTGGATAAAATAGACTTTACGCTATGCGCCAAACTTTTCAGTTCCTTGGCAAACCATGCAATGCAGTCCTTATCGCGACGAAACTGATACATCGATAACGAGTCATCGTAGGAACAACGCACATAATATTCTATGCTAAATACTTCGTGACGCTGGTACGCGTATGTGGATGTTATCGAATCCTTATCCATCTTCTCCAGTGTACACTCCAGATCAGCGTAAACGACAAACGGTACTCGTTCCTTCCTGGGATAATTTTGGAATGTCAGCCACTTGTAGTCTTCGCTCGGTAATCGGATCGCACAGTCATTTATCTGCTGGCAGTCGATACTGTGAGCCTCTAATTTTTCACTGGAACTGAAGTAGTGCAAGCATCTGAAAAAAAATAATTTTTATGATAATCATTCATAAGCATAAATTGTTGCGCAATTTCATTATAAAAAAAAAATTTATACATACCGATCGCAAAAGTATTTTTTGTTCTTCTTCTTGCTCAATTGCGAGCTCACGAGACGGGACATATTTTTAATCCACATGAAATGCCCTATGTCGTTGTCATCTTGCATGTATAACAAATTGACATGCTTTTCCCTCTTCCGGGCGGTAAGTTGTATCGGCAGGATTTCCATATTTTCAATGCAATATACATTGATTGAGATATCGTTTGAAGATTCAAACTTTTTAATCTGATTAAGTGTCACAGGAAACTCAATATTTTGTACATTTAGTACCGTCGTATAGTGTGGATACGACGATTCTCGTTCTGCGTGTCTTTCAACCGGATGCAGAGCAGCCATCACAGACCATGCGAAACATGCATTGTCCATAGATTGAATATTGATAATCGCTCTCTTAATTTTGATCTCCTGCGGTAACTCGATGTAACATCCCGCGTGCAGTGGATTATATTTGTTTACGTTGATGATCAAATTGAGTATACGCGACAACGCCCACCCGCTGTCGCGTTTCTGAAACTCTTCGAGGGATGTAAGGGTAGGCTCGATGACACGTTGCTCATACCACTCGTGCAAATCTGACGTACGAAAAAGTTCGCAGTTTCGTGTGTTGATACTTTTGTTCGCACGTTTTTCACCCGTTACAAATTCGCCGTTGAATACGGTGTTTACTTTTACGCTGTTGCGTCTTCTTAGAACGTCTTGCACTTGCTCGAGCACTACATTACAAGCGTCTTCCAAAAATTGTCGCGGCTCGATATAGTTTGTGTTAATCACCACACCGGTCAAAATATGATTATCGAACGCGGTATCGATCTCTCGCCAAACGAGTCTCTCCACGCCACAGCCCGCATAGCCGCCGCCGATATGTATAAAACGTCTTTCCAATAGAGTCTTTGCACTCACAAGTCGCGCGATGCTCGACACCACAGATTGTCTATGTCCGATCGAGAGCCGCGGACGCTTGATTCGGCTACGCTCTTCGAGTCGTTGCACGCATTCATCGCATCGCTTCACCCACGCGAAATATTCGCCTAAGGTAGCGACTCGCCTGGATTGCTCCAGCAGGTCGCGTTCGATTTGTTCCATGTCTTTTCTTATACTACTATGTAACACTCTTCTATGAGACACTTGCACGTGATTCGTTTGCATGATTTACAATAACGTTCATCATCCTGAACGACATAATGCCCCTCCTTAAGATTGCGATAACTAAAACAAACACCTTTATAATTTCTTTGCAATTCCCACTCTTCATCGGAACTGTCGAGACTCTGTGTTAAAACGTTCGAATCTTGCCGACGATTGAAATCTGAATAATGAAAATTGTCTATTACGATTAGCTCGACACACCTGCCGATACCTGCAGAAATCGTAATGTACACAACATGATAACGTTTAAGTATTTCATAGATTTTCTCCATGTATTTAAATTTCAATTTAATGTTCTCTCCTTTATAGTGCGGGACATAACAAATTTTAGTCAGCTCCCGTCTAAACACTTGTCGCTTCGCGGAATATGTCCAAAGCTTTCCACATGGAGGTCCACTTTCGATTTTGACTTTTTGTTTTACGAAATGGTTACTAGTTCCGCGTATGCCGAGTTCTCGATCGCGTAAAAATTGTACCGGCGAAATCTGTTTCACACACGTTGATATTTCTCTTCCTTTGAGAACATCATAAAGGCATTTCAAATACCAACATTTATCTATATTATCCATACTTCTCACTGTTTCTAATGCGTGCAGAAAAGCCATTATATTCTCATTGTCTCTGACACTTTGAATGTTTTGTTATCATTCAGTTCACAATTGTTTGTAAATCATTTCGTGCAAATTGGGCATAGATTACACGACATTATTTGATACAATGGATTTCTACATTCCGAACAGCAATACCCATCGAGAAATACATATAAGTCTGTGTTATGCTTTCGAACAGCGCGAAGATGTGAGAATAAATCGGATAAATTTACGATGCACGATGAACAAAACTTTACACGATAGTCCGTGTAATAAAACTCTATAATACACATCTTTTTCAACGTATCTAAAGTATTAATTTCAGCTCGGTTTAAAAGTCGATATGTTTCTTCTTCAAGCTCATCCCTCATATCGCTGTTGTAACAAGAATCATCTGAAAGAATTGCATCCGAGTCTGACATTTCTTCTTCTATCACGTCATTGATGTCTATTTCAAAGTCATCTTCCTCGTTGTCTATTTCAAAATCATTTTCTTCATTGACTTCTACATCTATCACTTCATCTTCTTGAAGTGCGATGTCTATCTCCATGTCTCCGTTTGTCGCTCTGCATTTTGCGCAAGACTACTGATTGAGTGTATCTCAAATTTTTCTCCTTATATAACCTCCTAATGCTGCATCGTTTGGTACACGCAGCGTTTTTTTCACATATGTTGCATTTTTTTGACACGTGCATGATGATTTCATCGCGATTCTTCAAAATGCAATTGACTTATACATAATGAATTTTGCACGACAACAATTGTACATCGACGCTGTACGAAAATTGCTGGATTTACATTTTGACGCGTGTTTGATAACAGCAGCGGTACATCGGTGCTATGCAAGATTTGCATTTTTACACGTGTTCAAAGAGATGATTTCACGGTTATGAGAAACAGTAATTGTAGCAGCCGTACATCGGCGCTATGCAAGGTTTGCATTTTTGACACATGCCTGATGATTTCATCGCGATTCTTCAAAATGCCATTGACTTATACATAATGAATTTTGCGCAGCAACAATCATACATCGACGTTACATGAAAATTGCAAGATTTAGATTTTTGACACTCGATGAGACAATGTTATCCCGAATGTCTTTGAGAAATATGATATAATAAACTTTGCCACCGCATATTAAAAATGTAAGATTTGCATTTTTTTTACACGTGTTCAATGATTTCATCATAGAAAAAAGTGGGAGGTATCTGTATTTAAACGAGATCTGACATGTAAAATGTATCAGTCGCTTGCCAATTAATTATAAGCACTGTTGGTACTTGCAAGATGAATTACTACGTTGCTAATGTGCAAAATGGAGCATGCAAGAAGCAGTGTAATAAGTAAGTATTAATAAATCTTTTATATGTTTTATATTTAATTTTTTCTATAGTTATTTGTATTTTTTTCTAGTACTGCTAAACCTCGTTATACGCCTCGTATTCTGGGACGGAGATTTGCGTTGACGGCAACCGCCTATAAATATTTGGATATTGGAATCAACGTGGGATTGATATCTCATGTGGAAATCATTCTTGGCGATAACCGAGGAAACCAAATATTATTGCCTCATGCAACGTGGACAGCGTTCATCGAAAAACACGAGGTTGTGAAGCGATTTCTACAGTCGAGTATCGCCTCATCGCTGTCGATTCGTGAATTAATGATCGAGCGTGTTAAGATGTATGACGCCGACATTGTAAAATTAAT